>JABBOT010000047.1:658337-995783 GCA_016165875.1 Acanthopleura granulata
AGTAAACTATTATTCATTCCCCATATAAAATTGCTTAAAGCTAAGTGTACAAATGCTCTGGATATAATTAAGTTCGTATCTAGCACCAATTGGAATGATAACCAGATGACTATGAGTGCATCATTTACGGTTCCGCAAGGGAATCGTACCTCACAATGATGAAACCTGTCCATCACCAACGTCTGAGGTTCAGCCCTGGCGCATTCAGAGCCTCGCCAATAGAAAATTTATACGTCGAGGATTATGTAATAATCTTTACATCACAGACGTATGAGACTTCAGTATGCTACAAAGCTTGAAGCTCGTCCAACACACCATGCCTACGACTGTGTTTTGAATCCATTATATGCAGATAAATATAATAAATGTTCTGACAAGATGCCTTTCTTTGGTCGTCGTATTCGGGGCCATGTTGTGGAAGTTGACATGAAGCTGCAGGACACAACTCCGGTCTCTTTTCCGGAGAGAAAAAATATTTGATCAACGGGAACAACAACAACAACAAAAACAGATATAGATCTTCCCATAATTCAATGAAGTTTTACTGAAATTAAGGCTAATTATCTCAATGAAAAATTTGTATACAATGATGGGTCAAAGGATGGGGACAGGGTTATTTTCAAACAGCGATTCATTCCTCTTCGTCGTCCATTTTCATCTTTAATCTTTCCTGCCGAGGCTAAAGAGCAAATTCTTAGTCTAATTCCTTGCCCATACTTGCGCAAACTGTTAAAAATCACTGTTAAAGCAACGCAAACCAGACAAGTTCTTTGAGTTTTTAAAGTATTCGAGACAAAAAAGTAGCCTATGCGTACATAACATAAAGGCACCTTACGCTCAGATGGGAGATCGCCACATTGGCACCGATGTGGTAAATGCGAGAGTTTCAAAAGAGATGATAATATGAAATAGTGCAGCATTGGAGGTTAAGAAAAATGACAATGTACAATGTTAGCAAGTGCATGCCATTCGAAAACTACAAAACGACGACCTCATGACTGTGAGGACGATGGAATTTTTTTTTCAAATTACAATTGCTGAACGCTGGACAAGAAAATAATAGAGCGAGGGGTGTGTGTAAGGGTGAGTAAGGATATTGTCTAAAGAGATTAAAAGTTGGCGACAATACATGTCAAGAGCCAAAAGAAGATAACATTTAGTTTAGACTCATTGGTGTAATGGGGCTGAACGAAAGAGTCAATGTATATTCTGTACAATGTCTTTGTAAGCTGTCGCATGCGTAGTGTTTCCGATTTTCCAAGTTATTGCTACGGAGGCCACATAAATCAGCTCTACTGTCGCTGAAAACCTAGTTTTACTGCCTGTGGGATGGTGCACCCGGAGTACCACAGTGTATAACGTTCTAATACAAACAACATGCTGAATTCCACTGATAAGAATGACCCATATAGTTAAGAGCAACCAATTGGTCTGTTTGGTTACTTTCGATGTCAAAGCATTTTTCGGTATCCTAGTTCGAGTATAGGAGAGGCTTGTTTTCAGCATTCGGTCCCACCTTCCATCCGTCTCTTTAACATTTATTTTGTAAAGTAAGGTAAGAAATTTCTAAAAAAAATGCCATTATAAATCGTCAAGAGAGATGATGGAAATGCATTGCAAGAAATGCAGTAATTTTGGAACAAGTATCGTTATGCACTTTCCAGAAGTTCAAGCGTGAATTGTGTGTGGAACTTTAAGAACTCAAAACGTCTCACTGAAGAGCTAGATACTCACACACACCTATCGTATAAGGGTTTTTCTGCTTCTGATTTCTGTACTCTCTATATTGCTATACCTCAGGCAGATTTAACTGATAGAATATGGTCATTAGTTGTTTCAGTGTGTAATAAAACTGGTCAACGCTACATTGATGTCAGTCGCAACAAAGTCTTCTTCAGTTCCACTACTTGCCA
The DNA here is from genome assembly GCA_016165875.1 of Acanthopleura granulata. NCBI lineage: Eukaryota > Metazoa > Mollusca > Polyplacophora > Chitonida > Chitonidae > Acanthopleura > Acanthopleura granulata. The sequence goes on from JABBOT010000047.1 coordinate 660,251, forward strand.
GGGTTACCATTCATGAGATGTTTCGTTCTTTATTGGGTCACTTGAATTTCTCATTAATAATACCTCTGTGAAATTTGAGGAAATCATATATCCAAGATGTATAGGTAATCCGATGAGTGCAAGTTGTGTCTCACTTTTGGCAAACGCATACCTCTTTTCGTATTAACGTGACTATTAATATGCGGAAGTTATTAAAGAGTAATCTTCAGCAAACTCGATTTTTCTCATTAACAAAACGGTATATTGATGATTTGCTGGCTGTAAACAACCCGTATACAACGAAGGTTGCGAAAGATATATATATGTTGTTAGTAAATACTGAAGGAGTATACAGAATCTCTGGGCTTCGCAACTGTGTCTAATATCGCTTAACCCCGTTTCTGGGGCAAGTCGTATGTTCATATGACGCTAAGTTGGATATATGAACGGCTGTAATTAAAGTGCAACTGAGATGCATACTTGATTAACAACACCATATGCACTAAAATGGTACACGATTTGGATACTTATTTTATTCATTCGCCTAGAACAGGCGTTGCGCCTATAACTCGTTGTTGAAAACCGCTGAGTGCCTTTCTTTACACGAATCCGTCCTAATTTTGTTTTATTCTATATACTTTTATAGTTCTTTGGTGGTGTGTGTTATATGTTGTTTGCGGAAACCGGTCTTGCGATTATTGACCTGGAACGCCCCTCTCGGTTGACGACTGGTGTATGAATGTAGGTTTCGACGCCTAGGTTTACTAAGCCTGTCTACCCGACTTGCTTTACACCGGAAATTTGTCAATGTGTTTGGTCCTACGTCATGTAGTGTAGAATAGAAGGAACACTTTTTGTTACTTGTGGATATTTTTATAGTCTTAATGTGCACTGCAGTAATATCCTTCTCCTCTATATATCTGCACATCTTAGTTCGTCATGTAAAACATATTTGTGTAATTTGTTACTTAGGTGCTCTACAAACACAGACAATTTTGTATTCTCAGCTTCTACAAGTTAAGTATGTGATTAGACACATGGCAAATCGAACTTTATGTGATGTATATTTTAATATCCAGTGTCATTTGTTATGCTGTCAGCGTCTTGAAATAGCATATGGTCTGTTATTATAGGCATAGTACTTTTGTAACCAAATGTCAGTTGATCGGTCATAGCGTACCATTAAGAGACAAGTGTAGTCAACAAATAATAATGAATAATAAACAAATAGAATAATGTTCTAGTGACAGAATCAAAAGCCTGGGAAATGTAAAAATTGTAAATAAAGTATTGGTACCCACTTCGTTACTGTCGCTTTGGACTTTCCTGACGGCAAAGTAAAGTGTAAAATGTGGAGAACTCGGAACATTGATGATCAAAAATCATAGTGTTACTAAAGGCAAGCCAGAAAAGCTTTCCCACGGTTTCTTTTCCACATGTGTTGCACAAGGTAATTACTTCGCCTTTCCCTTTTTTCCGTTAAAGGTACCGTGTGCATTAGACTTGATGTGTGAAAACCCGTTGATGGTCCGCATGAACTCCATGAGAGCAGACATATGTTAGCAGACTATACGTTCAATTCTTTGTTCTTCAGCTGTACAAACCTAATCAAAGCAGGGTGCTACAATCAAAACGTAATCTTTTGTGGAAGGCCAAGTGCTAACTGCCACCTTTCTGACTCTGGCCCACTATTTAACCGTCCAAGCTTAACTTAGCTAGAGGGGAGAGGAGGGACCGAAAGAACGTCAACGGGTACGGACAGGAACAGAGAAAGGTCGCGTAAATCCAGGCACCATGCTGGTAAGGTAACTATGGAGCTGGCGGAACGTAAATATTGTAAATAAAGGTTATTTTTCGGTTCTTGAACTGATTTGTTGCACTTGCTACTTTCCCAACATACTAAATTATCTATGAAGCTGCAAATGCTATAGAAAGTGGTCGGACTCTACCCTTTCTCCCTATGCATTAACTTTCACTAAGGTGAGGGTCCATGCCAGTGGTTTCCGGATATTTCACCAGCATACTGTGTGAGGGCAGAATACTCCATGATTGAATGTCAACCAATACCTATTTTGCGGATGCAAAAAGGAATAGGTGTGAAGTTGTTGATTTAAAATTAATTTGCCGTTGTGAAAAAAAGTGTTACGTTGACAATTTTCCCCCAAAGACGTTTTGCATAGGGATGTTAAATTGAAGAAATATCGAACCTGCCTGAAAAGGCCTGTTGGCTATCTGGTCCACTACCTTAATTTACTAGCTGGTATCGACAGGACATCACTGGTTTTAACAGCAAGGCCTAGTAATTTTACTTTAGTAACAAAATTAAAAATTAAAAGTAATTAAAAGTTACTAATAACCACTTTTACTGAAAAATAAGGACATCGGAACGATAGATTCACATTTACATGCAGATTATGTGTTTTAATTTCTAGTGCCTTTTGCCTGACTTTGTTGCAAAATTTTATCAGCAAATATTTCATTCATTTGGTTCATTTATTTCATTGGTGTTTCACGCTATACTCAAACACGCTTCACTTATACGGCCAGCATCGTGGTGGGAGGAAACCGGGCAGAGCCCGGGGAAAATCCACGACCATCCGCAGGTCGCTGTGAGTTCAAGTCCAGCAAATGCTGGCTTCCTCTCCGACCGCACGTGGGAAGGTCTGCCAGCAACCTGCGGATGGTCGTGGGTTTCTGGCTCTGCCCCGTTCCCTCTCACCATAATGCTGGCCGTCGTTGTATAAGTGAAATGTTCTTGAGTGCGGCCTAAAACGCCAATCAAATAAATAAATACATCTCTGGGGACAAGTTATATCGGACAGATCTGTATAGTAATCACTGGTCTGTTATGGATACATACTCTATTTACCACAGAAGATCGATTAGACAATCGATATTAAAGGCAAATAAGGTCATAAAGTATCGCTTTTGGCGCTGAATCTCACAGTTTTCCCGCAGAAAATGTCATCTTACCTTCCAGACTTACAAACAACTTTATAAGATAAATACAACTGCAAGAGTTAGGTTACATGAATATTTTAGGCATGGAGGAAATGTTAGGTCATGTACACTACGCTACCCGTGCTCTTGTAGGGCTCACCACATCTAAAAACCGAGCCTACACACCATGGTGGCCATACAACTCACTGTTCAGAGATAATAAAACAGCCATTAACTCTCCATAGTGAACTTTCGCCATGTGGTGTTAAGGCCCTCCATCCAGCATATATGCTCGCTGGTTGGTGTTTTTGACCACACTCCATTTCACAGAGAACCAACGTACATCTATGTATATTTTAAGACAAATCTTATGTCTATTTGAACAGAGCAGTGTAAGCAAGGCCTGGACACTTTTATATTTTTCATAATTTTCCTGACACCTTGTTCAGACAAGCGTCTTATCGAATTGTATATTACAGATCATAACTAGCAAAGATAGGAATAAAACGCGAACTATGAAAAACTATTGGGAGTAGGTAATCCTTCATGAATGTAAGAGGTATTGAAGATATATTCTCTTCCTTGCTCCAACTGTGAATTGGTGACAGGCTTATTTTTCTGATATCATGTTTTATTCAAATGTCCGTAAAGCAATCAGATGAAAGTAGGCTTGACTTCTTTTGTATAATGAACTACATGTGATGACACATGTACTATTCATAAAAATATATTCCTTTCGCAATGATTACTTTCGTCTTGTTCAAATTAGTAGTCCAGCATTCATATACTGCTGATGTTTGGGGATAGCTCCCATTAAACTATCTGAGGTCAGCTTAATTTGTGGTGCACTTGTTCTCTCCGAACGTTCTAATTATTTAAAAAGTAACACTTTTTTGAAGTTATGTTTGTCAAAGTGTGTAAGAGTGTGTAACTGTGTGTCAAGGCTTCAGTTTCCAGGATCAAAGTAACTGACGGATCTCCGTCCCGCGGGTTAAACGTTCTGCGTTTCCATTCTGGCAGTCCGGGCATTGTTTCCGGATTAGATGAACAATTCCAATGTGTCTCAGTTGGGAAAGGTTTGGATGTGTCTTGTTTATGAAACAAAACAACTGCTTCTTGATAACATTTTAATTTAATCGTTGATGACTTCCCTCTAAGAATTTGTGTGCAATTGTTTACGCAAGGGTCGGCTCATTCAGTAATCAATCACTAGTCAGCCATGCACTGATGAGTGAAAAACATGTAGAAGGCATGTGAATCAATCGGTTATTCCTTGGATTCTATTGTAATTCTTAGCCGGTGGGTGCTTTCATATATCTCCTGTTTCATTCAGAAAGATTTTTACTTTATGTGCTACTTTACATCTTTACAACTGTAGAAATTCTTGCTTACGACACTTTCCCTGTTTGATATATGGAAATGTATTTTTCCCTTTAAAGTTTGAAGAGGGGTGGAGTTGAGAGGGTTTGCTGGATTAGAAGATTAAGACTCATTTAACTGGAGTGAACACCAGTGGTGAAACCTGGACAAGTTAGCCACAGATGGCGAGAAAATAAGGTCAGGTAAACTTTGACAAAATCAATCCCAGTAATTTTAAGGAGGCGACAGGAATAAGATTGAACAATACCTTGTTTGCAAACATCTATGTTTCACATGTATAAATGCTGAGTTCTAATTTTCATCAGCAAGTTAAAAACATACGTGACAAAATGAAGACATTTACATGAATAATATCTAGTTAATTATTCAAAACATTTCAAACATAACCTTCTTTCAACTGCTTTAAAGTAAACGAGCATTTGAGTGGGAAATCGGAAATATAGGCATTTTACCGTTTCACAACTGCAATCAACTGTACGTAACAACACTAAACTGCTAAGGCTACTGACGAAAATCTTAATGGTATATAGAGTGAAAACTGATCAAACAAAGAGAAACATAAAAGTGGGATGCATCCTGGGATGTGACGGACCAGTGTTTTCTCAACAAAGTATTAAAGCGGGCGGGAAAAGTTTCAAAGCCAAAGTTTCAAATAAAATTCCATGAAGTTTGACGTGAACTGTACACCTCTGAAGCAGACACACCATGTTTCCACAGGATAGCGGTGTTAGTTAGCCTACCCCGCCCCAACTGTCCATTCAAAGGCTGTCCTGCTTGGCTGATAGTCTGAGTTCATCATCATTGGTCTCATATTGAAAAGACGAGTTGCATGTAAAATACCTCTGGCTAATTATGTATGTTATTAGGAAATGAAATAACATTTTATGGTTTTATATAGTTAGTTTAAGTTTTCCTAACAAAGCTAATTTTCTTATCCGAAATTATCTCAATATGTAATACAATATTTGCTTTTGTTGAAAGTGAAGTTGGGATTTTCCATATACTCTGACTCGCATAACAAATAGCTGGTAGGTACCGCACGTTTCTTCCAATTCTAAAGTAAACAAAGGCACTGACACATAACCTCTCTATACAGAACTATACATGAGTGTGTGTGTGTTTCTTAGTAACCATGTAACGAATTTATCCCATGGAAACCCCTAAAATCTACAATGAAAATGTGTTTCTTGTAAAACAAAAGACGCTTCAACAGTAATTTCTTGTCGCCTCCAGGAGCTTCGAATTACCAAGCAGTGTTCTGGGAATTGTGGCTTCAATCAACATTCTTTTGCGACGTGTCGTTGGTGTATCACATTGTAACTGTTACGTCGTGGTGTTCTCCCTACTGTTAAATCATCAGACGCATATAACATCTGCAGCAGGGTATAACTCTACGCATGTCTACCACGTGACTATTGCTGTCCAATCCAAAACAGGGGATTTTGTCTGATGCGGGATAATAATAGATATAGTGTTTTGGATATGAATTTCCTAAAGTCGAAACGTTTTTTTTAGCTAAACTTGGCCCCAACTGTCTGGCAAATACTATGGTCTTGATGTGCGAAGCAGTTGTAATTCGACAGTCCTGTCGAGTAGAAAAACTCTAGGTGTGGGAGGGTTACTGATGCCACAAATGTCCCCATTTAAGCCAAAATGGATTAGTGCTTATCTAGACTGGTACACTGTTTGGACTAAATCTTGTCTTCTTTTGAAGTTAGAACACATTCCGCGTCATTTCTAGACAGCTTCTCGGCTGCCCTTTTGCTCCTAAAACTTATACCGCCACATGGGTACACCATACAACATTCACTTGTTTTTACAAATGAAGATTATATTGGCCGGGGGAAAACTAAACATTTACACTTTTGTAAACACCATTTCTAACGTTATGAAGAAGCTGTAAACTGTGCACTATCAACTTAGGTAATGAATATTCTGAGTAAAGCCAGCTGGATATCTAAGACCTTTGCCAGTTTTAAGGCTACTAGAATTCCTCATGAATAAGATTTGGCCAATTTATTTTTATTTCACATTCTTTCTCTCCATGATTATCCTATCTTTCATCTGACTTAAAGCTACCAGCCGCATTCTGAATGCAAATACCTTAAATTTGACAAAAAATATAACATCGTGTTAACCAAGGCAGATGTGTTTTCTTACTTATCCGTTATTAGGGGAATTGTCTTACCTGTTGTGAATAGACCTGCCCCAGGTAAATGTCTCCTCCTGTCTGCCTCCTGCTTTCACCTGTGCATGGCTGCTTGTGCACTCTACCCAAGCAAGGCTATTATCTACAGCCTTAATCACCCTACCGGGGTGAAATGTGGAAATGGGTTTATAAAGACTTTCTAGTGGGTTTTGCTCAGAACTGGCAAGATAAACGCCAGTTTACGCTTTCATGGAGTATAGTAAGTTTTAGAATTTAACATAAGTAGGTCCAAATGTTTACATTTTAACTAAAAACAGTGAAGTTTGGGGGTAAAATTAATGTGCAAACGAATCAATGAATTTTTGTCACATATAATGCTCCTCGAGACGTTTTGGTCCTTTTCTCCCTTTCTATTTTCAGACGGTTGTGTGGCGAAATACTATATACATGAGACATGTAGATAAATGTCTGTGGTAAAAGTCTGTCCCACAAATATCTTTCTTAGGGTATTCAGATTTCAAAACTTTTTTAAATTTTTGAACATTTAAACTTTAAACGATCACTCAGGACAATCTAAGATGAATATTATAATTCATTCCTTTTTTAGCTAAAATAGAAAGTTATCAACTTAAGCAAAATAAATTTGAAAACTGGCAAAAAATTTGCATTTTAAAAAGTAGCTCCAATTTACTAAAAATTTTATCTTTATTTTGATTAAGATTCAGGTTAGTTAAATTTTGAGATCTTTTCTGAAATTAGCAGCCGTATAGCTTTCAGAATATATATGCATATTACCATAGTTGATGGCTATTTTCGGCTACACAAGGCAAAATGTGAAATTTCCTTACGATCGATGACCATATCATTAATTGGCACATAAATATAACATCGGGCCTCATCGTAACATAGAATCCTTTTAGGATAGCACAGTCGGAGGTTACACAACTCAGTCGTCTACTTGCACCTGAAGTATGAATGAATGAATACGGCTTAACGGCACATTGGCATATCGTGGCGAGAACATGTTCAAAACCAGGAAGCAGTGCTAGGGCTTCCATAGGATAATGAGAACAGGCAAAGTTAATCAAGCAAACGAACATGTTTAAAGCCAGATAAAACAACTAACTGTCAGTTAAAATTCGAAGCTCACTACAAATTTTTTTAAATTTGTCTTTAATGTACATATTCCATGATGTATAAAAATCGGATTTCATAATATAATCCAGCAGATTTTAAATAAGTAACCAGCAACGCTGTCAACCAAACTGAATATAGAGTTCACTGTGGAGAATCTTTACCGAATATGGAATATAAATCTACACAGTAAACCAGGATATGTTTGATGCCATATTAGGCATCACCTGCAACATACTCAAGAACGCTGCTCCAATTCAGGATAAAGTTGTGTGTTAGACTAGAATGCCCAATACAACACCTCGTTAAAACTACTTGGTCTCTACAATACATACCAAGGGTGTAAGAATTATGTCCATTGACAGTGTGACAGTTTATTATGCACCTGCTAATCCAATTTACCCGGCCAAAGGCGAAGAATGTATTTAAGAATATTTGACCTAGAGTCAATATAAGGTATTTTAACCTTAGATAGGGTTTATCCACGGCAGCTTTAGCTTCCCTGTCCACGGCTGTGTTTCCGTGGATACCGATAAGATTTTGTGTCCAACAGAACATAATATCTTTATATCTTTTAATTAACTTTCTATGTAAGGCTAAAATTTCTAAATTTATTATTTGATATCGCCAAAAGGCGCTCTGGACATGCCCAAAAGAAACACGATAAGGCCAGCAGTATAGCCTTAACCTCTACAGAAAAGAAAAAAGATGAAGATGGAAAATGAAAAAAAGCGGATCGCTGTTCCAAGACAGTCGCAGCCCCAACCCTGTCCCCATCCTTCGACCCATCAGAGCATTTTATAATTTATAAATTTATAATCAGTATTATTAGCCTTAATTTCAGCCTTAATTATAAGAGGGTTTGTGCTGGATTTACAACGTTTACGTACATCAATTACCTATTTATGTTGAAGAAGAAGCCAGGAAGGAGAGTCAAGAAATGATGATGGAGTAAAATCCTCTAGCTTGATGCACAACGTTATCCTGAGAACGTAGACCAAACGAAGGGTTCTTGTTAGGACATTTATTATATTTGTTTATATATAATGGATTGGAAACACAGTCGTAAACAGAGTTTGCTGTGTGAGAAGTAAGGGTCAGTTTTATACGCCTGTGATGTAAAAAAGGCTCATTAGCCTCAAGATATAAACTTTCTACCGGTGAGGTTTTAAAGCACCAAGGCTGAGCCACAAACCTTGGTGATGGACATTGTCCAACATTTTAAGGTACGATTTCCTGTCGAAACCGAAAATGATAGTCCAATACAGACCTCAGCAGAGAACCATACAGATTTAATGAAACAGATAGGTCAGCGCCCCATTCGGTGCTGGACACGACCTTAATTACATCGAGAGCTTTCGTACATTTAGCTTTGAGCATTTAATATGGTGTGTAAAAGATAACATACTACCAATTTACTACCTAAAAATTTATTTCCCCCAACGATCTTAATTGATTCACCACAAAATTTAAATTTTACATAATGACAATATGTGTATATATTCTGAAAGTTAAAGGACCACTGGTCTAAAAAACTATTTAGACTAAAAAACTGTTCCACGCATTGGCAATATTTATTTTGGATTGTTCCTTGTGATAATTCAGAATTAAAACTTTCAAAAATTTCAGAAAAAATTGAAACTTTGATGTTCTTTTACTATTATCTTTAAAACTACAAAAGATATCAAAACTTTGTGTGACAAGGGTAGATGTACATCTGCAATTGACCAGTTGAGAATTGTACCAGGGACGTTACGAACGGTATATTCGAATAAAGGTTAAACTGGGTATACTTGATTGACTCATTAACGACAGCCTTCCACACTGATCCCAAGTAAGAGCACCTGAGCAAAAAACAATTTCTTGCCATCACGGTAAAAAAAAGGATGACAAACAGGGTCAAGTGCAGGACTGGGCGTGACCAGCCGATTGATCAGACCATGCTAACCCGACTTCCCGTATGGTAAGGACCAAAGCGGCGTCGCGGGTGCAAGGCTTACAAACCAAAGGTCAAGAAACCCTCAACCACCAAGATCCCGTCACCCCCGACACGTCTTGCAATCCACGGTCAACAGGTTGCTTCATCATTTTTCGCCACAACCAGAGAGACTGTATGCTTATTCTCTTCACCACATACCACATGGGACAGCTGTACGTTTAGACAACCCTTACGACAAGCTCGCTAAGAGAGCTGAGGTCCTATTTCATTCACACCCGGGGACTCCACAGAGGTCCTGCTTAAAGAAAAGCTGCATTCTTATAATATATTAGTATTGGTTATCATCTAAACAGATGTTGGTGGAAATATGTTACTGCTATATTACTGATTTTTTTACATTCAACTTCTTAATGGTCGTGATAGTTTTGAATGAAAATTAAAGAAAATGGTTCGTCTCTCTATGCAAAGTATCTTAAATTAGTTAATTTTAATGCTTATTTATTTATTCTAATTAACATAACGTTCTATCACTTTTCATAGGCGTGGCCTAACTTGACAGTGTTTACTTGTGATTTATCCATTCCACAGGTGCGTTCAAACGTTCAAATAACTGGTTTGTCTTATACACTGTCAGTCAAGAGGAAAGCTTTGCAAAGAAGCACCCTGACTGAGAAAAACACTCATGTCAGGTGTACAACGAGTGTCCTATGAACAATGTTGCTCTAAACTTGAATTCGACAGTCTGAACTGTGACGCTGTCAATCATTCATAAAGGACCAGTGGATTGCGTCATAAAGTTATTTCATACGGATATCTATATTTCTGAATTATATGTCTATATATCTAGATTATGCATTAATACACATGAATGAATGTATTTTGGATTTTAAAAATATTTGCTAACATTTGGTTGTGATACCATCTCTTCGAAGACCAAAAAGACTGGCTTTAACAGGTTTTAGCCACTATGTTTTAGGCTATGACTCACCTCAAGCCAGAATCCATCAAGTCTTTCAATCACTATGGTATTTGTTATCAGCCTTTGTAACTGATTTTACCTTTTCTTCTTTATAACGATGCTTATAATATATATTATAATATAATTTTTATATTTTATATATTTTCTTAGTGCTTTGTGTTATGTGTCATTTTTGAAAACTGGGCTCGCGATTATTGACCCTCAACGTGCATTTTGGTTGACTCCTTGTATACCAATGTCGGTTTCGACGCCTAGGTTGTAAAGGTATAAATAAGGAAATAAATAAACATTATTTCCGTTTGTGAATGTTTGTTTAAGGACTGTCCCAAAAAATGAGTTGATTGAATTCTGAAATATTTAATGCAGAAAGCCATGGGTGTGTGCTTCCGTACATGAAGCAATGTCTATAACGTGCCATTTCTATAGGCAATCCACATCCCTTTGTGTACTGTCTTAACAACGAATTCATTGATTCTTAGCACAGCGTAATGATACAGACGGTAGATTCCCTTCACAGACACTCGCGCAAGGCTATAATTACAGGATATGGACGAAATACAGGACACAGTCTGTTTCGAAAAATATATGGTTGTCAGCAGGAATTAAGGTAAATCCGGATTGCATGAGACAATAGAGGTCTCGTGCACATATATATGTTTGACATGGTGTGAACGAGCGTTTCTCACACCCAACCGTCAAAGAAACACCATTCCACTTCACGAGCACTGAAAGGAGTCCAGATTTCAGTAACCGAGGTAAGTTATATAGCTTTTATTATTATCATCGATACATACCCAACTACGAGGTGTTCTTTTTTTTGGCATGAAATTAAAGTATTCATAGAATGTTTGGATGCCAATCGTTTTTCTTCTTTGTGCAATGTATTTTAAGTCTTCCTGAGATCAAAAAGAATTGTGGTTATTTTGGTAAAATGTTAATATAATTTCGTAAAATTTCCTTGATGACCATCAGGGTAAAAAAGAATACAACTGCACAGCCCTCTATGTAAGCTCGTAGTAAACGTCAGTGTAGAGGTTTCCCGTGTAGGACATCGAGAATAGTTTGAATCACGTTAAATACAAAAATTTGTCCGCCATGGTGACATATAAACTACTGTGATACATCCTGTAAATAGTGATTATATTTACTCTTTCTACAACATATCATTAATTGAAACCTGTTGTCTGCTGCTCTCTAGTTGCCCTCTCACATGTAATTTTTTATTGGCCTCTGTTCGTTTTTTGTTTGTGGTACACGTTGTTTCAGGAAACATGGCATTCGTAATTTTTGTTCACAATCGGTATATGAATGTCTATTGTGGCGTCTAATTTACATGTCATACCCAATATGGCATCAAACATATTGGTGTATTGTAGAGGTTCTGTACACTTTTAATGCTTTAATTATTAGTACATCATTGAGAAACTATACAAAAAATCTGGCTTCCGAATTATTACTGACTTTTGCTGGATGTAAAGGTGTCTCTTTGCTGTATGCTTTGAATTTGAATGTTATCACTCTCGTCTCAGTCCCCACAACAGTGTTTTGGTTACAACGATATGAAAAAGTAATGTTATCAGTAAGCCGTTAAGCTCTAATCAGTCATTTCTTTCTTTGGCAACATTAATATTTTGATTGACAATGCCCACTTTGCCAAAAACGGTTATTCTATTTTACTTGACTTTTTTACTGTTATATTCTTCGGTACGGCGTAAAACATCCACCAAAGTTGTTTATTTATTTATTTAATTGGTGTACTCAAGAATATTTCACTTACACGACGTCGGCGAGCATAATTTTGGGAGGGAACCGGCCGGAGCCCGGGGGAAACCCACGACCATCCGCATGTTGCACCAATCAAATAAATAAACAAATAAACAAACCAAAAAAGATAAACATCTCTCTCTCTCTCTCTGTCTCTCTCTCTCTCTCTCTCTCTCTCTCTCTCTCTCTGTCTATATATATATATATATATATATATATATATATATATATATATATATATATATATGAATAAATATATATTTGATTTATTTGATTGGTGTTTAACGCCGTACTCAAGAGTATTTCACTTATGCGACGGCGGCCAGCATTGTGGTGGGAGGAAACCGGACAGAAACCCACGACCATCCGCACGTTGCAGGCTGACCTTCCCACGTACAGCCGGAGAGGAAGCCAGCATGAGCTGGTCTTGAACTTACAGCGACCGCAATGCTGTTTTGATTTTAAGCTAGGTTTGGCTATTTTAACTGGTCTTAAGGGCGTCCGTCTGTTTAATATGCTTGTGTATGTTCGCCATATTTCAATAACCATATATTGATTTCTTATTTGGACTCGGCACGAGTTTAACGTATTGAATAAAAACTTTTTTCATGCCTTCATCATGAAAATTGACAAATAAATTTTCAGTTTGAGGCCGTTAACAGTGTGCGAAATTTGAACGAAATTATGGCGGTTTTGGGCGTTTTTTTTTTTGTTTTTTTTTGTTTTTTTTTGGCTCTGTTGTGGACATTAGTTATTTTCCCGACATTTCTAATTTGTTGGGCGTCTAAAATCTAAAATATAATATATTTACTTTGTTTCAGGTTTTTGTGTCAGTAAAATCCTTGCTCAAATATGAAAGGAATTCGAATGTACATATTTGTATGGGGGCCAACGCGTTCAAATTGTTCCGTGTACCATATTTCGTTAATCCCAACTCTTTGGTTGCAATCTGTCTGATGTGACGTGAAGCCATCATCATTCATTCACATTTCATTTAAGGTTGCTGAGGGGGTGTGGACGTGTGCCCGTCTATTTTATATCTATCATAAGATATGACCTACAAAAGAGAAAGTAAACGACACACCATTCATCATTTCTTATGAGGGTTGCAAAAAGGCCCGGTTTATCGACGGGATAAACAAAGTTCAAAATCCAATCACCTCTACCGTTTTCATCACAAATATTCGTATCGTTATTTTAAATTTTTAGATAAAATTTAAATGTAATAATGGAGCTCTCAACATAGAGCACGTTCCACTTAGGTCATAGATGTGGTTTCACCTAAAGACGCAAGTCCTGCCGAATGTATTAAATCTGTAATCATTCAAAATATCTTATCTTACACACCAAGTATTTGCTAGCGGTGTATATGTATGCTGCTCATCTGGTTTCCTCACGCCTGCATGGTGTCAACTAAACAACAACAACAAAAAAAACAATAAATTTTTGTGTATCAGGCATCGCGTAACCAAGAGACAGCATGTTTTGTGTCGGCAATAGGGATAGCTGAGTGTTTAAGCTTTCAAAGACGCGTTTCCAACGTTTGGTCGAGATTGGATTATTTTTCCATGTTTTATGTCATGTTACGCAAAGTTACGGCTTATGTCATAGGCATAGAACTTATCTACATTGTTATCCACAATGTTATATATCCTGTAGTGCCTCTAATGAGTTTCACGTAATACAAGGGTAATGTAACTTTGAAAAACTTCGTTGTGACTGAATATTTCGGCGTTTTATTTAGCCATCATCAAGAGAGTGATCTACTCTTCCCCTGATGATGGGGATAATAAAATGCCCATATGTTGAGTCAGAGTGAAGTCTTCGCTTTTCGGGATTACAGTACTCGTGAATTGTTATATCTATTAGTTATAAATAGCGTTCAAACGATTCTACCACTCATGACTGCCACCACAGATATTAACCAGGAGGATGTGCTCGTACTGAGCTCAAAAGCCATGTAATTTATGTTGATCCACATGTTCAAATAAAACATCTATCAAGATGTGGACTTCATGATTTCTCTTTAATATTGCATTCAAATGAGTTTTACGATTTTTTTGTAAGCTAACAATGGCCCATTATATATACTGTATAATTGAAGAAAGTCATATTGAGCTAGTTCCACCCTACAACTCGTCAGTATATCCCAATTAAAGACACCCACTGTTTCCAGTGTCAGAATCCAGTCGAGTGGGTTCTTGAAATTTCTGGTCATCAGGTTCAATGCAAATGGGAAAGTGGATATTTGGGTATAATTCCTGAGTTTGATTAAGATGAATTTTTGATAGAAAAGTACGACATTAAACACTAATGAGCCAATGAAGCACTGTCTTCGCCTCAGTCAGAAAGATTGTCGGATGTTCACATTATATTGGTGGAACCTAGGCATGGAAACTGATACACTATATGTGTACCCACGGTCAACCAAAATGGCCGTTGCGTGTTCATAATCGGAAGGCAAGTTTCCACAAACGACAAATAACACAAGCCACGATAGACCCAAGATATTAGGACATGAAGGGAAGCAGTCAACAGTTTTCAGTGATGACGAAAAAACGTACTGAATGTTTTAGGTTGATGAATAAAATCAGTTTCCAAATCGTGTACCATTTTGGTGCGTATGGTGTCGATAATCAAATATGTATCTCAGTTACGCTTAAAGTGGTTTTCTTAGAGATATAATGAGTCCTGTGAGGTTGTACTCCCGCCAGATTTTTTTCTCGGTACCATTATCCTTTGCAATGGGTCATTAAATAATTGGATTAATTATTACATTGGATGAGATTGATTGTATCATTAACTGGTGAATAAATATATACACTAGTTCGCAAACGATCTTAGGTCATCGGTTTAGTTAAGTTCCATGCGCAAGGTGGTGGTTTATAAAAAAATATGTGTATTGCAAATGTACACCGTGAGTAATACTGTAAAAAAAGTATCTTCCATAATGCCATATAAAATTACGCAGGGATTGTTATCTTTTCATACTGAGACAAAAATATTCGAATTGATCGCAGTGGCCAAGGTAATGTCTTGTATCATTTCGTATATGCATAAATGCAATATTTACATTCTGTCTGGTTGTCACTTTCTTTACAGATATCAAGATGACGTTTGCTTGTATTACTGTGGCCATTTTTACACTTGCAGGTAAGATTTTCAATATATATGTTTATCCAGAATGCTCTTTATTTTTCTTTAACATGTTTTTCAACAGTTCGAAGTGCCAAGTTGTTTCAAGTTCTTGTGAGCAATGCGAGAGATAAATTACTTCTATGACGCATCCATTCAGTCGCCCGTATTTGCAAATAAGGAACAAATAAAACCCAAATGAAAATACAGGTAGGTAAATAGTGGATTTCTCGATGAAGACTGAAGACATCTGCGAAAAAGATAAAACATCCCTGAAAATCATATACTTTACAAAATTTATTCTAATAAGGAAGTTCTTCTTTCTTTATACCCTCTTCCATGGGCTCTGTGTAGAAGGCGGTAGCTAATGGGCCAATCTTAATGGGTCAAGACTTAATTTAACATTTTGTTGCAACAAATTGTTTCGAGTATACCGTTCTCGGAGTTCCTGGCTCTTTCGTCCGCTGGTTAACCGCTGAGGTGGTTCCTCCGCTGTTGGCACTAAGGTGATACTAACAAAAAGATACTGTGGCATTACCATAACCCTCAAAAGTCTGGTGTAAAAACAGGAGAAATGAAGTTCCAGTATGTATACAAATATGTATGGTTATTTTACCACGTTCCTAGTTATATCCAATGAAATGAAAATGAAGCTCGCATGAAAATAGATTCTTTTGAGTTAAAAAAGGCGTTGGAGAGTCTGAAACAGGTGAAGAAAATGGAGTACGGTAATTTATTGCTTGAGCGTTTTAGAAAATAACAGTGTATAAATTTATTAAAAATCCAACAAACTGGAAAGCAGGCTCTTTATAACGCCTTAAACTGCTCTCACGACAAAATCCGTGACAGGGGTCAAGATCTTAGTGATATGGCAGAATAAAAAACAACTGAAGAACTGAAGGGTCAAAGCGTAGTAAGCGTCAAACATTTCGTCATTAAAAGAGATGGTAATGTTATAAAAACCAATAACTATCTCTTAACATTTAGTAAACCATCACTTTCAGCATTTATAAATCATTGGAACATATAGTGTGCGGTTTGAGCTATTTATACCTAGCCAGACCGGGTTTTTCTCCCACCAAAGGTTTGGCCATGACAGAGGGTCAATGCCGCACTAAACTGGCCTCTTTAGATGTGCGGAAGACTGCACAAACACAAAAAAATATTTGAATTGCAGAGGAGCCCACATGGCCTCTTCGAAGGACTCGTTTTCAAATAGTAATCATAACCCTGAAATGTGAAAAATGAATACAAATCCTGTAAGTGCGTTGATTCTCTACCGAACTCAGCGGGTAACAAGCATAAGCCTGCTAAGAAGCTTGAAAGAGATAAACCTAGTGGTCCCTCTAAGTCCACAAAGGACACTATTCAAACTTTTAAATCATTGGAAAACGATGGTCCCTGGAGACCCGGCGCAAAGGTAAATGATACATTACCTGCACCCGAGAGATCTCCTAGTAGATCCCCCAAGAAAAGGCGTCTCAGGTACAAATACAGATCACCGATACCCCCCATCCCCGCTTTCATGTCTTTGTAGACAAAATTATACAATGAAAATGCCGAGGTCTTAAGGTTAACTTGATTGTAACAACACAGCTAATTCAACCTTCAAATTCGTATGAGTTTGGCCGTCATGTTGAAAAACGTCCATCAGTCTGAAAAATGTCATATCGGTCAACGCGCCAGCGCAGCTCAGAGACATAGAAGCCTCCCACCAATGCGGTCGCTGTGAGTTCCTCTCCAGCCGTACGTGGAAAGGCCGCCGTTGTATAAGTGCATTCTTGATCACGGCGTAAAACACCAATCAAATAAATAAATAAACATTCAAAGTGTTTACCATGAGGTTAAAAGTTTGCTTGACCGGGGACTTCGATGGCTTAGCGGCTGTCGCCACTTACACAGAAAACATATTCAGACGCATAGAAAACATTGGTTCAATAAAATCAGCGACCATCTTCTTGTACAGGACGGTAAAACAATACAAATGCCAACACTGTGCGTCGGAGTCCGTATCGGTTTTAATCGTAACTTCGACCTGGCGTCTCGGAGCGAAGTGCTGCTTTGCTGGCCCACGAAGGAGGGAAGAGAACTGTGTGTGAGACCTGGAATACATGAAGATGTAATCGCAGCATTCTGTGTCTCTTCGAGAGATGTAGCCCACATGTCACGAAACAGTGAATAGGGACACTGGAGCAGTTTGTGAATTTTGCCGGAAAACTGTACCAACAGCGTGTGATTGTACATCAAACGAAGATGAGTCATAATCAGGGTGGGCAATAAAGAACCCTACTGAAGTACTTACATTGGGGTTTCTATGGGCTGACAAAATCATAATTGTATGAGGACTTGCGTGACGGGAATGACAACAAAAATAATGCATATGATATCATTTATACGACAACAATCATTATTGTCTGATGAGAGGAAATCGGGCAAAACCAAGACCTTCCGCCGGTTGCTGGCAGATATTTCTGTGTCTCACTGGAAAGGTGGCCACATTCAGGTGGATCTGAACTCACAGCAACCTCTTCGATCAGAGGCAAAGAAAATGTTGTTCAGTGCTAACACCCTGATCACTTGGCGACGAAACCCATTTAGGCTTAACTGCTCCTTATTTCCATAACACAAATAAAGCAGGTTTTTTAATCTCCACTGGATTTTGTTTATTTATTAAATCTAGCAGTATAGTAGATACCTGCCATCTTGGATCTAACGCGGTGATGAGCATGTATTTGACAGGCTTGCACGTTTATAGTTGTATGAACTCCTTCTAAAACTAAGTAGTTCGTGTAAATCTGTTTTTTTTCCAACCTTAGCAAAGGGCTTGTTCTGCCGCAAATAGGCACAAAGAACAACCAGTGATTAGTGATTTTCAGTCGTCATGGCGGGAGGGCCTGTATTATGCCGGTTCATGAACTAGTAAGGATCATGCTGATCCAAATAATTACCACCCCATAGTTCTTACCTGATGCGTCTATAAGACTGTAGAACGGATGATAAATGATAGGCTTGTTTGGTTCTGAGAAACCGACAAGCCGCTATCTAATACTCCGTGTGGGTTTCACCAAAATAGATCCACTCTGGATCACCTTGTTCGATCACCTTGAAACTTTTATTCTTGATGGTTTTGTCGATAATGAACATGTGATGTCGATATTTCTCAACTTTGAAATGGCCTGTGACACCACATGGAAATATGGTACTTTAAAAGACCTTTCTAATATGGGGTCAAAGGGTAACTTTCCTTTTATTTACATCAGAAATTTTATCTGATCATATATTTCAGGTAGAGGCATGACGTGTAAATCACTTCATATGGAAAATCTCAATTATCTTTCCAATAAAAACATAACTGCATTAGGTACAGACTGTATTACACAGTGAGAATATTTCAGAACAATAGAATTAAATTAGTTAGAAAATAAAACAGTTGAACATAATTATACGAGACCATTTCATTTGCTAATAACAGACATAATTTGCTCCTACATGCCACCCGTTCTCCTGTCCTCCCATTTTTGAGATCGACAGTCTTGCTCTGACAATGTGAGACCCGTGATAATAAACTGAGACTGTCACTTAAAAATAACTACAATAGAAAACCTTTCTTTGAAGGGAGTGGAGTCTCCGTGGCTCAGTCGGTTAGAGCGCTAGCGCAGCGCAATGACCAGAAACCTACCACCAATCCGGTCGCCAGGGTTCAAGTCCAGCTCATCCTCTCCCGCCGTACGTGGGAAGGTCTACCAGCAACCTGTGGATGGTAGTGGGTTTACCCCGTGCTCTACCCGGTTTCTTCCCACTATAATACTGGTCGCCATCGTTATAAGTGAAATATTCTTGAGTACGGCGTAAAACACTAATTAAATAAATAAATTTGAGGAGAGTGGCTTTCACAACCTACTATGTCTAAAGGCTATGAATTTTCTTGGCCAACTCGGCACATCAAAGCCTCCAAGATGGTCAGCCTTTGATTAGACCTCTGTGTGTGTAGAAGGAGGTTGTTGGGGGAATGGGGCACCTAAAACTGCATGGAATTTCATTTACAGCTGTGACATGTGTAACCCTTGAAATTCTGGACTTCAACAGTTTGTTGAGAAAACACTGGTTATTCACGAACCAAGATGCATGCCACATGTATGTTTTTGTTGATTAGTGTATTATTAGTGTAGCTATGTAGAGCTGGTTGAAGTCGTGAAAGGGTAAAAGGCCTGTATTTCCGATGTTATGTTCCATTCAAATGTTCGTGCTGGAAGAGAGTTATGTTTGACGCCTTTAGAATGAATGAATGATTATGGCTTAACGCCACATCGGCAATATCTCAGCCATATCGTGGCGAGAACAAGGTGGAACCACGAGACAGTTCAGGTTTTCGATGGTGACATGAGAACATTAAAAACAAACCAAAAACGTACGGACATGATTAAAATCAGGTAAGAAAACCAAAACAGCTAAAACTCGAAAACCAGCACATTAAGGAAGTTTTATCACGAGTATGTATGTAAATAAAATTTATATTTTATGATACAGGCCAATGGCCTTCAAATATTTTATGACAGCGTCGCCAGCGATGCTGCCAAACAAGTCATACATGGAGTTTACTGTGTAGAATTTTTGCCGCACATGGGCAAAGTCTACACAGTCAACCAGGATATGTTTGATGCCGTATTCAGCACCACATCCAACACACTCGGGAGCACTGCTCCCATCCAGGATAAAATTGTGTGTTAGACGGGAATGCCCAACACGGCATCTTGTTAAAACCACTTGGTCTCTACGAGACATACCAAGTGTATAAGAGTTATGGCCAATGACAGGGTGAATAGCGTGCAGTTTATTACACACCTGCACGTCCCATTCACCCTGCCAAAGGCGACGAATATACTTAAGAATGTTAGATTTAAAATCAGCGTATGGGATTTTAACTTTTGATAGGGATTTATTTAGGGCAGCCTTTGCCTCCCTGTCCACGACTGTGTTTCCATGGATACCAACATGGCTTGGTATCCAACAGAATATAATATCTTTGCCTCTTTTAATCAATTTTCTATGTAAGGCTAAAATTTCCAGAATAAGCGGGTTTTTGAATTTATTATTCTGCATTGCCAAAAGGCAGGAGAGCGAGTCACTACATACCATTGCCCTCTGGGCACGCCCAGAGGAAACATATGATAAGGCCAGGAGTATAGCCCTGGCTTCTGCAGAAAAGATAGACGATGAAGACGGAAGACGAAGAGAAGAGACCCGCTGTTCTAAGACAGCCGCAGCCGCAACCCTGTCCCCATCCTTCGACCCATCAGTGTATATAAATTTATAATTTGGATAATTAGCCTTAATTTCAGCAAAAGCTTGCTGAATTATAAGAGGATTTGTGTTCGATTTATTATGTTGACGTAGATCAAATATTAGTTTAGGTTGTGGAAGAAGCCAGGGAGGAGACTCCGGAAAAGATACCGGAGCTATCTCCTCTAGCTTGATGTTAGCTTCCACAACATGGTCCCGTATACGAAGACCGAAGGGAGGGATCTTGTTAGGACATTTAGTATATTTGTCTACGTATGATGGATTGAAAACACAGTCGTAGGCAGGGTTTGTTGGGTGAGCTTTAAGCTTTGTTGCATATTGAAGGCTGAGTTTAATACGTCGGTTATGTAAAGAAGGCTCATTGGCCTCCACGTATAAACTCTCTACTGGTGAGGTTCTAAAGGCACCAAGGCTGAGCCTCAGACCTTGGTGATGGACCGGATCCAACATTTTAAGATATGATTTCCTAGCGGAACCATAAATGATGGACCCATAGTCCAATTTAGACCTCACCAGAGAACGATATAAATTAAGTAAAACAGATCGGTCAGCACCCCAATCGGTGCTAGACACGACCTTAATTATATCCAGAGCCTTTATACATTTAGCTTTAAGCGTTTTTATGTGAGGTATAAAAGATAATTTACTATCGAATATAACTCCTAAAAATTTATTTTCCCCAACAATCTTCACTGGTTCACCACAAAATTTAAGCTCAGGGTCTAGATGAAGTTTGCGTTTATTGCAGAAATGCATACCGACGGTTTTAGACGTAGAAAATCTAAAACCATTGGCAACTGCCCATTTCTCGATCTTATTGAGACAAAGCTGCAGTTGCCGCTCGATGTTATTCATATTTTCGCCCGGTAGCATATCAGAAAATCATCTACATATAAACAACCCTCGGTTCCAGATGTTAATGTTTGGGCCAAGCTATTAATTTTTATGCTGAACAGTGTAGGTGAAAGGATACTGCCCTGGGGTACACCCATCTCTTGCTCATAAGAGTCCGAAAGAGTGGACCCCACCCGTACCTTAAACTGACGATTTGATAAAAATTTGGATATAAATATAGGTAATCGACCTTTAAGGCCCATATCCGCGAGGTCTTTTAAAATGCCATATTTCCATGTGGTGTCGTAGGCCTTTTCAAGGTCAAAAAATACTGACACCACATGTTCATTGTTAATAAAACCATGGCGAATGAAACTTTCAAGTCGAACAAGGTGATCCACTGTGGATCTACCTTGACGAAAACCACATTGGATATTAGATAGTAACTTGTTGGTTTCGAGAAACCAAACAAGTCTATCATTTATCATCCGTTCCATAGTCTTACAGACGCAACTGGTAAGAGCTATGGGACGGTAGTTATTTGGATCAGTATGATCCTTACCCGGTTTGGGAACCGGGATAATACATGCCTCCCTCCATGAGGGTGGAAAATTACCAGTTATCCAAATATAGTTCAGTAAGTCCAAGAGAGTCTCAAGTGGTTCAACTGATAAATGGTTCAGAAATTTATAATATACGTTATCAGGACCACATGCTGTATCATGTGCCTTTCTGAGTGCAGTTTTTAGTTCATCGATATTAAAAGGACGATTATAATCTTCTAAGTTTTTAGAAGAAAAGGGCAATTTCATTTTCTCCTTCTGGTTTTTGATATGTTGAAATTCTGAAGTATAATTCTCCGAAGAAGATTTTTTAGAAATGGATTCCGCTAATTTATTAGCTATATCGGATGGAGAAGTTAGTGTGTTATCTCCATCTTTCAAGTGCTGGACTTTTGCTTTGTTATTTTTACCCTTAAGTTTCTGAACCATATTCCAGACCTTACGCATAGGTGTTTTTGACGTAATGCCTGAAACAAAGTTCCGCCAACAAGATCGTCTCTTGGACTTAAGTAATCGACGAGCCTTAGCTGCAAGAATACGAACCTGGTTTAAATTTTTATCAGTAGGACAATGGTTGAACTTGCCCTTTTACGGTCCTTTATGGCTTTACGACAGTCATTGTCGTACCAGGGTTTACTTTTGGATTTTGGACTGGTCGAGGTCTTAGGGATAGTTCTATCTGCAGCTCGTAATATAAGCTGATTAAATTTAAATATTGGGTCATCTGCTGCATTGAGAGTCTGTGGCGTGATATCAGCCTCACAGAACATCTCAAATGCCATCCAATCTGCTTTATCGAACTTCCACCTAGCTACACGTTCTAAAGAATTAGAAGTGACATGCTCTAGGATAATAGGAAAATGGTCACTACCACAAAGATCCTCGTGCACTCTCCAAGAAAAATCCAGGAGAAGTGATGGATCTGTGATAGTGAGATCGATAGCAGAATAGATGCCGTTACCCGCATGCAAATGAGTATTAGAACCATCATTGAAATAACACAGTTCCTCCTTGGTTAAAAAATCTTCTACTACCTTGCCCTTATTATTTATGCTGTTACTTCCCCATAAGGGGTTATGGGAATTAAAATCGCCCATTATTATGAAGGGTGTGGGTAATTGTTCTTTCAAATTATGTAACTGTAAAGCTGACAAAGAAGTGTTCGGCGGAATATAAACGGAACACAAAGTGACTGTCTTAGACATTGAGACACGAACGGCCACAGCCTGAAGCTCTGTATCCAGAGCAACAGGACTGTGGATAATATTGTTATTTATGAAGATAGAGGAGCCGCCTGCAGCTCGCTCTTCTTCGTGACAAAATGTACTATAAAGTGAATAATTTTTCAGAGTTATTTTATCTTTGTCAGATGTCTTCAGGTGAGTTTCCTGAAGACAAAGGGCAATAGGGTTTAATGATTGGACCAGCTGTGTTATTTCAATAAAATTTACCTTAAGACCTCGACAATTCCACTGTATAATTTTGTCGTATGTAGACATTACGGAGGGAGGCGAATAGGAGACTTGTCTCTATATTTGGACCGAGGACGACCCTTTCTTGGAGATCGGCTGGAAGATCTCCCTGGTGCGGGTGATGTATCCATCACATCCGCTTCTAATGTTGAAGGGACGACGTCCTCCAACGATCCAAACCTGTTAAATGTTTGGATGGGATCTCGAGTGGCCTTAGACAGACGTTCTGTATGGCCACTCGGTTTACTGGTTTTAATATTACTTTGAACTTTGTTATTGGATTTGTTTTTGTCGTTATGATTTTTAGAGGGCTGAGGTTCAGGTATATTTTTTTCGGTATTCTTTACTGGTTTTATTTCTTCTACTGTGAGGGTCTGGGTTGAGCAGGAGTTCCGTTCAGGTTGAGCTGGATGTTCAACGTTGATCGGGTTAGGTTTGTCGTTTCCAATGGGCCAAGTCAAGGAAGTTTGAGTTGCAACAGATGTTGCAGCTCGCTTGACTACATTGGCAAACGAAGTCTGCGGTGTCGTACTCGAAAGTGAGGCCAATTTGCGGGCCTCCTGATAGGAAATGTTGTTTGTGGTTTTTAAGTTGATTATTTGTTTTTCTTTAATGAAAAGAGGACAGTCCTTAGAGGAGGCCATGTGATCTCGGCCGCAATTGCAGCACTTAATTGTGCTGCTGCAGTCAAAACCATCATGACCTTCACTGCCGCATCGGAAACAAACCAGTTTATTTTTACACTGGCCTTTGCCATGACCAAACTTTTGGCAAGTAAAACACCGTGTTGGGTTAGGTATGTATAAATCCACATTAACCCTATACGGGCCAATGTAGATATATGATGGTAGAGAGGTACTATTAAAGGTTATCAGATAGGTGTTTAATTTAAGGATGTTGCCAGCTTTTTTTGTTGTGAAACGTTTCACTCTGACAACACCCTGTGGTTTTAGTTCTGCGCAGATTTCTTCTTCAGACAGGTCGAAGATATCCCCATCCCTGTCACGTATTATTCCCTGACAACTGTTCAGGGTATTGTGAGGGGATGTAAAAACAGATATATCAGAAATCCTATTCAATGACAATAAATTTTTAGATTGTTGTTTCCGGAAACATTCGATTAGAATGTCTCCGGATCGCAGCTTTTTAACGTTTTTTAAAGTGCCTGCTGCACCCTCCAAAGCCCTCTTCAAAAGAAAAGGATGAATTTTAGAGGCCGGCTTTTGTTCACTCTTTGTTGAGAGAACAATAAAAGCCGGCCAACTTTCCTGTCGAATGTCTATTGAATCTGATAAAGCCTCCAGCTTCCTCTTTTTATCAGACCCTGAAATTTCCTGAGAAGACGATCTCAAATTAGAAGCATTTTTAGAAAGGTTTAGGGTATTCATAATAATTAATCACGGATTCACCCCACGTGTTCCCCACCCACCACGGAGTGCCAACAAGGGCGATGCCTGAACCTGGGGATACCCAGCAGGAAAGACACCAAGGATTCCACATGGGGTATACTCAAATAGATGGCCTTAATATGCACACCCCATTCCCCACCCGAGCTCCTCCATCACCCACCCTATGAAGGAGGTTGCACATTAGACACGGACTACTTGAGTGACCCTACAGCCACCGCCTCAAACGCAATCCCACGAACGAAATTTGAGAAAAAATCATTTGTTCTCTAAAGAGTGTTTATAGAGAGAAGTTTTGGGACCACGCAGAGGCA
Source organism: Acanthopleura granulata (assembly GCA_016165875.1). Lineage (NCBI taxonomy): Eukaryota > Metazoa > Mollusca > Polyplacophora > Chitonida > Chitonidae > Acanthopleura > Acanthopleura granulata. The sequence goes on from JABBOT010000047.1 coordinate 685,540, forward strand.
AGGCGTGACCAGCCGATTGATCGGATCGGGCCATCCGACCGCCCGTCTTTGGAGAAGTAAGGGCCGAAGTGGAGTGTTGGGCGTGAGGATCTCGCAAGATAAACCCGCCCTCAGCCACCAGGATCCCGTCCTCCCCCATCACGGGTCGCAACCCACGGCAAACAGGTTGCCCCTTTTAGTCGCCTTGTACGACCAGCCCGGGGAGGCTGTGGAACTATTCTATTCACCGGAACCACACGGGAGAGCCCTAGGTTAGTCGCCTCGTACGACAAGCTTGCCTAGAGAACTGGGGCCCTATTCTTTTCACTCCCGGGAACCCCACGGGGGTGACGCCTTTAGCATAACTATCCAGATGTGATGCCATAGATGATATGGATTGATATGCCTTCTGTTTCTCATAGATTTTTATGCCTAACTGATCAAAATTATCACTCAAACACTCATACACGCATGATCTCCCTTTGAGGACCTCTCATTAAAGAGGTTGTACTCAGCTTTATTCCTAATTTCTGTATTTATGCTCATCTATAAATGCATATTTTTTAAACATACATTCATTTAATTTCTATGAAAAAAAATTTTGTGAGAATACTTTTAATTCTCCATTCTTTCTAGTTTATGTCACCGAAATATCACCATAATAAAGAATTTACAACATTTCTTGAATATTAACCCACATTTGATGTGCCCAAAACAGTCACCCTTTTCAAACTTTCATGCTTTCGCTTCCTTAATATTACTTGGCTTTTTTCAGACAAAGTCTGCCTAACCTTATTCCCTCAGTGTCTGTGGCTAACTTGACAAGGTTTCATGACTGGTATTCACCGCAGATACAGCGAAGTTTTAACCTTACAATCTATTACCCTCTCTCACCTCCACTTTTTTCTACGCTTTCAATTGGGAAAATGCATCTCCATATATCAAGCAAGGAAAGTGTCTAAAGTAAGAAGGTTCCACAATTGTGACGATGGATATGTAAATTTCAAATTCGGTGTTTTTTGGGGCAATATGAATTTTATTGATTAACCCGCTGAAATTAAATATGAATAGAATCATACAAACTCCATTCTGGCAGCAGTACCAACACAAGTTAGGTCTTGGTTTAACATTTAACACTCTTGGCAAACCAAGAGTGGTTTCATCTGACAAATCATATGAGCCTACATCTTTGTCAAATCACTATCATTTCGTTCTAGCAACAGTCACAAATGACCAACACACACAATATATGTTGAGAAGGATTTATGCAACTAATGCTCTGTGTGTGTGTCAGCTTATTCATTATTGACACTTGATGACTTTTTAATGGTGTTCGACTTGGGTGTTTTTCCAGGTATAGCTACGGTATTTATTTATTTATTTATTTGATTGGTGTTTTACGCCGTACTCAAGAATATTTCACTTATACGATGACGGCCAGCATTATGGTGGGAGGGAACCGGGCAGAGCCCGGAGGAAACCCAAGACCATCCGCAAGTTGTTGGTAGACCTTCCCACCCACGACCGGAGAGGAAGCCAGCATGAGTTGGACTTGAACTCAAAGTGACCGCATTGGTGGGATGGAAAGCTAAGGTAACAAACTTAAGTTTCACGGTAAGAAGGTTTTCAAAGAGGCCCAACATGGTATCCATCCCTCGTCCAACTGCTGGACGACAAAGGAACAATGTAGAACAATGGAAACAACTGTACCCTGTTGTTAAGTACGACGATAAACCTGAAGCACTGATTCGCTCTGTTTAATATCCTTAAATTTTTGCAGGTTTTGTACTAAAGGTCAATATAAGGAAAGACTACTTAATTTCTATAAAATTTACCATGTTTCAATGCTGGAATGCACTGTACATGTAGCTCTGGGCCTTATGTTAAAGGATTTTGTGTCCACATATAGTATTTATTCATAGTTAGCTACCCCTGTATACATTGTCTGATTGGGATTTAAAAAAATGTTTTAAAGGTGTACATTAATTTGACACAAAATCGCTATATAATAAAGCTGGTTTTAAGCATTTTTGTCCGCCAACACTCGGTAATCTCTGCCGAGTGAAGCAATAGAAGCGCAATCTTTACGAACTGTCACGACTTCGCCATTTACTTCTTTCTTAAAAAAGTCACAAGCATATAAAACTACTCCACGAAGTGACTGACTGTTCTGCATACGGTTGTAAAACAGGTCGACAAGAACTCCGGGGATAGCTTTTTTTAAGTTTCCAGACGATTTAACCGTCAGGTTGGCGTGAATTTATAATTTAGAAGGAAGGATTTTGTACGCACCAAGAAACAGCGTTATCCGTGCTGGTCTTTTACAATTGAAAGCTACAAGAGGAATACAGCTGAACTGGAAACATTTGGCTACTATGGTGACCACAGTCGACTCAAAATAAATAAATATTAAATTTTAAGATAAACACACAATATACATACAATGCAACACTGGACAAAGCTATAGCTTACAAGTCCGTTTGCCAGAGCGGTTGCAAAGGTCTGGACCATGACAAAGATAAATTCATCGTGTGAAAACTCAGAACCCAAAGTCTGGCCAGAGATGTCGGCGTCATAAATTGGAATTTCAAGGTCGACCACTTTGGGTTCAGATTAACAAATCAAGATATCTGCTTCTTTAGTAGCAAGAATCTGTCTCAAAAATGATATCGTTTTTGATACGAATTCCCAGGTTATATAGTCCACCCAGCCTAGGGAGCCGTTTATGACGGCTCCCGCAGAGCTGTACCAGGCGGCCGGCCGACTGGAGATCGGCCAGGACAGTAAATGTATTGTTTCCCTTTAAATGTTCCCAGCAACTTCCCCCTCCTTCCCGTTACCTCCGCCCAGAAGGAAGTGATTTAACATATTTAATGATCCATACAAGTGGTGTTTCGGCATCAAAGCTGTGTGTGGTAGAGATGAGCAATTCAGCCTTGACGGATGGTGCAGGTTGGAATGGGGGAATGGGTAGGTGAAGAATGAGGCACGAACAGTAGCCTGAATAAAATGAAGTCTCATGCAGCTTATATTTATTATTATTTCCAGCTATAGTTTATACCAAATATTTTCGTCCTTTGAACATGCTAAGAAAAGCTACAATTTCGGATTTAAAAGATTCAAGTGAACGGTAACACAGTTTTTTTTACTACTTTGTTAGCCATTTAACATCTTAATTCACAGGTGAAAGGGGTAACCTTTGCAAAGACAGTTTCGTGTAATCTCTTTTTTAAGTTCAAAATCTTTAAAAAATCAAAATGTGTATTTCTGTGTTTCTCTATACTAGAGTTAAATGATTATGTAAAATGAACCTATTATATGTACTTGCCTACATTTATCTAGTTTTAAATTTTACATTCTTGTTTATAAACTCATTTTGATGTAAAATCCTCCAGCTGTTGTTCTGGGTAAACTATTTTGAATAGTGCGAAATATATACATGTACAGGTATTGTTCAGGTTGTTAGAAGGAAAAGCTCTCAGAAGATAAATCGTACTGTCAGATAAACATAATGATTATTCTACTGATCGGATAGATCAATAAATTCATGAAAATACTGCTCAAATCAAGAGAAGAATTATCAGATACATTTATTAGATGATGTAATGCAGTTTAAATCATGTAATGATTTTATGATACACAAATTACCTAACTTATATTCCTTAGTAGCGAAAATATATGTACAATGGTAAGATGCTTTAACAATGATAATTTTTCGTGCCAATTTTTCTTTCACCTCTGAAAAAACATCCCCAAGAATGTTTATATGTAGCACACCTTTGCAAACTAAAGTAGATGTACAATACATTGACACTCCCCAGAAATAAACACTCAGAGGTACGGGGCCCCGAATTCCAAAAATAAAGCCACCTGTGCAATCAACTAAAGCTCAAGAACCATGGCAGTGAAGTTCATAGATCAGCTCTGTCAAAAAAGAAACCCACCCTGTTCAGAAGAGCCCATGAGCTATGGCAAATTACAGGGGTAGAAGTGTTTCTAATCATTAAAATACCATCGAAGACCGGCCTAAGAACGTATTATTGCAGTAGCATTTAGAAATAGAACTTTCGCCTTTTAAAATTACTAGTACCCAAAGATCTGAATGGCACATTGGACGGTAGACATGTGCAGGTCCGATCTACACTGTACATATTTATGCAATATATTTTTTTTTATTTAGTTTATGGCATATGCTTACGAGTACATGTAAGGTGGCAGAACATTGGCAAAAGTCTTGTGGGCAGAAACATGCTTGAAAGCGGTCTTTTGACTTTGGATTACAATGTTGCTGGTACATGTTCTTACTCAAGGAGCATATAAACTTGAGGATATCCACTCACTCCCTGATTTGAAGACACATGGGGACACCTCAATGGAACTTTAACTCAGCATCTGAAACTTAAAATCAGGGCACATGGTTGACTGTTGGTGAGCTCTTATGTAACAATTTGAGCACCCAGAGCAATTGATGAGGGATATCCAAACCGTGACCTATTTATACGGATAGATCCACTTTATTGCGGAAAAAATCCGCATATCATTGATAACTGTGAAAGAAATAGTTCAAGGGTAATTGACTAATTATAGTGATTATCAAACGGATTAGCCCTAAGCTTAACGTTAATGAACTGTGATCGATTATTGAATGACAAACATTAGGGGTCATTCACTATTCTCCTCACTGCTCAAATGTAAAAACAAAAGCGGTAATAATGTTATGAAATTAATAATTACATAATATTAAGGTGTGAAGATTTTAACCAAGAACAAGCTACCGATTCCAATGTATATTTTTACTTTGGTCCATTATACATAGGTGCAAATGAGGTTAAATTCCTTTCATGATACAATCTTTTAAAACATGAAATGATTAAATTAGGGAGCGTATATTAAGGTATAAGAAACAATTTTAGTTTTCTGTAATGAGAACACCCTATCGTTGCCTAATTTAGAAACGATGGAAATGTTACCTCCTCAGGAAACAAGGTTCCTGTTTTAACTCTAGACAACATATGGGAAATTCTCCAGATCAGGAAACATGTGATAATAACGGGTCCAGGTTTGCCGTTTTGGACTTGGCCCGGACTGGATGGGAGAGAACTGGATCCTCGTGGCTGATTCGACCTTCCCCTGTGTGGGTGATAAATCCATCTTATCGAGGATGGCATGGAATTCACGTCTCTCTTTCTGCTGGCTACTCGCAGAGAGGGTTTCGCCGTACATGTTGTTGACGCTCCAGGACAGTTGAGAAGAGTCACGTCCCAATGAATTATTACACTTTTCTTTATGTTTCTTCACCCTCCCCTTCTTCTACTCTTCCTAATGCATCTGCGTCTAATACTTCCACTTCTCAGTCGACGTCTTCACGTGCGGCTAAGAAGAGGAAAAATGAAGCTTCGTTGGATTGTTTCGATGGTGAGAGAGAAAGCTGGTCTGTTTTCTTGATACTTTCAGCAAAAAAGCACAGAAAAACCAGACACTAAAATTAGAGATCTTGCTTTAGGTAAAAGTATTGCGGAATGTGCTAGAGAAGTAAGGCAAGTTGAAATCTGGGGATGGTTTGGTTGAATTCTCTAGGAAACAGCAGAGTATTAACCTGTTGTCATTAAACCTTATTATGAATGTCCCTGTCTTTGTGTCACCCCTGAATCTCTCAATAGTTATCCGGGGCGATTCGTGAGAGGGATGTTGATTTATGTGACTTAGCAGGAAATGTGCGCCGAACTTAAATATCAAGGTGTAACCAGCGTGATGATAAGAGGTAGATGTTTTGTGTGGCTACTTGATCCGAGCGCAGAGTTTGTAGAGGAGGTGTTTTGAGTGGAAGCGTTTTAGGGAAACCGTCACGATGGAGCCTATATAGTCTTTTCAGACACAACTAGGTAACACAACGTGTAGAGTGGAAACTATGCGCCGAGGTTGCCACTAACTATGTACGTAACCTTTATAAAACTATATAGTTTTATAGATAAAGCTGTGGACAAAGTGACTACAACGACAAGAGGTTAAGTAACAAGAAAGGAGTTCTTTAATATATACTTACTACTTATACTTACTATGTGCCCCTGTCCTGGGTTCAAAGTGGAGAGAGAGGAAACGCCAGCCAAGACAAAGTCAATCCCTGTTCAATTTGGTGAAGTCCGAAAGCAGAGGGTATCTCCAAAGGAGAGAAGTTATAGTCCTAGACCGGGGGTATCAGGAAGCACAGTAACGTAGCGTGTGGGTGGCCAAAATACTTCTTCTTCATTAAAATTTGGAATTCGCTTATATAGCAGCGAACAAAATATTTTGTCTCTAAATCACCGGTCGTAAATTTTGAAGCTTGCGTTATCTCACTTTTATGTATCGTCTGGAGGTGCGCTCTTTCCGCTTTAGGTAACATTAATGGGGACCAACGGTGAGAACCATCTTTGACACATGTGTGGGAAATTCAGCTTGGGCCATGGTGTAGCATTGTCCCATCTGGACAATCAGCCACGTCGAACGGGCTTCCCCCAGCCCGTGAATTTAACCACCTTGTGCAGGCCTTAAACTTACGCGGGACCTAACCCGGGCACGTGTAATCACGACATGTGCCTCGTAACAGTGAAAAGGTTTGTATCTGAAAGAGGTAGCGAACTGGTAAAAGTGAATACCTACATACGTGGCTTCACAGAAACAACTTTGCCGCTATCTATTTGCATTGGCCCCAATGGTGTGAGAGTGAACCAGTGTATTGCAAACCCCACTCGATGCTTTACGTGTGCGAAGTTCGAATACGGAAGGGACAAGAGTGAAAATAAACTGATCTGTTTTCGTTGTTAGCAGGAGTGACCATGACAGGTTTGACTGCAGAAATGTTGTTAAGTGTTCTGAGTTCAAAAACATGGCTTCTCGAGATTGCCCTTATTATCCACAGGAAAAGCAGATTTCTACAACTACGGTTAAAAGACACATATCTTACAAAGAATTCCGTAAAATCGGGGTACCCTTAGTTAATCCTTTTCAGGCGTGCTACGCAAGTTTGGCTAAGACAGTCTCGGTCTCAACTGGGATCTAGACTAACATCACTTGGCCCGTAGGCAGAGGCAAGACTGAGTTACTTTAAGTTTCCTCTCCTTTCAAGTCATTGGATTTACCATCACAGAGCAATTCTTCAAAACAAATATCTCCAGTTCAGGGTCCAATCAACTCTATAAATCCAACACATCAACCAGCAAAAAATAAATCCAAAACTAATGAATCTTGTGGTCTCATAGAGTGTCCCTGTAAGACCACTGCAAACACAATATAAACTGTTAATAAGTTTGGATTGTTGGAGGGCGTTGGTCCTTCAACATCACATGCCGACGTAATGAACAGATCACAGGCACCGCGGAGATGTCATAGCACATCCCCCGGAAACGGTCATCCTCAGTCAAAACATAAATCCCCTATACGTACTCATCCAGAATGAGTATATATCAGGAAATTATACAGTGGAATTTACGAGGTCTTGAGGTTAATTTTGTTAAACTAAACTATACTGCTAGTATAATATTTAAATCCAATTGCCCTGTGTCTTCAGAAAACTCACCAGAATACATCTGACAAAGCTAAAATATCTCTTAAAATTACACAATTTACAGTACTTATTCTCACGAGAAAGAGCCAGCTTGTGGCGGCTCTTATATTGTAGTGAACAATAATGTTATTCACAGCCCTGTTGATCTCGCTACGGAGCTTAAGGCTTCAACGGAGTCAATCACTATATGTTTTGTCTATGTTCCGCCTCATTCTTCTTTGTCACATTCGCAATTGTGTAATTTAAAAGAACAACTGGCAACGCCTTTTGTAATTATCGAAGATTTTAATGCCCATAATCCTGTAGGGGTTAGTAATTATAGAAATGATGAGGCCAAAAATGGTAGAACACTTTTCATCTGAAGATGAAGTGTGTTATTTCAATCATGGTTCTTACACATATTTACATGCATGTAATTATTCATATTCTCCTATCGATCTCACTGTCTCGAATCCATCACTTCTCCCGAAAATTTCTTGGAAGATGCATCATGATCTCTGCTGTAGTGATTATTTCCATACTGTCCTAGAGCACCCCACTTTCAATTAGTTAGACCGTGTACCTAGAAGGAAGTTCGACAAGGCAGACTGGAAGGCATTTGAGATGTTCTGTGACGTTGACATCAAGCCTCACAGAAGGGTGATCCTTTATTAAAATGTAATAAACTTATTAAAATCAGCTAAAACAGCCATGCATAAGACCTCGACACAACCGAAATTAGAAAGTAAACCGTGGTACGATAATCCGTCCCAAAACTACAAAATGCCGTTAAAACGCCGAGTGCAGATTTAGTCTTCACCCTAATAATAATAATCTATACCAGGTTCGCATTTTACAGTTAAGTCTCGCCGACTTAAGTTCGAGACCATCTTTTTGGAGGAACTTTATTTCAGGCATTACGTCAAAAACACATGTGTAAGGTCTCTAACATGGTTCAGAATCTCAATGGCTAAATCAATAAAGCCAAGGTACAACATTTGAAAGACGTTGATAATATTTTGTCTCCCCCAGCTACGTTCTAATAAACTAGCGGGAGCAATGTCTTAGAAATCTTCATCTGAAAATTACACTACTGAGCTTGAGTATACTCAAAAGCCAGGAGAAAATTAAGTTGCTTCCATAAGCATTTAGAAGATTATAATCCATCGTTTTCAATTTAAGAGCTTAAAACTTCACATAAACGGGCGCACGATATCGCCTGTGGTCGTGATAATGTTTATTATGAAGCAAAGCCCAGCATTTAAAATATCGTGGACCTCCGGTGGAGAAAGACATTTAGCATCAGGTGTTGACCAATTTTCGTTCATAGGGTCGTTGCGTAATTTCTGCGATAGTTCTCAGAAAGAGACACAGTGTATACAAGTTATTAACAGGACAGTCAGAAATTCTAGAAAAAGGGTATACAACGTAGACAATACCAACGATCAACAAGAATGTCTACTTCATTTATTCGACACATAAATGGACTTAATTCTGGTAAAGAAAAATGGACTAACTGCCAGAAACGTATGAAGATATTGATGGCTCCTAATGAAATCAAAGAGAAAATTGAAACGAAGGCTTTTTAACTTTTATTACTTTTTTGATCTCCGGAGATCCACATGAGACACCAATTAGAACTTCTTAAAGCATGCTGGTGTGTATAAAAACTTCTGAGTGCATTCGCAGGGTATTCAATGTGAAAACTTCTTGACGTCATTGCTACGTCTTATTGTGGCTTGATAAAACACATGCAAAGGGCCCCAGTTTATTAGCTAGGAAGTTATACAGGAAGCATATGTCTCACACTCCACATAAACAGTCCGTGGCCGAGCTGAAGGCAGTCAATTCTTTACTGTCTTTGGTAGACATACCAGAAAAGCATAATGATGCTTTCAGCAGTGGGATGGGTAACATAAAGTAGTTTAAGTCCAATACAACTCCCATATTTTGTAAGGCTAGAGCCCTGCCGTGTGCTTCACGTGGAGCAGTAGAGAAGGAACTTGATCAGCGTCAGAGTAGGGGCCTACAGCTGTATTTGAGAAGGTAGAACACGGTGAGTGGGCATCGCCCATTGCCATTGTACCTAAATCTGACAAGTCGATAAGTGTCTGCTGTGACTACAAAGTGACTGCTCAACATGTTATAGAAGAACAGTGCCCACTACTAACGCCTGACGATATATTCTCTTCACGGGCAAGTGGAGCTGTGTTAGGTAAACTTGACCTCAGTAGAGCATATCTAAAAGTTGAGTTAGATGAGAAGTCAAAACAGTCTAACACTCATAGGAGACTATCAATACCAACGTCTTTCATATAGTACTACAAACGGAGCTTTCAGGATAATATTTTGATATCTGCAAACAAGAGTGATGATCTGCAGATACTAGAAGCTCTGCAGAGACTAGAACAGTTTGGTACCAAGGCCAAGGTCAGCAAGAACAAGTTCCTGCGAGAGAGCACAGAATACCTTCGTCATAGGATTGACAATGATGGACTTCACCCAATTGCAATGTTATTGCAATAGTGAACCGAAATCAAGGAACTTCGTGTACTTCTGTGATTTTTGAACAATTATGGGATATTCCTCACAAAGCTGCCTGCAGCTCTGAAACCATTCTATGCGTTACCGAAATCAGACGTTAAGCAGACATGGATTAAGCAGTGTTCAGACTCATTTGAGCATGCCAAACAACTGTTGTTAAGCAGTGCAATTTTAGCTCATTATGACCCAGCAAAGCCTATCACATTAGGCTGTGATGCATCTCCTTATTGACTAGGTGAGTTTATATCTCATGTTAACGACAGTGGAGAGGAGCAAACAATCGTATTTACGTTAAGGACATTGACGGACAGGGAACAGAAATACGTTCAAATTGAGAAGGAAAGAAGATTTCCCTGGTGTTAACAAATTCCATAAGTACTTATATGGACGAAAGTTTACTTTGGTGACAGACCATCAAACAATGACAAGGATCTTTGAACCAAAAAGGATACCAACCCTGCCTGCAATCCCGTTAAACCCATGGGCTATCATTCTTCAAGCTCACCGGTACCATATCCAGTATCGTAAATTCTCTGACCATTCGAATACCGCTGCATTGTCAACCTTCCGTGTGGGGAAATTGAACGTAGATCTGAATCTCAAATCACCTACTTTTCTCATGTGGCCGAACTACCTGTATCAGCCATATATAGCTGATGAATCACGTAAAGACCCAGTAATTTCTCAGATTAAATATTACGGTCGTCACGGATGGCCAAATTATGCAGCCCATCCCGCTCTGAAAGCATATTTCCAGAAGACAGAAAAGCTTTCATTCGTTTTGTGGGGATGAGAGTCGTAATTCCCCCAAAATTTCACCAGAGACTATTACCTGAACTTTAAATTGATCACCCAGGCATTGCGAGGATGAAAGCAAATGAGATATCTAATTTGCGGTACCCAGCCATTGATCAGCACGTTGAGACATTATTTACAGTTGTGGTGTGTGCCAAACGGTTCACAACTTACCACCAGAATCTCCATAACATCCATACAATTCCCCGTCTCATGTGTGGGAACGTGTTTGTTTGGAATTCGCGGAAAAATACAGTCAAATGTTTCTGGTCGTCGTAGAGAGTTTCTTTATGGGGCCAGAAGTTATTCCGGTGCCTTCAACAACTCCAGCCAGGACCATAGATGTTCTACGAAATCTACTTGCTACGTATGATCTACCACAGGAAGTAGTGACGGACAATGGATCACAATTCAGATCTAGTGAAGTAGAATGTTTTTTGAAAGCGAATGGTATTAAACAGAATCTTGTTCCACCATACTAACAGCAACTAATGGAACGGAGGAGCGCACTGTTCAGATACTGAAACGAGCACTGGAAAAAGGGTATTACAAGTTCGCATCTCAAACCAAAAGAGTTCTCTTAACCAACAGTGTAACAGTTTCTTATTAACTTACTGTACAACGCCACACGCTGCTACTGGTGTTTCCCTAACTCAACTAGTCTTGAAGTGTCAACCAAGAACCAGGCTTTCTAAACTGAAACGCAATCTACAGAAGGTCGTTCATGACCGTGAGGAAAACCAGAGGCAATTTCAACCTTCCCCTGGTACCAGTCTACGAGAATTCCCCAGGGATGAACGTGCACGTGTCAAAAACATGCATGGTTCGAAAGGAGGGAGATAGATCCCTGGCATTATCAATCGACGAATTGGGTCTAGAAATTCCTGAGCTCTTCATGGATCCTATATCCGATGTTCTCACGTGGATCGTCTTAAACCTTAAACGCAGTCGACTGACATATTCAACAGTGTACCAGAGCCAATCATTGTGCTTAATGATATGAATACCAACGCAGCAGTTCGAGTATCTGAGCCTGAGCCAGTCCTGCCACATTGCAATTCAACATTGTGTAATACAGTAGTGAAATATCCATAGCGTAATGCATCTCCAGTATTCAAATACTCCAACCAAGCAACCAGTATATGTACCCTATCTGTAGGTTCAAAAGCAACCAACGGAAACTCTGAAGCAACATTCAACACGAACCAGAAAACCACCAAATAGACTGAAGAAATAAGTTACTTCATTTTAGATATAACAGGATAAAAGGCAGTGATAAAGTGTAAAATAGGTGGTGTAATTCAGATTTATTCCTCTTCAAGATTAAGGATAAAGCGCAGAGTTTGTTTATATTTGTGACATCATGGAGCAAAGGATTAAATTAACTTTGCGCATGTTAATGTGATTTTTTTTTTCAGTAGTTGGGACAAGTTAATGTTCAGGTTAACTGTAAAGTACAGCATAACAAAGATCTGTCCTTAGTTACATATTACTTCTCATTTTATAAGGAAGGGGTATGACGTATCTACATGAACATGTACATGCAATAGTTAAAGAGGGATCACTCCAATTTTACTACCCTAATAAAGCTGATGACGTAATCATCCTAGTGGACGAACATGGCGCCTTGCATGTGTTTTATGAAACCATGATAATACCATCACAACTGTAACCGTTCCCTTTCCATCAAACAGCTTAAAACTTCATAAAGAAAACAACAAAAACTGCATGGGGTTCACATAGCGTTTACTTAAATTTTTGAACTATTTACTATGTGAGCCACTTGAGGCACTCTTGGGTTTATTTAATAATATTTGTATGACTGTAATCAACGGCCGTCATGTAGGGAGGCATGTATTACCTGGGTTTCACATCCATGCCAGGATCCCGCTGATCCAAATAATCACCGCCCCACGGCTCTTATCAGCTGCGTCTCAGGGAGATTAGGCCTGTTTGGTTTTTAGAAATCAAAAAGGTTTTATTCAATATTATATAGAGACTGCTTTTCGTCAAAGCGGATCTACTTTAAATCACATTCTTCGATTTTGAAACTTTCATTCGTGACCGTTTTATTAATACTGAACATTTAAGGTCGATATTTGTGACCTTGTTTGAGAAGACCTTTCTGATATGGAATAAAAGGTTGCTTAGCTCTATTTATAACTAAATTTTTATCTGAGCTTCAGTTTAAGGTACGGGTGAGGTCCACTTTTTCTGACTGTTATGAGCAGGAGATGGGTGTACCGCATTAATGAAAATTAATAGCTTGGATAAAACATTAACAAGGAGTCCTTTATATGTGGATGACTTCCTTGTAAGCCATCGCGTTAAAATATGAAAGATATCGAGCATTAACTGTAGATTTGTCTTAATAATATGCAGAAATGGGCAGTTGATAAGGGTTTTAAATTTTCTACGACCAAAAATCTTCGGTATCCATTTCGGTAATTAAAGGAAACTTCATCTAGACCCTGAATATGGTGGTGAAACAGTGAAGGTTACTGGAGAAAATAAACCTTCAGAGGTTATGTTTGAAGAGAAATTGTCTGTTATACCCCATACAAAAATGTTTGGAGGTAAATGTGCAAAGGCTCTCGATTTAAATCAAGATCGTGTATAGCACCGATGGAGATGTTGACCTATCAGTTTCATTGAATTTATATCGTTCCCTGGTGAGATCTAAATTGGATTATGAATGCACCATTTACGTTTCCGCTTGGAAATCTTACCGTAAAATATTGCATCCTGTCCACCGTCAAGGCCTGAGGCTCAGCCCTGCGCTCTTAGAACCTTAGCAATAGAAATGTTTATACGTTGAAGCGAACGAGCCTTCATTGTATAACAGACGTATAAAACTGAGCCTTCAGTCCATTATATGCAGATAAAAAAGATAAATGTCCTAACAGGACCCTTCGCTCGGTCTTCGTGTTCAGGGCCACGTTGTGGAAGCTGGTATCAAGCTAGAGGATAAATCTCTGGTACCATTTGCGGAGTCTTCACCCTGGCTTCTTCCACAACCTACACTGACATTTGACATAAGTAAAGATAAAAAGGTGCAATGTAAGTCCTCTTATTATTCAGCAAAGCTTTGCTCAGATCAAGGCTAATTATATGGATTGTAACTTTATGTATATTGATGGGTCAAACGATGCGGACAGGGTTGCCGCTGCGGTTGTTTTAAAACAGTCTTCTCATCGTCTTCCATCCGCAGCTTGCATCTTTTCTGCAGAGACCAGGGCTATACTCCTGATCAGTTGATGCTTCTGGGTATAATCAAAAAGTGATATACAGTGATTCAATATCCTGCCTTTAGGCCATTGGGAGTAATAAATTTAAAAATCGATTAGTTCTTGAAATATTAGTTTTCATAGCAAAATTAAGTAACAGAGGTAAAGATATTATATTCTGTTGGCTACAAAGTCATATTTGCATCTATGGAATGAATGAATGAATGAATGATTATGGCTTAACGCAACATCGGCAATATCTCAGCCATATCGTGGCGAGAACAAGGTGGAAACATGAGACAGTTCAGGTTTTCGACACTGACGTGAGAACATTAAAAAGAAACCAAAAATGTTCGGACATGGGTTAAAATCAAGAAAGAAAACCAAAAACATTTAAAACTCGAAAACCAGCATATTAAGGAAATTTTATAACAAATTTATTTTTTGAGAAATTTATATTTTATGATAAGGGCCAATGGCCATCAAATATTTTATGACAGCGTCGCCAGCGATGCTGTCAAACAAATCATATATGGAGTTTACTGTGTAGAACTTTGCCGCACATGGGCAAAGTCTACACAATCAACCAGGATATGTTTGATGCCGTATTCAGCACCACATCCAACACACTCGGGAGCACTGTTCCCATCCAGGATAAAATTGTGTGTTAGACGAGAATGCCCAACACGGCATCTTGTTAAAATCACTTGGTCTCTACGAGACATACCCAGTGTATAAGAGTTATGGCCAATGACAGGGTGAATAGCGTGCAGTTTGCTACACACCTGCACGTCCCATCATGCCAAAGGCGACGAATATATTTAAGAATGTTAGATTTAAAATCAGTATACAGGATTTTAACTTTTGATATGGATTTATTTCGGGCAGCCTTTGCTTCCCTGTCCACGACTGTGTTTCCATGGATACCAGTATATCTTGGTGTCCACCAGAATATAATATCTTTGCCTCTTTTAATCAATTTTCTATATAAGGCTAAAATTTCCAGGATAACCGGGTTTTTAAATTTATTATTCTGCATTGTCAAAAGCCAGGAGAGCGAGTCACTGCATATCACTGCTCTCTGGGCACGCCCAGAGGACACATATGATAAGGCCAGGATTATAGCGCCGGGTTCTGCAGAAAAGATAGAAGATGACGACGGAAGACGAAGAGAAAAGATCCGCTGTCCTAAGACAGCCGCAACCCTGTCCCCATCCTTCGACCCATCAGTGTATATAAATTTATATTTGGATAATTAGCCTTAATTTCAGAAAAAGCTTGTTGAATTATAAGAGGATTTGTGTTCGATTTTTTATGTTCACGCAGATCAAATATTAGATTAGGTTGTGGAAGAAGCCAGGGAGGAGACTCCGGAAAAGATAGCGTAGCTATCTCTTCTAGCTTGATGTTAGCTTCCTCAACATGGTCCCGTATACGAAAACCGAACGGAGGGATCTTCTTAGGACATTTAGTATATTTGTCTACATATGATGGATTGAAAACACATTCGTAGGCAGCGTTCGTTGGGTGAGCGTTAAGCTTTGTTGCATTTTGAAGGCTCAGGTTAATACGCCGGTTATGTAAAGAAGGCTCATTGACTTCCACGTATAAATTCTCAACTGGTGAGGTTCTAAAGGCACCAAGGCTGAGACTCAGACCTTGGTGATGGACCGGATCCAACATTTTAAGATATAATTTCCTAGCGGAACCATAAATGATGGACCCATAGTCCAATTTAGACCTCACGAGAGAACGATACAGATTGAGTAAAACAGATTGGTCAGCACCTCAATCGCTGCTAGACACGACATTAATAATATCGAGAGCCTTTGTACATTTAGCTTTAAGCGTTTTTAAGTGAGGTATAAAAGATAGTTTACTATCGAATATAACCCATAAAAATTTATTTTCCCCAACAATCTTCACTGGTTCACCACAAAATTTAAGCTCATTGTCTAGATGAAGTTTGCGTTTATTACAGAAATGCGTACCCACGGTTTTAGACGTAGGAAATCTAAAACCATTGGTAACTGCTCACTTCTCGATCAAATTGACACAAAGCCCGGTAGCATATTAGGAAATCATCTACATATAAACAACCCTCAGTACCAGATGTTAATGTTTGGGTCAAGCTAATAATTTTTATGTTGAACAGTATTGGCAAAAGGATACTGCCCTGGGGCACACCCATCTCTTGTTCATAAGGGTCAGAAAGAGTGGACCCCATCCGTACCTTAACCTGAGGAAGAAATAAAAATTTTGATATAAATACTGGTAATCAGCCTTTAAGGCCCATATATTGACACCACATGTTCATTATTAATAAAACCGTCGCGAATAAAGATTTCAAGTCGAACAAGGTGACCCACTGTGGATCTACCTTGACCAAAACCACATAGATAGTAACTTGTTGGTTTCAAGAAACCAAACAAGTCTATCATTTATCATCCGTTCCATAGCTTTACAGACGCAACTGGTAAGAGCTATAGGAAGGTAATTATTTGGATCAGTATGATTTTTACCCGGTTTGGGAACCGGGATAATACATGCCTCCCTCCATGATGGTGGAAAATTACCAGTTATCCAAATACCATTCAGCAGGTCCAAGAGAGTCTCAAGTGGTTCAGGTGGTAAATGGTTGAGAAATTTATAATATACGTTATCAGGACAACATGCCTTTTTCAATGCAGCTTTTGGTTCCTCGATATTAAAAGGACCATTATAATCTTCTAGTTTTAGAACAAAAGGGCAATTTAATTTTTTCTTTCTGGATTTGGATATGCTGAAAATATGAAGTATAATTCTCAGAAGAAGATATTTTTAGAATATGACTCCGCTAATTTATTAGCTATATCGGATGGAGAATTTAGTATCTTACCTCCATCTTTCAAGTGCTGGGCTTTTGCTTTATTATTATTGCCCTTAAATTTCTGAACAATATTCCAGACCTTACGCATGGGTGTTTTTGACGTAATGCCTGAAACGAAGTTCCCCCAACAAGACCGTCTCTTGGACTTAAGTAATGGACGAGCCTTAGCTCCAAGAAAACGAACCTGGTGTAAATTTTTAACAGTAGGATAATGATTAAATGATATCGGCTTTTTTACGGTCCTTAATGGCTTTACGACAGTCATTGTCGTACCAGGGTTTACTTTTGGATTTTGGACTGGTCGGGGTCTTAGGGATAGTTCTATCTGCAGCTGGTAATATAAGCTCATTCAATTTTAACATGGGATCATTTGCTGCATTGAGAGTCTGCGGAGTGATATCAGCCTCACAGAACATCTGAAATGCCATCCAATCTGCTTTATCGAACTTCCACATAGCTACACGTTCCAAAGAATTACAAGTGAGATGCTCTGGGATGATAGGAAAATGGTCACTACCACAAAGATCCTCGTGCACTCTCCAAGAAAAATCCAGGAGAAGTGATGGATCGATGATAGTGAGATCAGTAGCAGAATAAATGCCATTACCCCCATGTAAATGAGTATTAGAACTATCATTGAAATAACACAGTTCCTCCTTGGTTAAAAGATTTTCTACTACCTTGCCCTTATTATTTATGTTGTTACTTCCCCATAGTGGGTTATGGGAATTAAAATCTCCCATTATTATGAACGGTGTAGGTAATTGTTCTTTCAAATTATGCAACTGGAATGAATGAATGAATGAATCATTATGGCTTAACGCCACATCGGCAATATCTCAGCCATGTCGTGGCGAGAACAAGGTGGAACCACGAGACAGTTCAGGTTTTCGATGGTGACATGAGAACATTAAAAAGAAACCAAAAACGTACGGACATGATTAAAATCAGGTAAGAAAACCAAAACAGTTAAAACTCGAAAACCAGCATATTAAGGAAATTTTATAACAAATTTTTTTTTTGGAGAAATTTATATTTTATGATAAGGGCCAATGGCCATCAAATATTTTATGACAGCGTCGCCAGCGATGCTGTCAAACAAATCATATATGGAGTTTACTGTGTAGAACTTTGCCGCACATGGGCAAAGTCTACACAATCAACCAGGATATGTTTGATGCCGTATTCAGCACCACATCCAACACACTCGGGAGCACTGTTCCCATCCAGGATAAAATTGTGTGTTAGACGAGAATGCCCAACACGGCATCTTGTTAAAATCACTTGGTCTCTACGAGACATACCCAGTGTATAAGAGTTATGGCCAATGACAGGGTGAATAGCGTGCAGTTTGCTACACACCTGCACGTCCCATTCATCATGCCAAAGGCGACGAATATACTTAAGAATGTTACATTTAAAATCAGCGTATGGGATTTTAACTTTTGATACGGATTTATTTCGGGCAGCCTTTGCCTCCCTGTCCACGACTGTGTTTCCATGGATACCAACATGGCTTGGTATCCAACAGAATATAATATCTTTGCCTCTTTTAATCAATTTTCTATGTAAGGCTAAAATTTCCAGAATAAGCGGGATCTTGAATTTATTATTCTGCATTGCCAAAAGGCAGGAGAGCGAGTCACTACATACCATTGCCCTCTGGGCACGCCCAGAGGACACATATGATAAGGCCAGGAGTATAGCCCTGGCTTCTGCAGAAAAGATAGAAGATGAAGACGGAAGACGAAGAGAAGAGACCCGCTGTTCTAAGACAGCCGCAACCCTGTCCCCATCCTTCGACCCATCAGTGTATATAAATTTATAATTTGGATAATTAGCCTTAATTTCAGAAAAAGCTTGTTGAATTATAAGAGGATTTGTGTTCGATTTATTATGTTGACGTAGATCAAATATTAGTTTAGGTGGTGGAAGAAGCCAGGGAGGAGACTCCGGTCAAGATACCGCAGCTATCTCCTCTAGCTTGATGTTAGCTTCCACAACATGGTCCCGTATACGAAGACCGAACGGAGGGATCTTGTTAGGACATTTAGTATATTTGTCTACGTATGATGGATTGAAAACACAGTGGTAGGCAGGTTTTGTTGGGTGAGCTTCAAGCTTTGTTGCATATTGAAGGCTGAGTTTAATACGTCGGTTATGTAAAGAAGGCTCATTGGCCTCCACGTATAAACTCTCTACTGGGGAGGTTCTAAAGGCACCAAGGCTGAGACTCAGACCTTGGTGATGGACCGGATCCAACATTTTAAGATATGATTTCCTAGCGGAACCATAAATCATGGACCCATAGTCCAATTTAGACCTCACCAGAGAACGATATAAATTAAGTAAACCAGATCGGTCAGCACACCAATCGGTGCTAGACACGACCTTAATTATATCGAGAGCCTTTATACATTTAGCTTTAAGCGTTTTTATGTGAGGTATAAAAGATAGTTTACTATCGAGTATAACTCCTAAAAATTTATTTTCCCCAACAATCTTCACTGGTTCACCACAAAAATTAACCTCAGGGTCTAGATGAAGTTTCCGTTTATTACAGAAATGCATACCGACGGTTTTAGACGTAGAAAATCTAAAACCATTGGCAACTGCCCATTTCTCGATCTTATTGAGACAAACCTGCAGTTGCCGCTCGATGTTATTCATATTTTTCGCCCGGTAGCATATCAGAAAATCATCTACATATAAACAACCCTCGGTTCCAGATGTTAATGTTTGAGTCAGATGTCTTCAGATGAGTTTCCTGAAGACAAAGGGCAATGGGATTTAATGATTGGACCAGCTGTGTTATTTCAATCATATTAACCTTAAGACCTCGACAATTCCACTGTATAATTTTGTCGTATGTAGACATTACGGATTGAGGCGTATAGGAGATTTCTCTTTATGTCTGGATCTAGGACGACCCTTCCTTGGAGATCGGCTGGAAGATCTCCCTGGTGCGGGTGATGTATCCATCACATCCGCATCTGATGTTGAAGGGACAATGTCCTCCAACGATCCAAACCTGTTAAATGTTTGGACAGGATCTCGAGTGGCCTTAGAAAGATGTTCTCTGGGGCCACTCGGTTTACTGGCTTTAATATTACTACTTGGAGTTGTACTTTTGGCTTTGTTTTTGTCATTATGATTTTTAGAGGGCTGAGGTTCAGGTTTATCAGTTTGTTTTACATTGTTTACTGGTTTTGTTTCTTGTACTGTGATGGTCTGAGTTGAACAAGAGTTCTGGGCAGGTTGAGTTGAAGGTTCCACAGTGATCGAACTAGGTTTGTCGTTTCCATTGGGCCAAGTCAAAGAAGTTTGAGTTGCAACAGATGTTGCAGCTCGCTTGACCACATTGGCAAACGAAGTCTGCGGTGGCGTACTCGAAAGTGAGGCCAATTTGCGGGCCTCCTGATAGGAAATGTTGTTTTTAGTTTTTTAGTTGATTATTTGCTTTTCTTTAATGAAAAGAGGACAGTCCTTAGAGGAGTAAATTGCAGCACTTGATTGTGCTGTTGCAGTCAAAATCATCATGATCTTCACTGCCGCATCTGAAACAAACCAGTTTATTTTTACATTGGCCTTTACCATGACCAAATTTTTGGCAATTAAAACATCGTGTCGGGTTAGGTATGTATAAATCCACATTAACCCTATACGGGCCAATGTAGATATATGATGGTAGAGAGGTGCTATTAAATGTCAGCAGGTATGTGTTTAATTTGAGGATGTTGCCAGCTCTTTTTGTTGTGAAACGCTTCACTCTGACAACACCCTGTGGCTTTAATTCTGTAAATATTTCCTCTTCAGTTAGGTCGAAAATATCCCCATCCCTGTCACGTATTATTCCCTGACAGCTGTTCAGGGTATTGTGAGGGGATGTAAAAACGGATATATCGGAAATTTTATTCAGCGAAAGTAAATTTTTAGATTGTTGTTTCCGGAAACATTCGATAAGAATGTCTCCGGATCGCAGCTTTTTAACATTTTTTAAAGTACCTGCTGCACCCTCCAAGGCCCTCTTCAAAAGAAAGGGATGTATATTCGAGGCCGGCTTTTGTTCACTCTTTGTTGAGAAAACAATAAAAGCCGGCCAACTTTCCAGTCCAATGTCTAGAGGGTCTGATAGAACCTCTAGCTTCCTCTTTTTATCAGCCCCTGAATTCGGCTGAGACGACGATCGAATGTTAGAAACATTTTTGGAAAGGTTTAGGGTATTCATAATAAATAATCAGGGATTCACCCCACGTGTTCCCCACCCACCACGGAGTGCCAACAAGGGCGATGCCTCAACCTGGGGATACCCAGCAGGAAAGACACCAAGGATTCCACATGGGGTATACTCAAATAGATGGCCTTAATATGCACACGCCATTCCCCCACCCGAGTTCCTCCATCACCCACCCTATGAAGGAGGTTGCACATTAGACACGGACTCTTTGAGTGACCCTACAGCCACCGCCTCAAACGCAATCCCACGAACGAAATTTGAGAAAAATCATTTGATCTCTAAAGAGTGTTTTTATAGAGAAGTTTTGGGACCAGGCAGAGGCAAGGCGTGACCAGCCGATTGATCGGATCGGGCCATCCGACCGCCCGTCTTTGGAGAAGTAAGGGCCGAAGTGGAGTGTTGGGCGTGAGGATCTCGCAAGTTCAACCCGCCCTCAGCCACCAGGATCCCGTCCTCCCTCATCACGGGTCGCAACCCATGGCAAACAGGTTGCCCCTTTTAGTCGCCTTGTACGACCAGCCCGGGGAGGCTGTGGCACTATTCTATTCACCGGAACCACACGGGAGAGCCCTAGGTTAGTCGCCTCGTACGACAAGCTTGCCTAGAGGACTGGGGCCCTATTCTTTTCACTCCCGGGAACCCCACGGGGGTATGCAACTGGAAAGCTGACAAAGAAGTGTTCGGAGGAATATAAACCGAACACAAAGTGATTGTCTTAGACAACAAAAGACGAACGGCCACAGCCTGAAGCTCTGTATCCGGAGCAACAGGACTGTGGATAACATTGTTATTTATGAAGATAGAGGAGCTGTCCGCAGGTCGCTCTTCTTTGTGACAAAATGTACTATAAAGTGATTAATTTTTGAGAGTTATTTTATCTTTGTCAGATGTCTTCAGGTGAGTTTCCTGGATGCGTATAGGAGACTTGCCTTTATGTTTGGACCGAGGACGACCCTACCTTGGAGATCGGCTGGAAAATCTTCCTGGTGCGGGTGATGTATCCATTACATCCGCATCTGATGTTGAAGGGACAGCGTCCTCCAACGGTCCAAACCTGTTAAATGTTTGGACAGGATCTCTAGTGGCGTTAGACAGACGGCCACTCGGTTTACTGGTTTTAATATTACTTTGAAGTTTGTTTTTGGATTTGTTTTTGTCATTATCACTTTCAGAGGGCTGAGGTTCAGGTATATCATTTTTTTTCTGCAGTTTTTACTGGTTTTATTTCTTGTACTGAGGTGGTCTGGGTTGGAAAAGAGTTGTGGACAGGTTGAGCTGAAGGTTTCATAGTGATCGAACTAGGTTTGTTGTTTCCAATGGGCCAAGAATGTTGAGTTCAAACAGATGTTGCAGCTCGCTTGACTACATTGGCAAACGAAGTCTGCGGTGACGTATTAGAAAGTGAGGCCAATTTGCGGGCCTCCTGATAGGAAATGTTGTTTTTAGTTTTTAAATTGATTATTTGTTTTTCTTTGATGAAAAGAGGACAGTCCTTAGAGGAGGCCATGTAATCTCCGCCGCAAGTTAACTGTACTGCTGCAGTCATATCCATCATGACGTTCACTGCCGCATCGAAAACAAACCAGTTTATTTTTACAATGGCCTTTGCCATGACCAATTTTTGGTAAGTAAAACATCGTGTTGGGTTAGGTATGTATAAATCCACATTAACCCTATACGGGCAAATGTAGATATATGATGGTAGAGAGGTGCTATTAAAAGTTAACCACGGGTTGCAACCCACGGCAAACAGGTTGCCCCTTTTTAGTCGCCTTTTACGACAATCTCGGGGAGGCTGTGGAACTATTCCATTCACCGGAACCAGACGGGAGAGCCCTAGGTTAGTTGCCTCGTACGACAAGCTTGCCTAGAGAACTGGGGTCCTATTTTTTTCACTCACGGGAACCCCACTTGGGGGTATCTATGGAAAGACGGTCGTAAACAGGGAAGTTTCAACTGCCCAACACAAACGTGTATCGAACATTAAAATCCCGTATACTGACTTTAGGTCGAACATTCTTGGATGTCTTTGGTAGGGCGAATCTGACCTATCCATAACAAACAGCATTCTATTCGCCCTGTCATTCGTTGTAAATCTTTTACTTATGGCTTGTCTGACGGAGACCAAATTGTTTTAACAAAGTTTCGTATTGAGCTTTCTCATTTAACAAACAATTTTATCCTCGATGAGAGCAGTGCTCCTGAGTGTGTTGGATGTGATGCCCAGTATGCCATCAAGCATATCCTGGTTGACTGTGTAGACTTTGTCCATGTTCGGCGATGATCCTCAAAGCTATATTTGAAGTATTTTACAGCGTTGCTATCGTCATGTATTTAACATCTGTTCTCTTGAATAATAAAATCTAATCTTTATACGTCATAGAATATGCAAATTAAAACTTAAAATTAAACTCACATGTCAGTTTTCTTACTGAATGGAATCCACAGGACCCGGCAACACGCATGGAATGCAATGAAATGCTGCATATTTTTCTTTTCTTAAAAGGACAAAAAAGACAAACATGAAGTTATGGTGAGTGAAAAGAGCATTAAACACTGTATCTGAAAATTTTTTCACTGGTTTCTTTTTAATTTTAATTCACCAAATTAAATACAATCATATGTTTTGATTGTATAGTGGGTTTCATACACCACAGTGCTAATGTGGTTCTCCTATGAAACCGATGTAGGACCTCTCATTACATCAAGCTTTTTAATAGAGGGCGAGGTAGCGCGGCAGCGAAGCGAAGCACCAAGAGGACCCACCTCTCCACTTCGACGCCTCACACCGCTGCATCTCTGCCTCGGTATCTCGATCATTGTTAAAAGGTCTCAGAACAAGTCCCTGCTGTGGCCTCTGTAACATTATGCCGAAGGCGCCAGACATGACACGCGATCCGATCGCATGACACTGACACCGGACAGACCAGCCCTTGCTCTCAGTGCCAAGCATGGCAGCAACAAGTACCATTTTTATAGTCTTTTAAAGATAGTCGATATTGTAGCAAGCGAGGTACCGAGGTATCGAGATGAACATAACATCGCTACCTGGTTGCCTCGCATCGCTAGATCGAGGTAGCGAGATGTCCTCTCTCAGCTTCCATGTTCACCAGTTACATTACAAAACATTCTATGCACATTTATGCTCCTCTCTGTATGAAGTTCTTGTGAAAAGTGCGCCTGTACTATTTGCCTTGTATGAAAAAGCGAATATGACATTAAATCTCTGCTTTCGGTCAGAGAAAAGTCGGTGTGACGTGACTGGTCAACCACATTGTCGGTGTGGTCCCCAAAACCCACAACACTATTAAAACATTTGACTGCATTTGATTTAATGAAAACAAAATTTAAAGAAATCATTTAAGGTGTTTCAGGAACTATTTTGAATGCTCGTTTTATTCACCATAACATTATTTTATGTGCCCTTTCTCTTTGATAGTTAAATGATGTTCAGTGATATAACAGTAATAAAAATGTCGACTATATAATTTACAACAGTTTGTCATGTCCAACAATATTTATACAAGTGTCCACAATATGCGCAAGTTCAGCATTGTGATATTCGCACTACTTGTATAAAGGTCAGACATGTAGCACTTGTATAAAGTTAAGCACTATGGTATTCATACAAATGAAAAGGAATGGCGTTACCTTACATAAATTAATACTCACACCCAAGATTAGCACGGTAATATTCATATGCTAGTCAATAATGTAGTGCTCAAGCCAAAAGCAGTACTAACATACTACAGGCACTAGTGTTGTGACACAGAGGCTGTTTTACCAAATTTAGCATCGTGGTGCTCATAGGAAACTCATCGCTGTTATTACTCAACGAACGTTTATGTATTGTAAAATTCACAATGTGCTGAGCGCTATATTAAATAAATATCAGCATTCTGATATTTAGGGGTCTGTGCCATCATGGCGGGACACAGCTTGAAATCGTTCAGATTGCCAGTAAACCTTATAACAATATAACCTTTTCTGTCTTTTGCTGTCGCCTGTGAGCAAAGATCAAAGATGTATTTTGTCTGTACTGATCATTAGTACTGAATGAACACACACCATGACGGCAGGATTGGAAATCTGCAAGAAGCTTTTTGGTACATTGCGTGGTTTTGAAGTTATGACCAAAGAATCAAGAAAAATATTTAAAAATCTCGCATTTAAATAATTATTAATACGGGCCGACGTATGAAACCAATCATCTCAGTTTTCCCCGGATACAGGAGTAAACCTTGCAACAATATGCCCCCTCTGTCTTTTGTTTTCGGCTATGAGCAAGAGATTAAACCTGCCCTGTCTGCAATGTGTAGTACTAGGCCCATTGTATACAACACGGAGCAGAACTTGGGATCAAATCCAGCGTATTCCTTTTTAATTTTATGATTTTCTTTCCTTCATTTTTATGCCATGAAGTTTACATTAGACTGTTAATTGCGTAATGGCGTGGACCCTGGCAATGCTGTTGGATAACAGCTTTAATTAAGAGTTAATGTTGTAATGTTTACAAGTAGTGAAACGTTAAAATACACACACAAAGATCTGCATCAGTTGTGAAGCGTTAACATACACACACACAAAAGTACAATGTGATCAGAGCATTTTTTGCATTTTATTGTTTGTTTGTATGTATGTATGTATGTATGCTTGGATTTTTCGTTGTTCTGGACAATTTTTCAGTCATATGACGTCGAGGAGACCTTAGAACGTGTTTATATGCTGTGTCTCCTTGTGGTAGAACCAGTGCATGCCGCCAAGTGTTGCGACCACTGGAACATTATGCCGAAGGCACTAGGCATGACACCCGATCCAGTCACATTGTACTGACACCGGACAGACCAGTCCTTGCTCTCAGTGCCAAACAAGGCAGCAACAAGTACCATTTTTAAAGTCTTTGGTATGACCCACCCAGGGATTAATCCCAGGATTGCCGGTCTTGAGGCGGACGGACTAATCAACAGGTTTTCGAGGCGGTCAATTTGTTATGATATACTTTCATTACTATTCTCATGCCATCATGGACCGATTACACTGCCATTGCTTTTGTATTATGTAAGATATATTTCAGCAAAAATAACGGCATGTTCGATATCGCTCAATTCTGATCATTAGTTCTGGAAATTCGTACTTTGCTCATGTCCTGGGAAGATTCGATATAGTGGACTGTGTGTTTGAAATATTTAATAAACGTAGCTGCTGATGTTTCTACTTATTTGATTTATCTGGGGATTCGGCTGCGGGCAAAAGCCCATCCTTACCTTTCCTGTTACATTCATCTCACTGATGAGAAATGCAGATAATTAGTAGTCCATCTTAAGTTTTCTTCGCCCTTGACGGTAATATATCGATGAGAAACACCAAACACCAACAATGAGAAAACCGTAACAGTGAAGTCTGTGTAAGGAAATGTAGTATAGGGATTAGAGAAATCCTAACCGCAATGTCCTTATACTATTTGTGCATTACCACCTAGCTCTTCATCGGACTCCTATGACACAACCCTCTTTTATTACAACAAAACGATGTTTAATGGAAGATTCTTAAAAACACCTTCATGTGTTCATGTATAGCTAAAATATGCGAACAATCAGTTATAAATTTATTTATTTCTGCTTCAGGTATCAACATCGGTTTCAGAGCTGAGCCAAGTGACAGTAACGGAACCACCAAAGTGCAAAACATCACTTTAACAACGGAAACATCCTGGACGCTGGACGATTTCATTCAAATATACGCGTATGAAATGATTAGAATGTTTGAGACACATGGTCTTCGTATCATGGGAAAGTTTCAAAATAAATACTGGCTAGTTGACTATAACAACACAAAATATTTGTTAATTCCTAAGACCAGAGAAGAAACCGCTAAGGATTTGAGAGAAAAGTTGGCAAATCACACTGGCAATGGGCTTATCTGCTTGGACGGGGTATGTTTAAATAGAGAACTAACAGAAAAACGTCTGAAAACGTTGGAAGCACAAATAGCTGGAACTCTAATACCTGTGCATGTATTGCCCTTGGCATTTATGGTATCTGTTTTTGGAGTCATAGGATTGCTGGGCATCACAGGTAAGATTTTATTTTTTTCAAAATTTAATGTAATCCATTCTGGTTGTATTCGGTTGATTGCTTACATCTGATTAGAAAAGAATTACATACCGGTAAGTCCCATACATTGTAACCTGCAGTGGAAGTGCTTGTTTAAGAAGAAATGAAACAACCACACCATTCCCGAACAATAGACATTTCTCCAATGTTTATAATGAAAGGTTTCTTTATAATAAGCAGTGGATTACACGTCATAGCCCGCATTCCACAACTACGGATTTATCGAAAATTAAATGTAGCATTAGACTTCGTGCTTTCGTGGGTCAATATACTTGCACTAACATTTGACCAACACCTCCTCACATGCTGTCTGTGGGTTGTTTGTGTAACAATAAAAAAAACGGTTACAAACACAAAGATAAGGAGAAAATATAAATTCTCTCTCTAAAATTTTTTTTGATAATTCTGTATGAATAAAATGTTGCAACACGTTGCTACCAGGAATGTGACAGGAATAGAGCCTCAGTTCCCCAGGCGAGCTTACATTAACACAGGGCTCTCCCATGTAGGCCCTGGTAAATGGAGAAAGTCTACAGTCCCTCTGCTTGTCGTAAAACGCGATTAATGAGGCAACCTGTTGGTGGTGGGTTGCACCCGTCTCGAAGGAAGACGGAATCCTGGAGGTTGATCGTTTCTTCTGATTAGCTAACGTTTTTTCTCCTAGAGGGGAGGTCTGACAGCCTGGGTTCGATCATTCGGCTGGTCACTTCAAGCCCTAAACTCGACTCCACTTGTCGATCTTTTACTTGTCACAAGTTTCCTTTCTTCAAAGCCTCTCTTTTGGCACTGGTGTAGAAGAGCGTCTCTAAGGGTCAATCGAGTACATTGAGTTCACCCTTTGGGTGCAATCAGTCTACTCAAGTATACCGTTCATGGATTTCTTTGTTCTAGTCTCATGGTAATTCTGGCCTTGTTTGTATTCCATGGAGGATGAAGGGCACGAAAGGTGAACCCATACACACTTTAACATGTCAGCATCATCTTCATCTCAACTTAAAAGAAGAGCCCGAAGAAATACATTCACTTGAAAACGTATTTGAAACGTCCAGGCTGACACCCTGTGAAGCGTTGGTTGTAAGGCGGGATGAAGCCTTAATCACACTTCTCATATCTTCCAATAAATTCAATTCTATTGGAGGTCTGTATATTGATCGATGCTCAGGCCAAGGCTGTCATATTACATCTGCAGGTATTAATCTTAATGCCCCCGTGGGGTTCCCGGGAGTGAAAAGAATAGGGCCCCAGTTCTCTAGGCAAGCTTGTCGTACGAGGCGACTAACCTAGGGCTCTCCCGTGTGGTTTCGGTGAATAGAATAGTGCCACAGCCTCCCCGGGCTGGTCGTACAAGGCGACTAAAAGGGGCAACCTGTTTGCCGTGGGTTGCGACCCGTAATGGGGGAGGACGGGATCCTGGTGGCTGAGGGCGGATTGAACTTGCGAGATCCTCACGCCCAACACTCCACTTCGGCCCTTACTTCTCCAAAGACGGGCGGTCGGATGGCCCGATCCGATCAATCGGCTGGTCACGCCTTGCCTCTGCCTGGTCCCAAAACTTCTCTATGTAAACACTCTTTAGAGATCAAATGATTTTTCTCAAATTTCGTTCGTGGGATTGCGTTTGAGGCGGTGGCTGTAGGGTCACTCAAGTAGTTCGTGTCTAATGTGCAACCTCCTTCATAGGGTGGGTGATGGAGGAACTCGGGTGGGGAATGGCGTGTGCATATTAAGGCCATCTATTTGAGTATACACCATGTGGAATCCTTGGTGTCTTTCCTGCTGGGTATCCCCAGGTTGAGGCATCGCCCTTGTTGGCACTCCGTGGTGGGTGGGGAACACGTGGGGTGAATCCCTGATTATTTATTATGAATACCCTAAACCTTTCCAAAAATGTTTCTAACATTCGATCGTCGTCTCAGCCGAATTCAGGGGCTGATAAAAAGAGGAAGCTAGAGGTTCTATCAGACCCTCTAGACATTGGACAGGAAAGTTGGCCGGCTTTTATTGTTTTCTCAACAAAGAGTGAATAAAAGCCGGCCTCGAAAATACATCCCTTTCTTTTGAAGAGGGCCTTGGAGGGTGCAGCGCGCACTTTAAAAAATGTTAAAAAGCTGCGATCCGGAGACATTCTGATAGAATGTTTCCGGAAACAACAATCTAAAAATTTACTTTCGCTGAATAAAATTTCCGATGTATCCGTTTTTACATCCCCTCACAATACCCTGAACAGCTGTCAGGGAATAATACGTGACAGGGATGGGGATATTTTCGACCTAACTGAAGAGGAAATATGTACAGAATTAAAGCCACAGGGTGTTGTCAGAGTGAAGCGTTTCACAACAAAAAGAGCTGGCAACATCCTCAAATTAAACACATACCTGCTGACATTTAATAGCACCTCTCTACCATCATATATCTACGTTCGCCCGTATAGGGTTAATGCGGATTTATACATACCTAACCCGACACGATGTTTTAATTGCCAAAAATTTGGTCATGGTAAAGGCCAATGTAAAAATAAACTGGTTTTGTTTCAGATGCGGCAGTGAAGGTCATGATGGTTTTGACTGCAGCAGCACAATCAAGTGCTGCAATTGCGGCCGAGATCACATGGCCTCCTCTAAGGACTGTCCTCTTTTCATTAAAGAAAAACAAATAATCAACTTAAACACTAAAAACAACATTTCCTATCAGGAGGCCCGCAAATTGGCCTCACTTTCGAGTACGCCACCGCAGACTTCGTTTGCCAATGTGGTCAAGCGAGCTGCAACATCTGTTGCAACTCAAACTTCTTTGACTTGGCCCATTGGAAACAACAAACCTAGTTCGATCACTGTGGAACCTTCAACTCAACCTGCCCAGAACTCTTGTTCAACTCAGACCATCACAGTACAAGAAACAAAACCAGTAAACAATGTAAAACAAACTGATAAACCTGAACCTCAGCCCTCTAAAAATCATAATGACAAAAACAAATCCAAAAGTACAACTCCAAGTAGTAATATTATAGACAGTAAACCGAGTGGCCCCAGAGAACATCTTTCTAAGGCCACTCGAGATCCTGTCCAAACATTTAACAGGTTTGGATCGTTGGAGGACGTTGTCTCTTCAACATCAGATGCGGATGTGATGGATACATCACCCGCACCAGGGAGATCTTCCAGCCGATCTCCAAGGAAGGGTCGTCCTAGATCCAGACATAAAGAGAAATCTCCTATACGCCTCCCTCCGTAATGTCTACATACGACAAAATTATACAGTGGAATTGTCGAGGTCTTAAGGTTAATATGATTGAAATAACACAGCTGGTCCAATCATTAAATCCCATTGCCCTTTGTCTTCAGGAAACTCACCTGAAGAAATCTGACAAAGATAAAATAACCCTCAAAAATTATTCACTTTATAGTACATTTTGTTACGAAGAAGAGCGAACTGCAGGCGGCTCCTCAGGCTGTGGCCGTTCGTGTCTCATTGTCTAAGACAGTCACTTTGTGTTCGGTTTACATTCCTCCGAACACTTCTTTGTCAGCTTTACAGTTACATAATTTGAAAGAACAATTACCTACACCCTTCGTAATAATGGGCGATTTTAATTCCCATAACCCCTTATGGGGAAGTAACAATATAAATAATAAGGGCAAGGTAGTAGAAGATTTTTTAACCAAGGAAGAACTGTGTTATTTCAATGATGGTTCTAATACTCATTTGCATGCGGGTAATGGCATCTATTCCGCTATCGATCTCACTATCACCGATCCATCACTTCTCCTGGATTTTTCTTGCAGAGTGCACGAGGATCTTTGTGGTAGTGACCATTTTCCTATTATCCTAGAGCATGTCACTTCTAATTCTTTAGAACGTGTAGCTAGGTGGAAATTCGATAAAGCAGATTGGATGGCATTTGAGATGTTCTGTGAGGCTGATATCACTCCACAGACTCTCAATGCAGCAGATGACCCAATATTTAAATTTAATCAGCTTGTGTTACGAGCTGCAGATAGAACTATCCCTAAGACTTCGACCAGTCCAAAATCCAAAAGTAAACCCTGGTACGACACTGACTGTCGTAAAGCCATAAAGGACCGTAAAAGGGCTGAACACAAGTTCAACCATTGCCCTACTGATAAAAATTTACACCAGGTTCGTATTCTGGCAGCTAAGGCTCGTCGATTACTTAAGTCCAAGAGACGATCCTGTTGGCGGAAATTTGTTTCAGGCATTACGTCCAAAACACCTATGCTTAAGGTCTGGAATATGGTTCAGAAACTAAAGGGTAAAAATAACAAAGCAAAAGTCCAGCACTTGAAAGATGGAGATAACATACTAACTTCTCCATCCGATATAGCTAATAAATTAGCGGAATCAATTTCTAAAAAATCTTCTTCTGAGAATTATACTTCAGAATTTCAGCATGTCAAAAACCAGAAGGAGAAAATGAAATTGCCCTTTTCTTCTAAAAACTTAGAAGATTATAATCGTCCTTTTAATATCGATGAACTAAAAACTGCACTCAGAAAGGCACATGATACAGCGTGTGGTCCTGATAATGTATATTATAAATTTCTGAACCATTTACCAGCTGAACCACTTGAGACTCTCTTGGACTTGAACGATATTTGGATAACTGGTAATTTTCCACCCTCATGGAGGGAGGCATGTATTATCCCGGTTCCCAAACCGGGTAAGGATCATACTGATCCAAATAATTACCGTCCCATAGCTATTACCAGTTGCGTCTGTAAGACTCGGGAACGGATGATAAATGATAGACTTGTTTGGTTTCTCGAAACCAACAAGTTACTATCTAATATCCAATGTGGTTTTCGTCAAGGTAGATCCACAGTGGATCACCTTGTTCGACTTGAAAGTTTCATTCGCCATGGTTTTATTAATAATGAACATGTGGTGTCAATATTTTTTGACCTTGAAAAGGCCTACGACACCACGTGGAAATATGGCATTTTAAGACCTCGCGGATATGGGCCTTAAAGGTCGATTACCTATATTTATATCCAAATTTTTATCAAATCGTCAGTTTAAGGTACGGGTGGGGTCCACTCTTCCGGACTCTCATGAGCAAGAGATGGGTGTACCCCAGGGCAGTATCCTTTCACCTACGCTGTTCAGCATCAAAATTAATAGCTTGGCCCAAACATTAACATCTGGAACCGAGGGTTGTTTATATGTAGATGATTTTCTGATATGCTACCGCGCTAAAAATATGAATAACATCGAGCGGCAACTGCAGCTTTGTCTCAATAAGATCGAGAAATGGGCAGTTGGCAACGGTTTTAGATTTTCTACGTCTAAAACCGTCGGTATGCATTTCTGTAATAAACGGAAACTTCATCTAGACCCTGAGCTTAATTTTTGTGGTGAACCAGTGAAGATTGTTGGGGAAAATAAATTTTTAGGAGTTATATTCGATAGTAAATTATCTTTTATACTTCACATAAAAACGCTTAAAGCTAAATGTGTAAAGGCTCTGGATATAATTAAGGTCGTGTCTAGCACCGATTGGGGTGCTGACCGATCTGTTTTACTTAATTTATATCGTTCTCTGGTGAGGTCTAAATTGGACTATGGGTCCATCATTTATGGTTCCGCTAGGAAATCATATCTTAAAATGTTGGATCCGGTCCATCACCAAGGTCTGAGGCTCAGCCTTGGTGCCTTTAGAACCTCACCAGTAGAGAGTTTATACGTGGAGGCCAATGAGCCTTCTTTACCTAACCGACGTATTAAACTCAGCCTTCAATATGCAACCAAGCTTAAAGCTCACCCAACAAACCCTGCCTACCACTGTGTTTTCAATCCATCATACGTAGACAAACATAGTAAATGTCCTAACAAGATCCCTCCGTTCGGTCTTCGTATACGGGCCCGTGTTGTGGAAGCTAACATCAAGTTAGAGGAGAGTCTCCTCCCTGGCTTCTTCCACAACCTAAACTAATATTTGATCTACGTCAACATAATAAATCGAACACAAATCCTCTTATAATTCAACAAGCTTTTGCTGAAATTAAGGCTAATTATCCAAAAATTTGCAGAATACACTGATGGGTCGAAGGATGGGGACAGGGTTGCGGCTGCGACTGTCTTAGAACAGCGGGTCTCTTCTCTTCGTCTTCCGTCTTCATCGTCTATCTTTTCTGCAGAAGCCAGGGCTATACTCCTGGCCTTATCATATGTTTCCTCTGGGCGTGCCCAGAGGACAATGGTATGTACTGACTCGCTCTCCTGCCTTTTGGCAATGCAGAATATTAGAATTCAAAAACCCGCTTATTCTGCAAATTTTAGCCTTACATAGAAAATTGATTAAAAGAGGCAAAGATATTATATTCTGTTGGATACCAAGCCATGTTGGTATCCATGGAAACACAGTCGTGGACCGGGAGGCAAAGGCTGCCCTAAATAAATCCGTATCAAAAGTTAAAATCCCATACGCTGATTTTAAATCTAACATTCTTAAGTATATTCGTCGCCTTTGGCAGGGTGAATGGGACGTGCAGGTGTGTAATAAACTGCACGCTATTCACCCTGTCATTGGCCATAACTCTTATACACTGGGTATCTCTCGTAGAGACCAAGTGGTTTTAACAAGATGCCGTGTTGGGCATTCTCGTCTAACACACAATTTCATCCTGGATGGGAGCAGTGCTCCCGAGTGTGTTGGATGTGGTGCTGAATACGGCATCAAACATATCCTTGTTGACTGTGTGGACTTTGCCCATGTGCGGCAAAAATTCTACACAGTAAACTCCATATATGATTTGTTTGACAGCATCGCTGGCGACGCTGTCATAAAATATTTGAAGGCCATTGGCCTTTATCATAAAATATAAATTTTATTTTCATACACACTCGTGATAAATCTTCCTTAATATGCTGGTTTTCGAGTTTTAGCTGTTTTGGTTTTCTTACCTGATTTTAATCATGTCCGTACGTTTTTGGTTTGTTTTTAATGTTCTCATGTCACGATCGAAAACCTGAACTGTCTCGTGGTTCCACCTTGCCACGATATGGCTAAGATATTGCCGATGTGGCGTTAAGCCATAACCATTCATTCATTCATTCATTAATCTTAATGATGAGGTGCTTATGGTTGAAGTGATTGATGTGCCAAAGGTAAGTACTTCAGAAATATGTAACCTTACATCTTCAGACTTTTACCAGTCATGTGCTAGAACGTTTTGCCAGCAACAATGTTGTCATTTGCCTATTCCTTTTTTTCTTCATATTTCAGGTAACAGTTTGATAATTAGTGCTGTCTTCAGCTCAAAAAAAATGCACAACTCCACGAGTGTTTTTCTGTCCGGTCTTGCGCTATCCGACATTGTTGTGCTAGGGTTGGGCCTACCACTGCAGGTAAAATCACTTGACATAGTGCTCATGCTTTCTCTTGGCTATGGAGGGGTCATTTATTTGCATAAAAGCTGTGGGTCAAATGTGACTTCGGTGTGAATTTTATTATAAGAAACTAAAACCTGGAAGGTTGTGTATTCGTATTAATTAATGCCATCTTAAAACGTCTGCAACTTGCTACTGTGTCTAAAATGCTTTCTCAAAATTGCAAGTTGCTTAGATAATAACTACCTTTATAGGGCTACACTGAGGGTTAGAAAACACACGGTGCATATCGCAGACGCCCTGGAAAGGCGATGAAACGACAGTATGCTGTTTATTCTTAACATTTAATGCCATCTCTAACTGTCTGCTGCTTTCTACTGTGTTAAAGATGCCTTCTCAAAAATGTAATTGGCTTATTTATTACTTGCCTTGCAAATAAAATTTTAGGGTCAGGAAACATACAGTGCAAGTTGCAATTAAACGGCGATTAAAGGAGAGTTGTTGATTCTGAATATTTAATATCATCTTAAACCGTCTGCAGTTTGCTACTATGTGAAAATTGCCTTCTCAAAAATGCAATTTACTCGTTTTATAACTGGCGTTATAGTCCACTTTTAGAGTCAGAAAACATACAGTGAGAATCCAAAACGCCGTATAAAGGGGTATTATCGACAGTATCTTGTTTATTCCTGACATTTAATGCCAGCTGAGACCATCTGCAACTTTCTGCTGGGTCAAAATTGCCCTCTCAAAAACGGGATATGCTTAGTTTAAAAGAGGCTTTATACTACATTGGCAAAAAATAAGATCAGATTCGTAATAAGGATGTCAATCTACATCAGGTAGCATACTTCAAATATTTAAATTCAAAACTTTTTGGTATCGCGACAACTTCGATAATCAGTGCATTTCCACAGTTTTTAAGATATGCAAATGATTTGTGCACAGGTAATTTGCCCCAAACCTATTCTGTCCACATTTTAAATTTCAGCTCAATCGGATAAACTCTTTTTCAGGAAATGACATGCCAGCGCATGCTATTCATGGCAATATGGCGTCCAAAGTATGTCAGGTTAGAACATGAAATTTGTGAAGAAAAAACTTTCATGTAAAAATGAAAAGAAATAGATTGCATTTGAACCTGGAAGTGCTAGGACTAATTCGCAGTGCGTAATAATTTCACGATACTTAAGAAAAGGAGAAAGGAAAAAGACTGACAGGATTTATCTGCATTTGAACCTGATGCTTGGTTAATCATTTTAAGCAGTATTTAGAGGTGACGTGATTTTTACGTCACTTCCGAGGTCAATCACACCCTAATTTGCATAATTTGCAAATTCAACGTGTGAAGGAAATTAAGTACGACCATCCTCCTGGAAACAGGAATTGGAATTTCCTCCCGGCAGGTATAAACCTTCGTGAGAAGAAGATATTTTTTTTAGCAACAAAATTCAAAATGGCCTCTACATCACGTGACAGGCCAATAGGCACTAATCGTCAAAAGTTGCTTCATAAACAGCAAGGTTTGGATTCTCTACCTTCAGCAGTTTGGCACATACTGCAATTTACGAGAGCACTAAAATAAAAATAATAATAATTAATAAAGCTACTATCCAACAGCGTTGCCGGGGTCACTCATTACCTATTAACCACACATGGTAGTCCCATGAGAACTTCATGGTGGAAAAAAATAGAAAAAAAGCTGAAAAGATTTTAAAAGAACGAGCTGGATTTAAACCCGTGACTAACAGGTATTATGTGCAATTGACCTGGCACTAAAAACCAACGCGGAAGTAGTTGAGCTTTGATCTTTTGGCCATAATCCATAACTAAAGACATAAAGAAAACCGTGAACCAACGGTAATTTCCATTCTCATGGTAAACTGCACTCAACCATGTCCAGGTTTAGAGCTATAACAGTTTCCTACCACGTGACCTCTAAATGTGGCGAAATTTGCTTTTTCACATTGTGTATAGTACAAATCTGGCCCTTTGCACTCCGTTATTTTCAACATTTCAGCTGTTACGGTTTTCTGTAGCACGACCACCAAATATGGGGGTACTTGCATTTTTCAGATTTTGATCATAACTCACGTCTACAGTGTACACTGCAGGCAAAAAATAAGATCAGATTCGTGATCAGGACGTCAAACTACATTAGGTAGCATACTTAAAACATTTCAATTCAAAAACTTTTGATCACGTGACAACTTCAGTAATCAATGCATTTCAACAGTTTTCAAATATGCAAATGATTTTAGTACACGTAATTTTTTAAATTTCAGCTCGACTGGATAAACCCTTCTTGAGAAAATAACACGCCAGCACATAATATTCATGTGTATATGTCATACAAAGTAGGTCAGGTTGAAAAATGAAATTTTGGGGGAAAACGTTTCCACATAAAAGTAATAAGAACTTGTATTTGAATCTGAAAGTACTAGGACTAATCCGCAGTGAGTAATAATTTTACGATACTTAGAGAAAATAGAGAGAGAAAAGACCGGCAGGATTTGTCTGGATTTGAACCTGAGACTTCGAGGACTACGGTGAAAGCCAGTGAAAAGAAAATAAACAGTGCTCTAAGATACCAAGGCTCGGCCACATGCATAGAGACATTGTGCCTTTGATCTGCTGCACGAGTTTTACGAGAGGACTAAAAATGATAATAATAATAATAACCCCAACGATTTCCCATACGGAACCTGTGTGGACCCCTAAATATAGCTGTCAGGGACAGTGATGCCTGGGTTCAAGCCAGTTGGGCCTGTATGTACATGTCTGTGACCTTTCTTTGGTTACATCGGCGCGTATACAGTAGATGTGCATCGCTGTGCATCGCTGTGCACTACGAGGTTTCGACGTTTACATCTGTAACAGTGTTCATTCCCGTGACCTGGAGGCATGGGGGAAAATTGCGCCTTGTCGCAATCTGATAGCAATTTGCGGCAAAAGTATACATCGCAGCAAATAAATTTGACCAGATTCGTGATCAAGGCGTCGAACTACGTCGGGTAGCATGCTCACATAGACGGATTGCCAAATAGGCCTTTTCTCAAATCTTGAAGCCCTGTACATGCTGTATTTTAAGACAGCTCAGAGATTTAACCACACATAAAGAACATGTAAAGCACTTTTAACTGGGCGATCTTGAGATTTACAGCTGTACCCGCTTTCTGTCACGTCACATTCAAATATGGGGAAATTGCACAAAAATATGCATCGTCGCAAAGGAGCAAGATCAGATTCGTTTTCTGGACGTCAAACTACGTCAGGGACTCAAATTCAAAATTTTTGTTTTCACATGACATCATTTTCCATTCCCGTTTTTTGCTCACACACTGCATTCTACTTCCAAACAAATAATACAAAGGCAACAGTTATTACAATTGCAAAATTTTAGGTGGATCGGACGAAAGGTTCAGAAGAAAATGCCTCTCAAATGTTTTCCTGTCAACCCATATGTCGGCTTGGTCAAGTGACCTAGTACACCAAAACTTTTACTCGTGAAACACAGTCCGTATTTTTACTGCATCGCTAAAATTTCACGCATTTTTGCCATGCTATTTTAGCCGCACAAGTTTTTCAACTTTCAAATTTGCAAAAATTGCAATTTGGGGGGTATGTTCTACGTCCGGTTTGCTGACGTCTTTTTTGGTTATGTAAAAGTTGTCTTCATGCCCTGTGATGATGTTAGGCCAGAAGGTTGCGTGTCTAACTTCAAACGTCATGGAGATATACCCACTTTTGCATTTGATGACGTCACTTCCGTGTTCCTAAGGTTTGCATATCTGGAATAAGCGTCAGAAACTGCGTCGGGTATGGCTATTTGTAGGACATCATCTGTACAACTGTAGAAATTATTAGCAAAAAAACGAAAATTTCGGAAACATGACATATTCACCCAATAGCGAGCTTGTAGAGTTTTCAACACAGAAAGTTTTCGTTATCACCCTGAATGTACCTAGGCTTTGTTGAACTACAGCTTGAATTTCAGCTCTATCGCACCAGCCGGTTTTGAGAAGAAGATGTTTAAATGCTTTCATTAAAACCCACTAAAGCCCGCCAAGTCACACGATTAAAAGCTTCCAAAAATTTAGGTGTAAACCTTTAAACCTGTAGCTGAAAGGACTCAAGCTTGAATGGCTTGAACCCCTAATAATAATAATAATCCGAGCGAAAACAATAGGGATTCAACCGTTAATAGCTGGAACCAGTAATAACTTTGAGGTGAAGATAGCTATCGCTATGAATTTGAATTCTAATCGGATTGTTTTTGTAGATTCGGAACAGATACTTGGTGATCTGAAAAGCGTCTGTTGTAAACCCGTAATGTATTCATTTTTTTAACTGCAAAAGGTTACTTCAGTACATTTGAATGATTTTGATGATGTCCCCCTCACCCTGCATCCATAAAGAGTTTACATGTAACATCAGGAATTTATGCCACAGTCTTACTCTTAAATAGTTTCATATTAATACAAGTAAATGTATGGTGTGCGTATTTCCTGCATAAGCTTATCGCCTTCAAATTGACATCTGCAAGTCGACTCTAGGTGTTAGTTTTCCTTTGGTTGTTCAATACAAGTTGAGAACATTTCACCGGTTCTTCGTTTTGCATTAAGTATTAGTTTGTTTGTTTTTTGTTTTTGTTTTTTTGGGGGGGAGGGGGTATTCTGTTTTTTGTTTTTTCTGACATCTCTCAATTTGTAAGAAAGTACTTGTAAGAAAGCTTTCGCTAGGTCTTTGTTATGCTTTAAAGTGCAAAGTCATATTCTTACTTACTCAATCTTTGAATGAGAAAAATACGTAATTAAAGGTTTTATGTATCATCCGTGTTTCCACACGACTTAATCTGCATACATCAACCTTCTGTGTCTGTGAATCTCTTGTCGATATGCTGAAGTTAGAAACATGTCTATCATTGGCCTTACAAACAGTAAGTCCTTTTACCTGTGTGGCTACATTTTTAGTTAAGTCTTTGAAATAATGAATTAATAAAATTGTCATACGTCACTTTTTGTTTGATTTGATTTGGACTTCAGAGGTAATTTAGTATTACTCTTTGGGTATTACAACAATTTCAATTACAAATCTACCATAAAGTCCATTATAAAACCACAGAAGAGTTTTGTTAATTTGCCATGAATTTCTGTGCTGATTTATAATGGTTTCCTCTGTAATACGACAGCAGTAACAACTGCAAATCTACCGCGAAGTGAGTAATAAAATCACATTAAGGTAGTGTTAAATTTCAATGGAATCTACTGGTTACACACAATGGTATTGTTTGGAAATATACTACTGCTTTGGTTGTAAATATACAGTGGAAAGCACTAATCAAAAAATTGCCAGCACTTTTCGCTGTAAAACAACAGAGCAATATGTCCTTGTCATCCCCTCTGTTCACTACTTCACGTGGAATAGTTTTCAGCGAAACCTGACGGCAATGTGGTTAGATACGTTTCGACAGAAACACACTACCTCAATCGAGATTCTCATTGACCCTTACAGTATCCGGCTTGACTTTTACATCCCTAAGGAACCAACCCCCTACATGATTTCCTTCGAGTTCGGTTTAAACGAGTAAACTTATCGAACAGTCAGACACACGATATTGAGATCGTTCATCAAAACAAGGAGCTCATGGTGGATCAATGCATAAAACGTAGCTAGAGATAATATATGATAACATGAACATGACAGATAGGGATGTGTTATTGATTGGTGTGACGCTTTCAGCTGTCCTTTAATATGATTTTCTCTGGATGCTGGCTGGCGTCCTATCCAGTTCAAACCTAGCGCTGTGTCTTTACTGCAAAAACCTACCGCTATGGCTACCAGCCATAATAACAAGAGAAGAAATATTAGTGTTATGTAGAATATTTAGTTTTACGGGCCAAAAATTGAACTGCACGTAAAAGCTTTTTCCTGACAACTACAACTGTACTTGAAAATCAAAATATGTACATTTGTTCAGGTAAATAGCTGTACTATTGTTTTCTGATTTCGATTTAGGTGATGACATTTTTCTTCTCTAACAAAAAGCTCCTTTCCCATGATGCGTGCAAAACCGCACAGTTCTTCAAGCATTTTTCCATAGCCGTTTCCAGTCTTACGATGACAGTTATATCCATCGAAAGGTGAGTAAGTTAAGTGTTTAGTTTTTTTTCATTGAAAATGATTCTTACTGTATCAATTACGTGTAAATTAAAGACAAGAAAGTAGTATTCAGTTCCACGGCAGGCAGAGTAGGATACTTCGTGGGAACTCCCGTTCATAGAATTACTTAAATGTACTGTGGCAGAAAACGGTTTGCCATTATTTTAAATGCATATGCAGATATGTTTGTAACCCTTTGATCCTCACGCTAAGCCATGTGCAGTTATAACACTAATCGTGAGTCCCCTTATTTTTTCTTCTGGTGCACGAGTTTTTCGACCCGTATAACTTCCAAGTAAGTTTTCTACAAAACTACTTACTTTTATGAAAAGTATTTCACGGCACTGTTACTAAACATGTAGAAGTATAGTCTGAGAAGTATGAAGTTATAACTCGATGTAGTTTACTCTGTGGATATTTCTAAAAGTGAATGTTTACACTCGCGATCGACCGATGACGGCCATGTTTTCACTAAATTTTACTCATCGCCAGTTGTGAAGCCAGAATGGGAAAATTATTTATTGTCAGAGTATATAACTTACTATCCCTAAGTCAAACTTAAGTTTTACTTATTTGCATCCATAAATTTCCTGCTGTAATCACTTTAGACAGAGGAAATTCCTGATTCTGTCCACGTTTTCCACCGGCAGAGTTTCTCTAGCCGCCATGTTGAATCAATCGTACCTTTTGTTACACAAATTCTGGAGGACTCTATTGTCTTTCTATATGGTTCCACACGATAACTTTTACACCTTTCGACGTAAGAAATTATAGAGAATCTTCGTAAGTTAAACTGTGAAAGATGTATAGTGTTTTTGTACTTTTTATAAAAACTTGTCAGGTTGTAATTTACACTCCATGTTGTTTCCATGGGTATAGGGCCGCCTACCTTGGTGTTGTAGCCAAAGAGACGACTAGAATTTTGGGTTAGCTCCAATCACATTGCCAGAAAAATGTAAAAAGAGCTGAATTATTGGAAAATGATGAAGGTGGCCTTGAACAGTTGTTGAGATGGTTTCGAGGAGCTGCGGCTTTAGGATCAAGTACACAGATACAGTGAAGCTACTGATGTTAGCACAGAGACAAAAACATAGTTTAGAGCATAAGATAAACTATCAAGAAACAAGTATTAGTACCGTACCTATAGAGTACCAAGCTTAGTGCGTACGGACTGGCGGTACGAGGTATCGTACTGCAGGAGCCTTAGCTCACACGGACTGGCTTTACTAGGTACTATACTTAAGGAATACTCTTTACCAGGATCAGAGGATTTTTAGAGAATTCTGATAACCGAGATGATGAGGATTATTTTATGCTACATGTAATTAACTGTTGTTTTGTTTTGATACGGGGTAAGGGTTTGTGTGGCTACTTGATCCGAGCGCAGAGTTTGTAGAGAAAGCGTTTTGAGTGGAAGCGTTTTAGGGAAACCCTCACGATGGAGCCTATGTAGTCCTGTCAGACACGACTAGGTAGCACAATGTGAAGAGTGGAAACTATGCGCTGAGGTTGCCACTAACTATACCCGTAACCTATATAAAACTATATAGTTTTATAGATAAACCTGTGGAAAAAGTGACTACAACGACAAGGGGTTAAATAACAAGAAAAGAGTTCTTTAATACATACTTACTATGTGCCACTGTCCCCGGATCAAAGTGGAGAGAGAGCGAACGCCAGCCAAAACAAGTCAATCCCAGTGCAATTTGGTAAAGTCCGAAAGCAGAGGGTATCTCCAAAGGAGAGAAGTTATAGTCTTAGATCGGGGGTATCAGGAAGCACAGTAACGTAGCGTGTGAGTGGCCAAAATACTTCTTCTTCGTTGAAATTTGTGATTCGTTTATATAGCAGCGAACAAGTAAATCTTTTATTTCTAAATCACCGGTCGTAAATTTTGAAGCTTGCGTTATCTCACTTCATGTATCGTCTGAAGGTGCGCTCTTTCCGCTTTTGGGTAACATTAATGGGGACCAACGGCGAGAACCATCTTTGACACATCTGTGAGAATTTCAGCTTGGGCCATGATTTAGCATTGTCCCATCTGGACAATCAGCCACGCCAAACGGGCGTAAACCCGACCGTGAATTTAATCACCTCGTGTGGGCCTTAAACTTACGTAGGTTCTAACCCGGACACATGTAATCACGACATGTGACACGTAACAGGTTGTTGAACTTGAAACAAGACTTTGAGAGTGTTTTATGGTACCTTTAGATGCTTGATTGATTTGATCCAGTACACATTCCCCTATGAACTATCGAGTTATATCACCTGAAGATTAACAAACCTGTTGGTAGCGGTGTCTCCAAAAGAAAGAATGAAGTACATCAAATTCCGCGAAACCACGACTGCTAAGGAAACTGGATGTACACAGGACAATCCTTTTTTAGCCCTTAAGTTGACATTGAGAGATTCCCCACCTGGAAGGCAATCTATTGATTGTTCGGTGGAGGCTTACCTTTACCTATTATTACTTCACT
Organism: Acanthopleura granulata; assembly: GCA_016165875.1. Lineage (NCBI taxonomy): Eukaryota > Metazoa > Mollusca > Polyplacophora > Chitonida > Chitonidae > Acanthopleura > Acanthopleura granulata. The sequence goes on from JABBOT010000047.1 coordinate 728,815, forward strand.
TTACTGACTGGGGTCCAAGACAATTCCGCTATGGTATCATTAGAAAAATATAAAACCCTGGATACCAATGTGTTTTTGGTCCACTATATATATATATAATTACATCAAGATCCCTTCGCCTGTCCTTAGAAATCAAAACTATATTGTGGAAGCACACATAAAGTCAGAGGAGACAGTCCATGTGTCTCTTTCAATACGAAGTTATACCCCAGCACTCTCTCACTCCCGTGATTCATCCGGAGTCTCCAACCTGGCTTCCTTCACAAACTAAATTAACGTTTGATTTACCAAAACATAAATATTCGGATACCAATCTTCTTATAAACCAGCAAGAAAAGAAAGCTAATTATCCGTACTATAAATTTATATATACTGAGGGTCAAAGGAAGGGGACAGAGTACCGTTTGTGGCTCACTTGGAACAGCGAGTCTTTTGTCGACATCATCAATCTTTTCTGCGGAGGCTAGAGCTATACTCCTGGCGCTGTCATATGTTTCTTTTGAGAAATCAGTGGTATGCAGTGACTCGTTATCTTGCCTTCCGGCGATATCGAATAATAAATATATAATCAGTTCACTATATAATGAGAAATTTAATAAATCTAGTCATAAAGGTCATTTCCTCTGGGTATCATATCCGAGAGCTGATCGCGAAAAGTAACACCAACCTAAGGGAAATAACTCTTCCTATCCGAAATGTATCCTCTTTTGCTTCTTACCCACTGTAAGGGTACCACTGTTGGAGAAGAAAAATGATAAACCAATGGCTTGTTCAACTCACAGACATCAAAGATAGTGATAGATCTTTCACAAGATCAAACACAAAAAACACGAAAGCGCTTAAATAAGTTCAAAACATATATTAGAACAACATATACAAGTAGTAAAACTGACAATATCATGCAAAACAATACAGATAATTACAAAAAATTATAGTTTCTCACTGATGACAGCGTCCAAATCCGAATGGAATATTCCGGCTTCCACAGAAGCCTCGAGAACACATGACTGAAAAGCCGTACAGGCTGTGGTGTACACATCGGGAAAAATGTTGGCCAGGGACTGAGCCGGTTAGGGCAAAACAAAAAGAAAAAAAAATATAATGCATTGTTTTAAGGACAGGGCTCGTAGCACTTCACCCCTCCTCTTAAGAAAAAGTAACTGTACTGAAGTAATCTTTATAATCATGGAATTTAAATATATTGTTGAATCTCCAGAGCATACAGTCAAACAGTAAAGTTGCGATTGAATATTAAATGATTGTGATCATTATATACAATTGCCAGTGAATAAGTTAAGGAATTCCTAGAATGAATGAATGAATGAATGATTATGGCTTAACGCCAGATCGGCAATATCCCACCCATACCGTGGAGAGAATATGTTCAAACTAAGAAGCTTGAACAGTTTTCGACATGATCTGATTAACATTCCAAATTTAAAAGGAAAAGAATATTTTTGAAAAGCAGTTAAAAAAAATAAATGTGGGTTAAAAGTCGAAAAACACAATTGTTTTTTTATTTTATTCACGGAAATATAAATATAAATTATATTCCGCCATGCAGGCCAACAGCCTTCAAAAATTAAAAACAGCATCACCAGCAACGCTGTTAAACAAGTTAAATATAGAGTCGACCGTGAAGAATCTTTGCCGAATATGAGCAAAATCTATACAGTCAAACAGGATATGTTTGATGCCGTATTAGACATCACATCCAACACATTCCGTCGGACTGCTCCCATCCAGAATACAATTGTGAGTTAGATGAGAATGCCCAATACGGCACCTTGTCAAAACAATTTGGTCTCTACGAGACATACCAAGAGTATAAGAATTATAGCCAATGAGAGGATAAACAGCAAGCAGTTTGTTATCGACCTGCAAGTCCCATTCATCCTCCCAAAGGCGAGGAATATATTTAAGAATATTGGATTTAAAATCACTGTGTGGAATTTTAATCTTAGATATGGGTATATTAAGGGCCGCCTTCGCTTCCCTGTCTACGACTGTGTTTCCATGAATACCAGTATGACTTGGTGTCCAACAGAATATAATATCTTTGCCTCTTTTAATCAATTTTCTATATAAGGCTAAAATTTCCAGGATAACCGGGTTTTTAAATTTATTATTCTGCATTTTCAAAAGCCAGGAGAGCGAGTCACTGCATATCACTGCTCTCTGGGCACGCCCAGGGGAAACATATCCAACATAATATAATATCGTTACCTTTTTAATTAACTTTCTATGAATGGTTAATGTTTCTAGTGTTAACGGATTTTTAAATTTTATTTTGTCGCATTGCCAAAAGGTAATAGTCACTGCAAATCACTGCCCCTGGGCTGACCCTGAGGAAACATATGATAAAGCCAGAAATATAGCTCTACCCTCGGCAGAAAAAATTGCAGATGAGCATGGTGAAGAGAGGTGACTCGCTGTTCCAAGGTAGCCGCAGGTGCAATCATGTCCCACCCTTTGTGCCGTCAGTATATATAAATTTATAATCCGGATAATTTCACCTTAACTTCAGGGAAACTGCTGAATTATAAGACTATTTATCTGATTTCTTATGTTGACGAAAATGAAATATTAATTTAGGTTCTGGAAGCCAGGGAGGAAAATAAGCCGGAGGTATGCCCTCCAGCTTGATGTTAGCTTCCACGACATGGTTCCGAACAACAAGACCAAACGAAGGAAACTTGTTCGGACATTTAGTATATTTATCTGCGCACTTTGGATTAAAAACACAGTCGTAGGCAGGGTTTGTTGGGTGAGCTTTAGGTTTTGTAACGTATTGAAGGTAGAATTTTATACGCCTGTGATATAAAGAAGGCTCATTAACCCGTACATATAAACTCTCTACTGGTGAGGTTCTAAATGCACCAAGGCTGAGCCTCAAAACTTGGCGGTGGACCGGATCCAACATTTTAAGATATGATTTCCTCGCCGAACCATAAATGATGGACCCATGGTCCAATTTATACCTCACACGAGATCGATATAAATTCAGTAAAACTGATTGGTCAGCACCCCAATCGGTGCTAGACACGACCTTAATTATATCGAAAAACTTTTTACATTTAGCTTTAAGCATTTTTTATGGGGTATAGAAGATAATTTCTTGTCAAATATGACCGTTGAAAATTTATTTTCGCCAGCAACCTTCACTGGTTCACTGCGAAATTTTAGCTCAGGATCTAGATGAAGTTTCCGTTTATTACAGAAATGCATACGGACAGTTTTAGACGTAGGAAACCTAAAACAATTGGCAACTGTTCATTACTCATCTTTTTGACACAAATCTGCAGTTGCCGCTCGCTGTTATTTACATATTTAGCACGGTAGCACATCAGAAAATCGTCTACATATAAAGGACCCTCAGTGCTAGATGGTAATATTTTAGCTAAACTATTAACTTCTTATGGTAAACAGTGTTGGTGAAAGAATACTACCCTGGGGCATACCCATCTCCTGCTCAATAGAGCCAGGAAAAGTGGACCCCATCAGTACCTTAAACTGACGATTAGATAAAAATTTAGAAAAAAAAGAGAGATAATTGACCTTTTAAACCAATATCAAAAAAGTCTTTTAAAATACCATATTTCCATGTGTTGTCGTTGACCTCACGCATGGGTGTTTTGGATGTAAAGCCTGAAACAAGGTTCCCCCAACAAGATAGTCTCTTGGACTCAATTAATCGACGAACCTTACATCTAAATATACGAACCTGGTTTAAGTTTTTATTATTAGGACAATAATTAAATCTGCGCTCCGCATTTTTACGGCCCTTTCTATCTTTGCAACAGTCATTACCTTACTAGGGTTTACTTGTGGATTTTGAATTTGTCGAGGTCTTGGAGTGGGTCTATTAGAATAGATGCAATAAAGTGTATGATTTTAAGAGGTATTTTATCTTCGTCAGATGCCTTCAGGTGAGTTTTCTGGAGACAAAGGGAAACTGGATTCAAAGATTGAAGTAGCTGTGTTATTTCAATAAAATTAACCTTAAGATCTCGAAATTGTGGAAGAAGACGGATAGATTTACGTCTGCACCGGGACGACATTTCTTGAGGAATGTACCAGGAGATCTCCCCGGTGCATATGATGTATCCATCACGTTCGCAACCGAGGTTGAAGGATCAACGTCCTTCAACAATCCAAACCTATTAAAAGTTTGGAAAGGGTCTCTAATGGCTTTATATGGACGCTCTCTGGGGCCACTAAGCTTATCCCTTTTATGATCCTTGCCAGTTGTCAACCTCTCATCCGCTGAGTTCTGTGAAGGGTGAGCGGGTATGTTGCATTTTGATTTCTTTGGAGACCATTCCTGCTCAGATTAAGAAACAGCAAGAGAACCAGGCAAAGTAGCACGTGTTACAGTAAGTTTGATGTCGGTTTGTGATCATGAGCTGGAAGTGTTACTGACAGGATTGGTTATCAGTTTCTGTGGGGGCTCTGTGCCAATGGGCCAAGAGATGTTTGTACCCCAACAAAGAAATAGGGTTTCTTGACAGCACTGGCATAGGTAGGTTTAGTGAAGCCATCCGTGGCAGAGACCAGGCGCTTGACTTCATGATATGACAACTTATTTTTACATTTCAAGCTTGTTATTTCTTTTTCTTTGTAAAATAGAGGACAGTTCTTGGAGGAGGATATGTGGGCTCCAATGCAATTGAAACATTTTATTGTGTTTGTGCAGTGCAAGCCCTGGTGACCTGTTTCCGCACACCTAAAGCAGACCAATTTATTGCGGCGTGGTACCTGCCATGGCCAAACTTCTGGCAGGTGAGACACTGGGTCGGGTCAGGAATAAACAATTCCACCCGCACACTGTAAGGCCCAGTAAATATATATCTTGATAGTTTCGATTTATTAAATGTTAAAAGGCAGGTATTTGTTTTGATTAAATTTACATCTTTCTTAATAACGAAGCGTTTAACATTGATTATCCCCTGGCCTTTAAGCCCCCCTCTTATTTTGCTTTCTGTCATATCACATAATTTCTGGTCCATGTCACGTTTAAGGTATTGTGCGGAGTGACAGTAATTTTCTGTTCTCCAATTTTCTGCAATTTCAACAAATTAATACACTGCTGCGATCTACAGCATTTTACCTCTTTCAGTGTACCTCCATAGTTTCTAGTGTTGTTTTATTACAAAGGGATCTATCTTCATTTCAGCTTGATTTACAGTTTTACTGCCCTGTGGCAGAAAGGGTCGGAAATAAGTATTTCCAGATTTCATATCTATTGGTATCTCCTATTTCCTTTTTGTACTCACAACCGTCGAAGGCTGTGATAAGGACATAGAAACATTAGAAGAAAGGGAATTTGTATAAGACATAACGAACCGGCTTTTTTCATTCATAGCGCCGTGTCTCTGAACCGCCCATGAGTGCCACTACATGTGTGACGAAATCCCTTCTGCGAGTAACCAGCAGACAGAGAGACGAGAGTTCCACGCCCTCCTCGATGAATTAGATTTTTTTTGCGAATAATCGAGTAGGTCGAATCTAATAAATCAGAAACGGCCTACTCGATTGGCCTTGCAGACAAAGTCCAGACATCCGAACATCTCACTAAAAGCGTCCATCACGCAAAATACTTGAATTATACCATATCGAGATATGTGATGGTTGATATCCGGACATCTGGACTGGCGTGACCAGCCGATTGATCGGAGCGGGCAATACGACCTCCCGTCTTTGCAGAAGTAAGGGCCGAATTGGAGTGTTGGGCGTGTTGCTCTGGCAAGAGCAGCCCACCGTCAGCCACCCGGACCCCGTCCATCCCATCACGGGTCGCAACCCACGGCAAACATGTTGCCCCTTTCAGTCGCCTTGTACGACAAGCACGGGGAGGCTGTGAAACTATTCTGTTTACCGGAACCAAACGGAAGAGCCATAGGTTAGTTGCCCCTTACGAAAACGTTGCCTAGAGAAGTGGGGCCTTATGTTTTTCACTCCTGGGAATCCCACGGAAGTAGGGTGGGTTGGGTGGGTGGGGAGCTCTCTCAAAGAGGTAAAGATGGTATTTATTTATGTTTCCATCTATCGATGTAATTTTGTATTTTACGCCTTACTCAAAAATTAACTTTTTCAAATACGGTTGGAGGAAACTGGGCAGAGCCCATGATGAGGATGTATTTTGTTGGATACTAAGCTATATTGGTATTTTTCACTTTCTCATTCATTATAATTCTTATGTATATGATATGTCTCGAGGACAACATGTGGCTTTAACGAGGTACGGTTTCGGACATTCTCGCGTATTACATAACTCCATTTGAGACGGGAGCATTGCTTAGGACTGTGCTCTGGATAATGCCCAATATGCCGTCAAGTACATCTTGGTTCACTTCGAAGAGTTTGGGTTTTCTCTTCGGATTGTAAACAGTCGACTCTACACAGTGTCATTGAGTATTTAAAATGCAGTTGGCCTATATCACATAACATATTTTTATTTGATATTGTTCATATTACAAAATTTTAATATTACATTCTTAAAATGTTGTGGTTTTCATTCGAGCACTAAGCATGCTTGATTTGGACTTTGCGTTAAGATGGAACCATTCACCATTTCGGCTTCAGACCAGAGTTGTCCACAAGACAGATTCCAAGACAATTGTGTTGAATATAATATATACTGTCTTTTCGTTCCCATCAAGGTACATTGCGATTTGTCAACCGCTCAAGGCGAAGTCTTACTGCACTGTAAAAATGGCTCGAAACTGTTCATTTGGGATTTGGATCATATGCCTCGCAGTTTGCATTCCGGTGGTGTTTTTGGTGGTAAGTACCCAACCTTGATTAGCATTTGAACTTTTGTTACAATTCTAAAAACATCCGTACCGCAAACATTTTCTATCAAGACACCCAGATACAGTCGCAGTATAAAAAACTGTTATAAATAAGCACAATTTGCTTGCATACATTTATATCTTTTATGTTTCACTGGTTGTACGGCGGCTTTCCACTCAAATGGGAAACACTTCCAAGGCACTGAAAATAATTATTTTTCTCTAAATGATTGATGTAGATAACTATAATATATGTTCTAACACGATCCCTTCGTTCGGTCTTTGTATTCTTCACCATATTCTGGAAGCTGACATCAAACTTGAGGACATAACTTCGATCTCTTATCCGGTGTCTCCTCCCTGGCTTCTTCAACAACTGAAGTTAATATCTCATATACGTAAGCATAAAAAATCACATACAAATGCACTTGTTGTTGATCAAATTTTTGCTGAAATTAAGGCTAATTACACGTATTATAATTTTATATATACTGATGGGTCGAAGAATGTGGATAGGGTAGCTGCACACCTCTCTTCGACTCCCATCCTCCTCCATGGTTTCCCCGGGCGTTAAAAGAATAGAACTTCAGCCTTTCTAGACAAACTTGTCGTAAAAGGCGATCAACCTAGAGCTCTCCCGTGTGGGCGCGCTGAATAAAATAGGCGGTCGAGAGACACGGCCCTCTGAATTGTTGTATTATTGCATTGCAACTACTTCTGACCTTCACTCTTCCAACATATCCACCATACATGTCACGGGTTCTACTCGGTTGTTTTTGTCCATTCGGAATCCTTCTCGGTGTTTCGGATGTCAGAAATGCCAACATCGTGCGGCCCAGTTCAAGAATAGAGGTATCTGTTTTCGGCGCCCATGGAAGGGTAATGAGGGTTTTGATTATAATATTAAGTATTCAGATTGTAACGCTGCCCACATGGTTTCTTTTTGTGAGTATAGGAAAAACAGATTATAACCCTCAAGGTGAAAGAGAGCACCTTATACCAGGAGGAAAAGAGGTTGACTGCTTCCCCTTGTTTATGGGATAGTAAATGTGTAAATGATCAGGGCAAAATAGTAGAAGATGTTTTAATCATGAACAGTGTTATTTCAATGATGGCTATAATACATATCAACAGGTAATGATTAATATTCTGCTATCGGTATCACCATCACATATCCATCACTTCTCCCGGATTTTTCTTGGAAGGTGCATGACGATCTCTGTGGTAGTGACCACTTTCCTATTGTCCTAGTGCATTTCACTTCTAATTCCTTGGAAGGTGTTGATAGATGGAAATTTGATCAACCAGATTAAATGGCATTTGAGATGTTCTGTGAGGCTTACATCACTCCAGAGAATTTCAATTCTACAGATGACCCATTGTTGAAATTTGGCTGATATAACTTTAACTAAGACATCGACAAACCCCAAATCCAGAAGTAAACCCCAAAACGACAATGACTGTCGCAAAGCTCGAAAGAACCGCAAGGAGGCCGAGCGTAGATTTTGATCATTCTCCTAGTAATTATAATTTAAGGGTACTGGAACCTCTCAGGGATGACATTTGGTCAAATTCATTTTATTTTATATTTTTATTCTCCATTTTCCTATCTTTCCTCTCATTGAAAGGCGATAGCCAAATACGAATTGTAAATACCTTGAATTTGACAAAAGGTATAACATGTTTTGCACCAATGTAGTTGTGTTTAGTTGCCCCTGATTAGGGGGATTACCGCAGTGAAAGGGGGTTACTTGCTGTGAATTACTTTCGTAAAAGTATCTTACCTCCAGTGCATGGCTGCTTGTTCCGACTGGAAAACCCTATTAACTAAAAAGTCCAATTAACTAAAGGATAACCTTAATCACCTCACAGGGGAGCCATTAGTGTAACAGGTTTTGCTCAGAAAAGTCAACCCCCGTGGGGTTCCCGGGAGTGGAAAGAATAGGACCCCAGTTCTCTACGCAATGTTGTCGTGCGAGGCAACTAACCTAGGGCTCCCCGTGTGGTTTCGGTAAATAGTTCCACAGTCTCCCGGGGCTTGTCATACAATGAATGAATGAATGATTTTGGCTTAACGCCACATCGGCAATATCTCAGCTATATCGTGGCGAGAACAAGGTGGAACCACGAGACAGTTCAGGTTTTCGATGGTGACATGAGAACATTAAAAACAAACCAAACCCGTACGGACATGATTAAAATCAGGTAAGAAAATCAAAACAGCTAAAACTCGAAAACCAGCACATTAAGGAAGTTTTATCACGAGTATGTATGTAAATAAAATTTATATTTTATGATACAGGCCAATGGCCTTCAAATATTTTATGACAGCGTCGCCAGCGATGCTGTCAAACAAATCATATGTGGAGTTTACTGTGTAGAATCTTTGCCGCACATGGGCAAAGTCTACACAATCAACCAGGATATGTTTGATGCCGTATTCAGCACCACATCCAACACACTCGGGAGCACTGTTCCCATCCAGGATAAAATTGTGTGTTAGACGAGAATGCCCAACACGGCATCTTGTTAAAACCACTTGGTCTCTACGAGACATACCAAATGTATAAGAGTTATGGCCAATGACAGGGTGAATAGCGTGCAGTTTATTACACACCTGCACGTCCCATTCACCCTGCCAAAGGCGACGGATATACTTAAAAATGTTACATTTAAAATCAGTGTATGGGACTTTAACTTTGGATACGGATTTATTTCGGGCAGCCTTTGCCTCCCTGTCCACGACTGTGTTTCCATGGATACCAACATGGCTTGGTATCCAACAGAATATAGTATCTTTGCCTCTTTTAATCAATTTTCTATGTAAGGCTAAAATTTCCATAATAAGCGGGTTTTTGAATTTATTATTCTGCATTGCCAAAAGGCAGGAGAGCGAGTCAGTACATACCATTGTCCTCTGGGCACGCCCAGAGGAAACATATGATAAGGCCAGGAGTATAGCCCTGGCTTCTGCAGAAAAGATAGACGATGAAGACGGAAGACGAAGAGAAGAGACCCGCTGTTCTAAAACAGCCGCAGCCGCAACCCTGTCCTCATCCTTTGACCCATCAGTGTATATAAATTTATAATTTGGATAATTAGCCTTAATTTCAGCAAAAGCTTGCTGAAATATAAGCGGGTTTGTATTCGATTTATTATATTGACGTAGATCAAATATTAGTTTAGGTTGTGGAAGAAGCCAGGGAGGAGACTCCGGAAAAGATACCGGAGCTATCTCCTCTAGCTTGATGTTAGCTTCCACAACATGGTCCTGTATACGAAGACCGAACGGAGGGATCTTGTTAGGACATTTAGTATATTTGTCTACATATGATGGATTGAAAACACAGTCGTAGGCAGCGTTTGTTGGGTGAGGTTTAAGCTTTGTTGCATATTTTAGGCTGAGTTTAATACGTCGGTTATGTAAAGAAGGCTCATTGGCCTCCACGTATAAACTCTCTACTGGTGAGGTTCTAAAGGCACCAAGGCTGAGCCTCAGACCTTGGTGATGGACCGGATCCAACATTTTAAGATATGATTTCCTAGCGGAACCATAAATGATGGACCCATAGTCCAATTTAGACCTCACCAGAGAACGATATAAATTAAGTAAAACAGATCGGTCAGCACCCCAATCGGTGCTAGACACGACCTTAATTATATCCAGAGCCTTTATACATTTAGCTTTAAGCGTTTTTAAGTGAGGTATAAAAGATAGTTTACTATCGAATATAACTCCTAAAAATTTATTTTCCCCAACAATCTTCACTGGTTCACCACAAAAATTAACCTCAGGGTCGAGATGAAGTTTCCGTTTATTACAGAAATGCATACCGACGGTTTTAGACGTAGAAAATCTAAAACCGTTGCCAACTGCCCATTCTCGATCTTATTGAGACAAAGCTGCAGTTGCCGCTCGATGTTATTCATATTTTTAGCGCGGTAGCATATCAGAAAATCATCTACATATAAACAACCCTCGGTTCCAGATGTTAATGTTTGGGCCAAGCTATTAATTTTGATGCTGAAGAGCGTAGGTGAAAGGATACTGCCCTGGGGTACACCCATCTCTTGCTCATGAGAGTCCGGAAGAGTGGACCCCACCCGTACCTTAAACTGACGATTTGATAAAAATTTGGATATAAATATAGGTAATCGACCTTTAAGGCCCATATCCGCGAGGTCTTAAAATGCCATATTTCCACGTGGTGTCGTAGGCCTTTTCAAGGTCAAAAAATATTGACACCACATGTTCATTATTAATAAAACCATGGCGAATGAAACTTTCAAGTCGAACAAGGTGATCCACTGTGGATCTACCTTGACGAAAACCACATTGGATATTAGATAGTAACTTGTTGGTTTCGAGAAACCAAACAAGTCTATCATTTATCATCCGTTCCATAGTCTTACAGACGCAACTGGTAAGAGCTATGGGACGGTAATTATTTGGATCAGTATGATCCTTACCCGGTTTGGGGACCGGGATAATACATGCCTCCCTCCATGAGGGTGGAAAATTACCAGTTATCCAAATATCGTTCAATAAGTCCAAGAGAGTCTCAAGTGGTTCAGCTGGTAAATGGTTCAGAAATTTATAATATACATTATCAGGACCACACGCTGTATTATGTGCCTTTCTGAGTGCAGTTTTTAGTTCATCGATATTAAAAGGACGATTATAATCTTCTAAGTTTTTAGAAGAAAAGGGCAATTTCATTTTCTCCTTCTGGTTTTTGACATGCTGAAATTCTGAAGTATAATTCTCATCAGAAGATTTTTTAGAAATTGATTCCGCTAATTTATTAGCTATATCGGATGGAGAAGTTGGTATGTTGTCTCCATCTTTCAAGTGCTGGACTTTTGCTTTGTTATTTTTACCCTTTAGTTTCTGAACCATATTCCAGACCTTACGCATAGGTGTTTTGGACGTAATGCCTGAAACAAAGTTCCGCGAACAAGATCGTCTCTTGGACTTAAGTAATCGACGAGCCTTAGCTGCCAGAATACGAACCTGGTTTAAATTTTTATCAGTAGGGCAATGGTTGAACTTGTGTTCAGCCCTTTTACGGTCCTTTATGGCATTACGACAGTCATTGTCGTACCAGGGTTTACTTTTGGATTTTGGACTGGTCGAGGTCTTAGGGATAGTTCTATCTGCAGCTCGTAATATAAGCTGATTAAATTTAAATATTGGGTCATCTGCTGCAATGAGAGTCTGTGGAGTGATATCAGCCTCACAGAACATCTCAAATGCCATCCAATCTGCTTTATCGAACTTCCACCTAGCTACACGTTCTAAAGAATTAGAAGTGACATGCTCTAGGATAATAGGAAAATGGTCACTACCACAAAGATCCTCGTGCACTCTCCAAGAAAAATCCAGGAGAAGTGATGAATCAGTGATAGTGAGATCGATAGCAGAATAGATGCCATTACCCGCATGCAAATGAGTATTAGAACCATCATTGAAATAACACAGTTCTTCCTTGGTTAAAAAATCTTCTACTACCTTGCCCTTATTATTTATATTGCTACTTCCCCATAAGGGGTTATGGGAATTAAAATCGCCCATTATTACGAAGGGTGCAGGTAATTGTTCTTTCAAATTATGTAACTGTAAAGCTGACAAAGAAGTGTTCGGAGGAATATAAACCGAACACAAAGTGACTGTCTTAGACAATGAGACACGAACGGCCACAGCCTGAAGCTCTGTATCCAGAGCAACAGGACTGTGGATAATATTGTTATTTATGAAGACAGAGGAGCCGCCTGCAGCTCGCTCTTCTTCGTGACAAAATGTACTATAAAGTGAATAATTTTTGAGGGTTATTTTATCTTTGTCAGGTTTCTTCAGGTGAGTTTCCTGAAGATAAAGGGCAATGGGATTTAATGATTGGACCAGCTGTGTTATTTCAATCATATTAACCTTAAGACCTCGACAATTCCATTGTATAATTTTGTCGTATGTAGACATTACGGAGGGAGGCGTATAGGAGATTTCTCCTTATGTTTGGATCTAGGACGACCCTTCGTTGGAGATCGGCTGGAAGATCTCCCTGGTGCGGGTGATGTATCCATCACATCCGCATCTGATGTTGAAGGGACAACGTCATCCAACGAACGAAACCTGTTAAATGTTTGGACAGGATCTCGAGTGGCCTTAGAAAGATGTTCTCTGGGGCCACTCGGTTTACTGGCTTTAATATTACTACTTGGAGTTGTACTTTTGGATTTGTTTTTTTCATTATGATTTTTAGAGGGCTGAGGTTCAGGTTTATCAGTTTGTTTTACATTGTTTACTGGTTTTGTTTCTTGTACTGTGATGGTCTGAGTTGAACAAGAGTTTCGGGCAGGTTGAGCTGAAGGTTCCACAGTGATCGAACTAGGTTTGTCGTTTCCAATGGGCCAAGTCAAAGAAGTTTGAGTTGCAACAGATGTTGCAGCTCGCTTGACCACATTGGCAAACGAAGTCTGCGGTGGCGTACTCGAAAGTGAGGCCAATTTGCGGGCCTCCTGATAGGAAATGTTGTTTTTAGTTTTTAAGTTGATTATTTGTTTTTCTTTAATGAAAAGAGGACAGTCCTTAGAGGAGGCCATGTGATCTCGGCCGCAATTGCAGCACTTGATTGTGCTGCTGCAGTCAAAACCATCATGACCTTCACTGCCGCATCTGAAACAAACCAGTTTATTTTTACATTGGCCTTTACCATGACCAAATTTTTGGCAATTAAAACATCTTGTCGGGTTAGGTATGTATAAATCCACATTAACCCTATACGGGCCAATGTAGATATAGGATGGTAGAGAGGTACTATTAAATGTCAGCAGGTATGTGTTTAATTTGAGGATGTTGCCAGCTCTTTTTGTTGTGAAACGTTTCACTCTGACAACACCCTGTGGCTTTAATTCTGTGCAGATTTCCTCTTCAGTTAGGTCGAAAATATCCCCATCCCTGTCACGTATTATTCCCTGACAGCTGTTCAGGGTATTGTGAGGGGATGTAAAAACGGATATATCGGAAATTTTATTCAGCGAAAGTAAATTTTTAGATTGTTCTTTCCGGAAACATTCTATCAGAATGTCTCCGGATCGTAGCTTTTTAACATTTTTTAAGGTGCCTGCTGCACCCTCCAAGGCCCTCTTCAGAAGAAAGGGATGTATTTTCGAGGCCGGCTTTTGTTCACCCTTTGTTGAGAGAACAATAAAAGCCGGCCAACTTTCCAGTCCAATGTCTAGAGGGTCTGATAGAACCTCCAGCTTTCTCTTTTAATCAGCCCCTGAATTCGGCTGAGACGCCGATCGAATGTTAGAAACATTTTTGGAAAGGTTTAGGGTATTCATAATAAATAATCCTGGATTCACCCCACGTGTTCCCCACCCGCCACGGAGTGCCAACAAGGGCGATGCCTCAACCTGGGGATACCCGGCAGGAATGGCACCAAGGATTCCACATGGGGTATACTCAAATAGATGGCCTTAATATGCACACCCCATTCCCCACCCGAGCTCCTCCATGACCCACCCTATGAAGGAGGTTGCACATTAGACACGGACTCCTTAAGTGACCCTACAGCCACCGCCTCAAACGCAATCCCACGAACGAAATTTGAGAAAAAATCATTTGTTCTCTAAAGAATGTTTATAGAGAGAAATTTTGGGACCACGCAGAGGCAAGGCGTGACCAGCCGATTGATCGGATCGGGCCATCCGACCGCCCGTCTTTGGAGAAGTAAGGGCCGAAGTGGAGTGTTGGGCGTGAGGATCTCGCAAGTTCAACCCGCCCTCAGCCACCAGGATCCCGTCCTCCCCCATCACGGGTCGCAACCCACGGCAAACAGGTTGCCCCTTTTAGTCGCCTTGTACGACCAGGCCGGGGAGGCTGTGGAACTATTCTATTCACCGGAACCACACGGGAGAGCCCTAGGTTAGTCGCCTCGTACGACAAGCTTGCCTAGAGAACTGGGGCCCTATTCTTTTCACTCCCGGGAACCCCACGGGGGGCTTGTCATACAAAACGACTAAAAAGGGGCAATCTGTCTACCGTCGGCTGCCACCGGTGATGGGGGAGGGCGGGGTGCTGTTGGCTGAGGGTAGGTTGGTCTTACGGGATCCTCAAGCCCAACACTGCACTTCGACCGTTACTTCTGCAAAGACGGGCGGTCGAAGGCACCGCTCTGATCAGTCGCATGGTCAGTTGCTAGTCCGGATGTCCGGATATCAACCTTCATATATCTCGATATGGTATAAATTGACTACTCTCCGTGTTGGACGTTTTTAGTGTTATGTCTGGACGGTGGTTGTCAATCGAGAGAACCGCTTCTAATTTATTAGATTTGACCTGCTCGAGTATGAGCGAAAAATCCATCTCATTGAAGATGGCGTGGAACTCTCGTCTCTCTATCTGCTGGTTACTCGCAAGAGAGGTTTCGTCATTCATGTAATGGCACTCATGGGCGGTTGAGAGACACGGCGCTATGGGTCATAAAACCGGCTCGTCATGTCTGTTACAAACTACATTTCTTCTAATGTTTCTTCTTTTCTTTCTAATGTCTTTATAAGAAAACCATACAAAGCTATGCAGGTACTTTAAAACAGGTGAAAAAAATTTACAATGCTGTGGAAACCAGCCCTCTTGAGCATTACAATCAATACCTTCACTGAAACATTAACATCTGGCACTAAGGGTTCCTTATAGGTGGGCGATTTCCTGATATGCTACCGTGCTAAAAATATGAATAACATCGAACGTCAACTGCGGCTGTGTCTCAGTAAGATCCATCAATATGCAGTTGCCAATGGTTTTAGGTTTTTCTACGTCTAAAACCGTCGGTGTGAATTTCTGTAATAAACGGAGACTTCATTTAGATACTGAGCTTAAATTTTTGGTGAAATATTTTGATTTTCGCTTATTTTTCTCTATAATGATGTGAAACGGCACACATGTCGATAAATACTTAACCTGAAAAATTGTTCCATAAATTATTCACACCTTTTGAATTTTTAAAGATAATAGTAAAACAACATCAAAGTTCCAAATGTTTTAAACTTTTGAAATTTGGAGCTTTGAAATAGCACTCAGAACAATCTAAGATAAATATTTAAAATCTGTGGGACAAGTGTTAAGTGTAAATGATAATTTTTTCACTTAAGGAAATCTGAAAAATTTTGAAAAATTAGCAAACAAAGCGTATTGAAAAACAGCTCCCATTTTTTCAAACTTTCTTTTTATTTTTTTCTATTATAGTTAGGTAAATTTTAAAACCAGGAAGCCGTGAGAAGCTTTCGACCTAATGTGAAGAACGTTCAATATCAAAATAAAACAGACGTACATCGTTAAAAGCAGTTAAAAGAACTAAATGTGAGTTAAAAGTCGGAAAACACTATTGTTCTTTCTTTCTTACATTATAAACTGAACTATGTACATATGTATATCCTTCATATGAATAATATCCTATAGAAGAGGCCACTAGCCTCCAAAAATTTAATCACAGCATCGTGAGCGACACCGTCAACCACCTTACATATAGAGTCGGCAGTGTGGAATCTTTGCCGCACACGGGCAAAGCCTACAAGAATATATGTGATGCCGTGCTGAGCATCACATCCCACACATTCTGGAGAAGTCTTAAAGTCTTAAACGAGAATGTCCAACACGGCACCTCGTTAAATTCATTTGATCTTGTCGAAAAAATCCATGCATATAGGAATTTATATCCAATGACAGGGTGAATAACGTGCAGTTTATTATGGACCTGCAAGTCTCATTAACCCTACATAAGACGACGAATATAGCTAAGATCATTTGGTCTAAAATCAGTATAATTTAACCTTAGATACGAGTATGGTAAAAGCAGCTTTACCATCCCTTTCTACGATTGCGCTTCCGTAAATACCAATATTACTTGGCTTCAAACAGAATATAATATCTTTACTTCGTGTAATTAACTTTCTATGTAAGGATAAAATTTCAAGAACTAACGGATTTTTAAATTTATTTTTCCATATCGCCAAAAGGCAAGATAACGAGTCACTGCTTACCACTGCTTTCTAGACATACCCAGAAGAAACATATGATAGGACCATGAGTATTTCTCTGATCTCGGCAGAAAAAAAATTGACGATGAGGACAGCAGACGAAGAGAAGAGACTCTTGCCTAAGATAGCCACAGATGCTACTCTGTCCCCATCCTTCGGGATTCACGAATTTAAAAAAAATGCAATTCGGATAATTAACCCCAATTTAAGCAAAGCAAAATTAAAATACGGTTTGTATTGCATTTGTTATGTTTACGTAGGTCTAATATCATTTGAGGCTAAGGAAGAAGCCAGGGAAGAGACTCAGGAATTGATGCTGGGCCTGTATCCTCTAGCTTGATGTTAGCTTCAACAAAATGGTACGGAATACGAAGACCGAACGAAGGGATCAACATATTACCTAAAGAAAAATTTTCTCCAACAATTTTGACTGATTGACCCTAAAATTTAAGCTCAGGGTCTAAATGAAGTTTCCTTTCATTATAAAAATGCATATCGACGGTTTAGACCTGGAAGATGTGAACCGTCGGCATCTGCCGATTTCTTGATCTTGTTGAGACAAGGCTGCAGTTGCGTTTTGAGGTTATTCTTATTTTTAGCGTGGAAGCATAAAAGGAAGTCGTCAGCATATAAAGAACCCTCTGTTCCAGATGTTAATGTTTTGTCGAGGCTATTATTTTTTATGCTGAATAGTGTGGGTGATAAAGTACTGGCCTGGGAAGCACGAATTTTCTGCTCATACGAGTCCGAAAAAGCGGACACCACCCCTACCAAAAACTCAAGATTAGATGAAAATTCGGATATAAAGAGAGGTAAGCGACCTTTTCAATCAGAAAGATCTTTTAAAAAAACATATTTCTATGTGGTGTGGTAGGCCTTTTCCTGGTCAAGAAAATATCGACACCTAATTTTTATTGTTAATAAAATCAAAATTTTGAAACTTTCAAAAATGGTGAATTTTTGCCATGTACTACTGCCGGTTTGAGCACGCCTTTTCCGGTTTTGTACAATGAGTCTCAGTTAATGGGGATAAATACGTCTGTATCTTCATTGGTTATGGAGATATAACCACTTTCCGTTTCTATGACGTCATGTCATCCATACCACAGATAGGGAGAAACTGTGCCTTTCATCTAAAGACATCATTTTAGCCGTCAAGCGAAATGGGCGTTTCCTGTCAATAACGGCAAGACAAACACTCGAAGACATGGCACAGAAATCTGTCCTTAACAAAATTGTTTGAAAAATAAACATTCCATATACTGACCAGCGCTGGTCATATTTAAGGTGCGCTGATAAAACAGTTTTTCATGTGTAAATGTCTCTGCTGAAAGGAGAGTTAAAATTTTAATTATATTGTAAACCTGGGCTGATGCAAATGTTCAGTATTGAAGTCTGATTTTGATGAAGTGGTATATGTATTCGTTTCTACATGTACTCAAAAGCCCGATTAAAGCAGTCCTTACTTTGCAGCCTACTTTTACTGAACACTGAAAGAAATGCTTGGGTTATATGACTTCAAAATCTTTTATCGTGTATTATCGAAGTTCCAAAATCGGGCAGTTACCATAATGATCCAAGTAATTACCGTCCCATGGCTCTTACCAGCTGTGTCTGTAAAGGCACAGAGCGGATGGTAAATGATAGGCATATTTGTTTTCCAGAAAGCAGCAAGGTTTTATCTGATATTCAATGTGATTTTCGTCAAGGTCAGTCTACTTTAACGCACCTTGTTCAGTTTGAAACCCTCACTCATCATGGTTTTATTAATAATGAACTTGTGTCGATGTCTTTTGACCTTCAAAAGGACATGGAAATATAATATTGTAAAAGATATTTCTGATATGGGATTACTGGGTCGCTTATCTCTATTTATATCAGAATTCTTATCTCATCGTCAGTGTAAGGTACGGGTGGTGTCCACATCTTTCTGACTCTCATAAGTACGGCAGGAGTTTACCCAAGGGCAGTATTTTATCACTAACACTGTTCAGTATAAAATTAATAGGTTAATTGAAACATTAACATCGGGCATAGAGGGTTCATTATATGTAGATGATTTCCTTACGTGATATCGTGCTAAAGGTATGAAAAACATCGGGCCGCCGCCAGAGCTTTTCTCAATAAGATCGAGAAATTGGCAGTTCCCAAGGGTTTTATATTTTCGACGTCTAAAACCGGTCGTGTGAATAAATGAATGGTTATGACTTAATGCTAAATCGTGGGGAGAAAAGTGTTACAAACACACACACAAAAAATAAAAACAGAAACATTTTCTGCTTAAATAAAGCTAAAAGAATCAAAGCCAAGCTAGAAATCGAAAACCACTATATATAATACGTAAAATTGTATATGTCCACCATGAAGAAAAACTAATATATTTTGGTATAGGCCGAAGGCCTTCACAAAATGAATTACAACATCGCCAGAGATGCTGTCAAACAATTTGAATATAGCGTCGACTGTGTAGAAGCTTTGTCAAATAGGAGCAAAATCTACACAGTCAACAAGGATACGTTTGATGCCGTATTGGGCATCACACCCAACACACTCGGCAGCGACGCTCCCATCCAACATGAAATTGTGTGTTAAACGAGAATACCCAATACGACGTATCTTTAAAACTTCTTGCTCTATGCGAGTACAAGAATTATAGCCAATGACAGGTTAAATAGAATGCAGTTGTTTGTGGACCTGCAAGTTGCATTCACCCTGTCAAAGGCGACGAATATAAGAATATTAGAAGGGAGATCGGAGTAAGGAATTTTAAACTCAGATAATGGTCTATTAAGGGCAGTTTTAGCCTTCTTGTGTACAAAGCTGTTTCCAAAGATACCAATATGACTTCGTGTCCACCAGAACATAATATATTTACCTCTTTTAAATAGTTTCTATGCAAGGTTAAAAATCATACATGCATACATATATTTGTTTACACGGTGACTCCATTCCATGGAATGATTTGCACCAAGGCAATACGTTGTGTTTCAGGAATTTAGGCTGCTCTAATCAACCATAGTCCCCCCGTGGGGTTCCCGGGAGCGAAAAGAATAGGGCCCCAGATCTCTAGGCAAGCTTGTCGTACGAGGTGACTAATCTAGGGCTCTCCCGTGTGGTTCCGGTGAATAGAATAGTTCCACAGCCTCCCCTATCTTGTCGTACAAGGCGACTAAAAGGGGCAACCTGTTATGAATCATCCAACCGTCTCGCTATGTCTACCTCTAATTCCCCTACTCCAAATATGTCTATGCCACAGCCTTCCCCAGTTGTGGGAAAAAAAGGAAAAACGAGATATCACTGGATGTGGAATCGGGAAGTTCTCACTTCCCATCCTTTCTGGTGACATCTAGTAAAAAAGATGAAAATTAATAATTGCGTACTGAATAAAACTTTGCAGAGCTACGCAGGCACTTTGAAACAAGTGAAAAAGTTAAACTCTGGCAAAATTCTCGTAGAATGTTTTCGAAAACAACAGTACATTAACTTACTCAGAATTGGAAATATTGGGCAGCAAGCTGTTTCTGTTTCCCCACATAAAACCTTAAACTGCTCTCACGGCATCATTCGTGACAGAGACCAGGATCTATACATGACAGAGCAAGAAATAACAGAGCAACTGAAGGACCAGGGCGTACTCAACGTCAAACGTTTTACCATCAAGAGGGATGGGAACCTCATTAAAACAAAATCGTATCTCGTAACGTTTAATAACCCGTCTCTCCCAAAGTCAATGTTCATTGGGCCGTACAGTCTTCGGGTAGAATTGTTCATACCTAACCCTACCAGATGTTTCTCCTACCAGAGGTTTGGCCACGACAGGGGTCAATGCCGAAATAAACTGGTCTGTTTCAGATGTGCGGAAGCTGGTCACGAGGGCCTCGACTGCACAAACACGATAAAATGCTGGAATTGCAGCGGAGCCCACATGGCCTCTTCCAAGGACTGCCCTGTCTTCAAAAAAGAAAGAGAAATCATAATGCTTAAATACAAAAATAACATATCGTATCAAGAAGCCAAAGGTCTTGTCTCTGTCACCAATGGCCTTAATAAATCTAAATATGCCAATGTTGTCCAGAAGCCCTCCGTTTCGGCAGGAGTTCAAACATCATCCACTTGGCCCATTGGTATAGAGAAGCCACAGAAGCTGGTCGTAAATCCCTTGGAAAACACGGCCAGTTCTTCATCACAAACCGATATCAATCTTACTGAAAAAGCCGCTACTTCACGTGATTCTACATCTCACCACAAACCTTGTGCAAATAAATCCAAATCCTCTAAACCCGTTAAATCTTCACTAAATGCAGCGGGTGATAAACATCACAAAAAAGATAAACCTAGTGGCCCCACAGAGCGTCCCTCCAAGGCTACTAGGGACCCTATCCGAACTTTGAATAAGTTTGGGTCGTTGCAGGACGTCGGTCCTTCAACGTTCAATGCGGACATGATGGATACATCATCTGCATCGGGGAGATCTACTTAGATCTCCCAAAAAGGGCCGTGCACGGTCAAGACATAGATCCCCCATACGCCTCCCTCCATAATGACTTCCTTAGACAAAATTATACAGTGAAATTGTCGAGGTCTTAAAATAAATTTCATTGAAATAACACAGTTAGTTCAATCTTTAAATCCAATTGCCCTCTGTCTTCAGGAAACTCACCTGAAGACATCTGACAAATGTAAAATATCTCTAAAAATTATACACTATGTAGCACTTACTCTAATGAGGAAGAGCGAGCTTGTGGCGGCTCCTCTATTTTAGTGAATAATAATATAATTCATAGCCCTGTTGCTCTCGACACAGAGCTTCAGGCTGTAGCCGTCCGTGTTTCCTTTATGTTCACTTTATGTTCCTCCTCATTCTTCTTTGTCATTTTGCCAGTTGCATAATTTAAAAAACCAACTGCCAACTCCTTTCATAATTGTGGGAGATTTTAATGCGCATAACCCCCTATGGTGTGGTAATAATATAAACGATAAGGGCAAAATAGTAGAAGATTTCTTATGTAAAGATGAACTATGTTATTGCAATAATGGTTCTAATACCTACTTACATCCAGGTAATGGTTCCTATTCTGCTATCGATTTCACTACCACCCATCCATCACTTCTCCCGGATTTTTCTTGGAAGGTGCATGACGATCGTTGTAGTAGTGATCATTTTCCTCTTGTCCTAGAGCATCTCACTTCTAATTCTTTAGAACGTGTAGCCAGGTGGAAGTTCGATAAGGCAGATTGGATGGCATTTGAGATGTTCTGTGAGGCTGACATCACTCCAGAGAATCTTAATGCTGCAGATGATCCTTTGCTTACATTTAATGAACTCATATTAACAGCAGCCGAGAGAACCATCCCTAAGACCTCGACAAATCCCAAATCCAAAAGTAAACCTTGGTATGATAATGACTGTCGTAAGGCTATAAAAGACCGCAAAAAGGCCGAGCGCAGATTTAATCATTATCCTGATGATAATAATTTAAACCAGGTCCGCATACTTGGAGACAAGGCTCGTCGATTAATTAAGTCCAAGAGACGATCTTGTTGGCGGACCTATGTTTCAGGCATTACGTCCAAAACACCCATGCGTAAGGTCTGGAACATGGTTCAGAAACTTAAGGGCAAGAACAGTAAAGCCAAAGTTCAGCACTTAAAGGATGGTGATACCTTATTAACTTGATATAGTCAATAAAATAGCTGAAACAATATCCCACAAATCTTCATCTGGGAATTATTCTCTTGAATTCCAGCACATTAAAAACCAGAAGGAGAAAATTAAATTGCCCTTCTCTTCTAAGAATTTAGAAGACTATAATCGTCCATTTTCAATTGAAGAGCTTAAAACTTCTCTAAAAAAGGCACACGATACTGCGTGCGCCTCGGATAATATATATTACAAGCTACTGAACCACTTACCATCTGAGCCATTGGAGACACTCTTGGACTTACTTAATGGTATTTGGAAGACCGGTAAATTTCACCCATCATGGAGAGAGGCGTATGTTATCCGGGTCCCTAAACCGGGTAAAGATCATAGTGATCCGAGAAACTACCGTCCCATAGCTCTTACCAGTTGCGTCTGTAAGACTATGGAACGGATGATAAATGATAGACTTGTTTGGTTTCTTGAAGCCAACATGCTTTTATCAAACATTCAATTTGGTTTTCGTCAAGGTCGATCCAGTATGGATCACCTTGTTCGATTTGAAACCTTCATTCGTGATGTTTTTATTAATAATGAACATGTAGTATCGATATTTTTCGACTTGGAAAAGGCCTACGACGCCACATGGAAATATGGTATTTTAAAAGACCTTGCTGATATGGGTTTAAAAGGTCGCTTACCTTTATTTATATCACAGCTTTTATCTGATCGTCAGTTTAAGGTACGAGTGGGGTCAACTCTTTCGGACTCTTACGAACAAGAGATGGATGTGCCCCAGGGCAGTATCCTTTCACCAACACTGTTCAGCATAAAAATTAACAGCTTGTCTCAAACATTAACATCTGGTATTGAGGGTTGTTTATATGTTGATGATTTCCTGATACGCTACCGGGCTAAAAATATGAATAACATCGAGCGGCAACTGCAGGTTTGTCTCAATAAGATCGAGAAATGAGCAGTTACCAATGGTTTTAGATTTTCTACGTCTAAAACCGTCCGTATGCATTTCTGTAATAAACGGAAACTTCATCTAGACAATGAGCTTAAACTTTGTGGTGAACCGGTGAAAATTGTTGGAGAAAACGAATTTTTAGGGGTTATATTCGACAGTAAATTATTCTTTATAGCTCACATAAAAATGCTTAAAGCTAAATGTACAAAGGCTCTGGATATAATTAAGGTCGTGTCTAGCCCTGAGTGGGGTGCTGACCGATCAGTTTTACTTAATTTGTATCGTTCTCTGGTGAGGTCTAAATTGAACTGTGGGTCCATCATTTATGGTTCCGCTAGGAAATCATATCTTAAAATGTTGGATCCGGTCCATCACCAAGGTCTGAGGCTCAGCCTTGGTGCCTATAGGACCTCACCAGTAGAGAGTTTATACGTAGAGGCTAATGAGCCTTCTTCATATCACAGGCGTATAAAACTCAGCCTTCAATACGTCGCTAAGCTTAAACCTCACCCAACAAACCCTGCCTACGACTGTGTTCTTAATCCATCAAACGCAGATAAATATATTAAATGTCCCAACAAAACTTCCTCCTTTGGTCTTCGTGTTCGGGACCATATTGTGGAAGCTAACATCAAGCTGGAGAACATAGCTCCGGTTTCTTTTCCGGAGTCTCCTCCATGGCTTCTTCCACAAGCTAAATTAATATTTGATTTACGTCAACATAAGAAATCCGATACAAACCCTCCTATAATTCAGCAAAGTTTCGCTGAAGTAAAAGCTAATTAGCCGGATTATAAATTTATATATACTGACGGGTCGAAGGATGGGGACAGGGTGGCGGCGGCGTCTGTCTTGTAACAGCGAGTCACCTCTCTTCGCCTTCCATCCTCGTCTTCAATATTTTCTGCCGAGGCCAGAGTTATACTTCTGCTTTCTCATACGTTTCATCCGGCGCTGCCCACAGAGCAGTCATATGCAGTGACTCGTTGTCCTGTCTTTTGGCAATAGAGCAAAATAAATTTCAAAACCCGTTAATACTAGAAATATTAGGCATCCATAGAAAGTCAATTAAAAGAGGTAAAGATATTGTATTCTGTTGGATACCAAGTCATACTGGTATTCACGGAAACACAGTCGTTGACAGGGAAGCGAAAACTGCTCTTGGTAAACCCATATCTAAGATTAAAATTCCTCATACTGACTTTAAATCTAATATTCTTAAATACATTTGTCGCCTTTCTCAGGATGAATGGGACCTGCAGGTCGATAACAAACTGCATGCCATTCACCCTGTCATAGGCTATGACTCTTTTACGTTTGGTATGTCTCGTAGAGACCAAGTGGTTTTAACAAGATGTCGTATTGGGCATTCTCGTCTAACACACAACTTTATCCTGGATGGGGGCAGTGCTCCCAAGTGTGTTGGATGTGATGCGCAGTACGGCATCAAACATATCCTGGTTGACTGTGTGGACTTTGCCCATATGCGGCAAAGGTTCTACACAGTAAACTCCATATATGATTTGTTTGACAGTATCGCTGTCATAAAATATTTGAAGGCCATTGGCCTTTATCATAAAATATAAATTTTATTCTCAAAAATAAATATTTGTTATAAAATTTCCTTAATATGCTGGTTTTCGAGTTTTAACTGTTTTGTTTTTCTTACCTGATTTTAACCCATGTCCGAACTTTTTTGTTTTGTTTTTAATGTTCTCCAGTGACTATCGAAAACCTTTACTGTCTCGTGTTTCCACCTTGTTCTCGCGACGATATGGCTGATAGATTGCCGATGTGGCGTTAAGCCATGATCATTCATTCATTCATTTATTTATTCAATCAACCATAGTCAATCCACAGAGAACTACTGCCACAATTCTGTAACCTAAAATCCGTGGATCAGACCTAAATAATCCCCCACTACTTTGAAAACCAAACCTGCATTCCTCGGTGAGCACAGTCCTCAGAGTTGGGCCAATAATTCCCACGGTTACAAGATCAGAAAAGAAGATTTGTCTCTGAGCAGTGTACTTCGTACAGGACAGGGTAGCATTTTGTCCACTTAAATGACGCCATTGACTGCAAAGCGCTAACAGAATCTCTGAATGTAACAGTTCTTAATTGTCCTCAATCCAAAAGAAAGAGCAGAGCATTCAGAATTTCATAGAGTTCTGCTGAATATACAGACAGGTTATCAGACAATCTAAGAACTTTTTCCTATCACAATTCTGGTGCAAAAACCGAAGCCCCAACCTTACTAGTAGCAGGGCACTTAGAGGCATCGGTATAAATTTGCATGTATGCAGACCAATTGTTAAATCACAGGAATATGGTGAGGACTGTCTGATTTCTGGACCTCAGAGTGCAGGTCCATGTATACAGATGGTGGTTGGGCCTTCCAGGGACACATTCCTTCTGTAAACGTCCGATATTGACACCAGCACTCTACAAAATATCCTGGGAACGAACATTGAAAGGCTGTGACATTTTGTTGGCATTATAGAGAGAATCATAACAAGATGGTAAAAACACTGAACTGGTTGAATTATGCAAAGAACTTTCTAACTACATCCCAAATTTTGCTGTGCGCGGTTTGCACCTAATTGAGAGAGGACATTTAAAGGACTTGTTTTCATCGCTCCAGTGGAAATTCATAAAGCTGTGCACTGGATAGATTCAAGTCTAGATTTTAAAGTATCGCAGGCCGAATCGGATTAACGACCTGTATATTAAGAGTAAGGATGTATAATCACCTCCCCAGCTTTTTCGAAATATAGACCTCATCAAATTAAGCACTTTTTGCATTTGAGAACAATATTATCGATGTGTTTGCGCCAGGTCAATTTGGTGTCAAAAGTGACACCCAAGTATCGGAAGGATGAAGACAGCTTTATGTTGGTGTCACCGAGCTTAAATGATATGTGCGGCAAAATCCTCCTTTTCGTGAGCACAACCGCCTCTGACTTCATATACGAAAAACGGCAGCCCCAAAGCTCATTCCATTGTGTTATTGCGTCTAGAGCCTGATGGATGTGCCACTTTGTGGCGTTCAGATCCTGGCACTGGAAGCAAAGAGCTTTGTCGTCTGCAAAAAGAGTACAGGGGATCATTGGATGAAGGAGAGAGGGCAGGCCATTTATAGCAATATTTAAAAGAGTGGGAGATATTACACTATCCTGAGGCGTGCCATTCTCAGTATTCACTGGATTTGAGTAGGTCATGCCAATTCTAACTCGTATAACTCTCAGACAAAAAGCCTTTCACCCTTGCGAGTATTTTACCTCCGATACCAATATTCTGTGTCTTGATGAATAACCCTCTTCTCCACATCATATCGTATGCCCTCTCAGCCATGGCAGATTCTCTGTTCAAAAATGGCTTTTGGATAGAGAATTCTAAATGCACTAATGACCTGATGTGCTACGGTCATTTCTAAACCCACTCTGCACGTCTGAAATCTGAAAATTTTTTCGTTAAAAACCACACAATTCTGGAGTTTACCATGGTCTCCATCGTTCTACACAGTACTGATGTTAATGCTATTGGGCGGTACGACCCCGGCTCGGTAGCATTCTTTCCTGACTTGGCTATAGGTATCACAGTGGCTGTTTTCCAGCACGTGGGGAGACTCATTCTTGACCAAATAGTGTTGTACAGCAACAACATAATTTTAAGGCATTCATCAGGTAGGCTTTTAAACAGAGAGTAATGTACCCCGGTCTCCCCTGGTGTGGAATCTTTTTTTCCCACTCAGAACTTGCTTAAGTTCCAGAAGAGAAAATTCGTCATTAATGGCCAGATCATCGAACAAAATATTATCAAAACTGTGGAGTACCTCTTGTTGTTCGGTGTGTTTGATAAGATCAGAATCAAGGTTGCTAGAACTTGAAACATGAGCAATCTGTTCCGCTAGTAGATTACACTTATCAAAGCCACGAACACAGGATGAGTTATCGGGTGTCAATGTAAGAAAATTATTTGACTTCTCAGCACCATTTAGTGCCTTTATCTGGACCCATACCCTCTTTAGTGGTGCGGAACTAGTAATGCCAGAGCAGTACTTTCGCCAATAGGCTTTCTGGGCTTGCTTGATTGTACGCTGCGCAATAGTCTTACATTTCCGATAAAAAACGATATCGTTGATCAGACGGGTGTGAGACGCTCTGTTCTTAGCTCTCTTACGCTGACGTATGGCATCAGCACATTTTGTCGTCCACCATGAAACTGGGGGCTTCGACCAGACCGCCCCTGAAGACTTCGGGGTGGAGACACTGGGTGCACAGTTGATAGCGCCTCTAATGTTGTCAGTAATTTGATCAATGTTATCAGAAACAACAGATTCATTCAATGACGACAAACATTGAATGGCATATGTTTTCCAATCAGCCCTTTGTATTTTCCATGTAGGCTGGTTATCTACATCATTATAGTGTGGTGATACCCCAAATGCAGCAAACACAGGGTAGTGATCACTTCTATTAGGTGAATCGTAGTCCACATACCATGAAAAACCAAGACATAACTCGTTGGAACACAAAGTCAAATCAAGGGCAGATTACTTGACCGAGCGGACGTCGAGTCTTGTTCCACATCCGTCATTTAACATAATTAGATCATTATCTTCGATGAAGCCTTCAACTACAGAACCAATGGCATCAGTAGATGAGCTACCCCACAACACATAATATGCATTAAAATCACCACAAATGATTTTAGGGCCCTTAGAAGTCGATACAATGGCACTGAGCTCAGAAATATCTCGTCTATTACAAGCGTTGTATAGGTTTACTACATTCACAACCCGTCCCTCTGTAAGGAAAATCTGAAATCCCTGGACTCCAATACTGCAAAATTCTGGGAAGCAAATTTCTCTGAATGAAATACCACTTTTCATCAACGTAGCCAGCCCACCTCTGGCCAAGCCAATTCTGTCCGTTCTTTTCATTACATATCCTGGGAATGTAGGGTTATACTTAGATTTAAGAAATGTTTCTTGGAGACAAATTACATCAGGCCCAACATTAAGATCAGCTAAGAAAACTTTGAATTCTTGACCATGAGCAAACAAAGACTGAATGTTATGATGCAGTTTACAGAAAGCCATCGTGAGAAATATAAAGACACGGATTTTTAGATTTCTTGTATAATCCATTATTTTCCGGCGATTTGCTTCATCAGAGCCACAAGCTCTGGGGGAACAAAGGTCTCACTACCAAGATGGGGACGAGCACAGTCAGCGATGAAACTGATAACTTTCGAATTCTTATGAACAATGAAATAAGACTTCTGTTATCATTGCCACAACGTTTGCGAGGGTAACATCCGAAAAGTAGTCCGTCTGGATAGCCATGTCATTGTTAGTCTGTACCCCCAATAGAATTAGTTTGTGGTCTGGGTTTATGAATTGGTGGTTTCGGGTGTGACACACGCTCAAGGTCTCTAAGTGCCTTGGAACTCTACATTGTTTTGGTGGGACTGTACATGGTCGGGGTAAGTGTGTTCGGGACGAGCGTTGTGGACAGATTTTAAAGTTGCAGAGTACGAAACATTCTCGGTAATTCTGATACACTGAGCCTTACTTGCCTCCTTCCTGGCAGGGCAGCCGCCATAAGCAGCACTATGGCTACCTCCACAGTTGACACATTTGGGGGGATGCTATGTGTGGACGTTGCTCATAGTCATGAGAGCCACCACAGCGGGAGCAGCCTCTGCAAGATTTTGTCGTATGATTTAGGCGCTGGCAACGGGAAAATCTCAACACGGGAGGGGGGGGGGTTATAACGCTTTACAGTAAATTTCTGATATCCTAACAACGCTTCAGTTGGAAGGTCATCTCGATCAAAATAAAGCCGAAAGCAAGATGTTACCTGACAATCTTTACCCTTTTTCATCCGTTCAGCTTTAATGCATTTCTCTTGACGTAAAGCCGCCTGGATTTCCAGAGCTGTTACACTTTCTCCAACACCATATATGGCGCCAATAAATGACGACCTGGATGACTGGCAGCATTGTATGTCTTTGCCCATTATTGGAGTCAGCCTAAGCAAACGCTTGATTTGGCCCCTGTCAGAGCATGTTACCTGCAAATCACGTGATGACAGTCTATTCGCGGGCTTCCACCTCCCAACAACTTCATGTTTGGCTTCACCAAATTTTGTAGGATTCAACGAGCACACAGGGAATCCACATACACCAGACATGACAACATATAAACTACAGTTTGTTTCAGCTTCTCCAGCTTTCTTTTCGCCCTCGCCTTCCTCACTGTCACTTCAATTTCGCACTAGCTTGCCCCGCCCTCAATCGTCGCCATCGTCCTCCATTGTAGCTCAAATGACTAACAGTAGCCTAAATAACCTTGGTGCAAGCACAGAGAGATTATTTACAAGACAGTTAGGAGAAAGGAGGGGTGCCTCTGGGGCGACTCAGAGACCAAGGTGAGAGACGAAAGGAGCCCTTGTTAGTTCAAGATTGACAATGCAATGTACAAGAATCAGGTAACCTCACAGAACAATAGATCATTTACGCTACAAAATCACTATAGGCATTATACAATTACGTTAACCTACTTAACTATACACATTTACTTTAAAAATTACACAGATTTAGTGAGATACAAGCAACTGGACTGCAACAACAACACAATCTCAGCTTACTAGTGGAAAAACACGTTCGTACCGCTTGCTGACCAACCGCTACTCAATGAGAACTCAACGTTTAATATCCAAGAATTAATGGATATTTAAATTGATTCTTCTCAATTGCCAGGATGCAAGATATCGAGTCAACGCATATTACACCTTTCTGGGTACGCCCAGAAGAAAGATGTGATAAGGTCAGGAGCAAAGCCCTGGTCTAAGCGCAGTCGTAACCCTGTCTCCATCCTTCGACCCCTCAGCATATATAAATTTATTATCCGGCAAAGTTGTCTTAGTTTCAGCAAAGCTTTGCTGAATTATCAGAAGATTTGTTTTCACATTTTTTTACGTTTACGTAGATCAAACATCAATTTAAGTTGTGGAACAAACATGGAGGTGATTACGGAAAGAACACTGGAGGTATATCCTCAAGCTTGTTGTGAGCTTCCACAACATGATCCCGGGCGAAGGGATCTTGTTCGGGCATTTGTTGTATTTATCTACATATGATGGATTGAAAACACAGTCGTAGGCAGTGTTTGTTGGATGAGCTTTAAGCTTTGTAGCATATCACAGACTCATTTTTATGTGCCTATAATGTAAGGAAGGCTCATTTGCCTCTACGTATAAATCTCTTGTTGGTGAGACTCTAAATGCACCAAGGCTGAGCCTCAGACCATGTCGATGTACCGGATCCAACATTTTAAGATATGATTTCCTTACGGAACCTTAAAAGATGGGCCCATAATGCAACTTAGACCCCACCAGAGATAGATATCAATTAGGTAAAAGCGATCTGTCAGCGACCCAATCGATGCTAGCCACGATCTTAATTATATAGAGAGCCTCTGTACATTTGGTACTAAGAATTTTAATATAGGGAACAAGAGCTAATTTTTTAAGTGGCGTTTAGAAGTTGGGATGAAAGTACACTAGAACATGTCTTTCTTATAGATATACAACTTCGTGGTTTATTATCACGACCTTTCGATGTAGATACTAACATCGTTATCAAGTGAGTGAAATCAAGACATCAACACTCTTAAATATAGCAAGTGTCAAGATGTAGAACAATATTCAGGGGGATTAGGCTCGATGGGGTTGCCGGCCAGCTTGGAGGATTAATAGGTCATAAGCTGAGGGTAGGTAAATCCCTTGATCTCTGTTGAGGCTAGGCTTTAATCTCTTAATCTGGATGGCTTCTTGTAGTTTATGCTGTTTCCAGTTGGGTTGATTAGAGTTCAGTGTTCTGATTGTGTTCCATTTGATGTTGCGGTGTGGGTTTTCTTGGATGTGGTCACTTATGGCGGATTTGGAATCAGATTTTTCGAGAGATGACTTGTGTTCTTTAATTTGGGTTCCTAGAGGCCTTCCCGTTTCTCCGATGTAGGATGCGTTGCAGTTGCATTTTATTTGGTATACAACTCCTTTGGGTGGTGAGGGCCTAGTGGTGCATTTAGAGTCTCACCAACAAGAGATTTATACGTAGAGGCAAATGAGCCTTCCTTACATTATAGGCACATAAAAATGAGTCTGTGATATGCTACAAAGCTTAAAGCTCATCCAACAAACACTGCCTACGACTGTGTTTTCAATCCATCATATGTAGATAAATACAACAAATGCCCGAACAAGATCCCTTCGCCCGGGATCATGTTGTGGAAGCTCACAACAAGCTTGAGGATATACCTCCAGTGTTCTTTCCGTAATCACCTCCATGTTTGTTCCACAACTTAAATTGATGTTTGATCTACGTAAACGTAAAAAAATGTGAAAACAAATCTTCTGATAATTCAGCAAAGCTTTGCTGAAACTAAGACAACTTTGCCGGATAATAAATTTATATATGCTGAGGGGTCGAAGGATGGAGACAGGGTTACGACTGCGCTTAGACCAGGGCTTTGCTCCTGACCTTATCACATCTTTCTTCTGGGCGTACCCAGAAAGGTGTAATATGCGTTGACTCGATATCTTGCATCCTGGCAATTGAGAAGAATCAATTTAAATATCCATTAATTCTTGGATATTAAACGTTGAGTTCTCATTGAGTAGCGGTTGGTCAGCAAGCGGTACGAACGTGTTTTTCCACTAGTAAGCTGAGATTGTGTTGTTGTTGCAGTCCAGTTGCTTGTATCTCACTAAATCTGTGTAATTTTTAAAGTAAATGTGTATAGTTAAGTAGGTTAACGTAATTGTATAATGCCTATAGTGATTTTGTAGCGTAAATGATCTATTGTTCTGTGAGGTTACCTGATTCTTGTACATTGCATTGTCAAT
Organism: Acanthopleura granulata; assembly: GCA_016165875.1. NCBI lineage: Eukaryota > Metazoa > Mollusca > Polyplacophora > Chitonida > Chitonidae > Acanthopleura > Acanthopleura granulata. Next base: position 761,176 of record JABBOT010000047.1, read on the forward strand.
CTTGAACTAACAAGGGCTCCTTTCGTCTCTCACCTTGGTCTCTGAGTCGCCCCAGAGGCACCCCTCCTTTCTCCTAACTGTCTTGTAAATAATCTCTCTGTGCTTGCACCAAGGTTATTTAGGCTACTGTTAGTCATTTGAGCTACAATGGAGGACGATGGCGACGATTGAGGGCGGGGCAAGCTAGTGCGAAATTGAAGTGACAGTGAGGAAGGCGAGGGCGAAAAGAAAGCTGGAGAAGCTGAAACAAACTGTAGTTTATATGTTGTCATGTCTGGTGTATGTGGATTCCCTGTGTGCTCGTTGAATCCTACAAAATTTGGTGAAGCCAAACATGAAGTTGTTGGGAGGTGGAAGCCCGCGAATAGACTGTCATCACGTGATTTGCAGGTAACATGCTCTGACAGGGGCCAAATCAAGCGTTTGCTTAGGCTGACTCCAATAATGGGCAAAGACATACAATGCTGCCAGTCATCCAGGTCGTCATTTATTGGCGCCATATATGGTGTTGGAGAAAGTGTAACAGCTCTGGAAATCCAGGCGGCTTTACGTCAAGAGAAATGCATTAAAGCTGAACGGATGAAAAAGGGTAAAGATTGTCAGGTAACATCTTGCTTTCGGCTTTATTTTGATCGAGATGACCTTCCAACTGAAGCGTTGTTAGGATATCAGAAATTTACTGTAAAGCGTTATAACCCCCCCCCCTCCCGTGTTGAGATTTTCCCGTTGCCAGCGCCTAAATCATACGACAAAATCTTGCAGAGGCTGCTCCCGCTGTGGTGGCTCTCATGACTATGAGCAACGTCCACACATAGCATCCCCCCAAATGTGTCAACTGTGGAGGTAGCCATAGTGCTGCTTATGACGGCTGCCCTGCCAGGAAGGAGGCAAGTAAGGCTCAGTGTATCAGAATTACCGAGAATGTTTCGTACTCTGCAACTTTAAAATCTGTCCACAACGCTCGTCCCGAACACACTTACCCCGACCATGTACAGTCCCACCAAAACAATGTAGAGTTCCAAGGCACTTAGAGACCTTGAGCGTGTGTCACACCCGAAACCACCAATTCATAAACCCAGACCACAAACTAATTCTATTGGGGGTACAGACTAACAATGACATGGCTATCCAGACGGACTACTTTTCGGATGTTACCCTCGCAAACGTTGTGGCAATGATAACAGAAGTCTTATTTCATTGTTCATAAGAATTCGAAAGTTATCAGTTTCATCGCTGACTGTGCTCGTCCCCATCTTGGTAGTGAGACCTTTGTTCCCCCAGAGCTTGTGGCTCTGATGAAGCAAATCGCCGGAAAATAATGGATTATACAAGAAATCTAAAAATCCGTGTCTTTATATTTCTCACGATGGCTTTCTGTAAACTGCATCATAACATTCAGTCTTTGTTTGCTCATGGTCAAGAATTCAAAGTTTTCTTAGCTGATCTTAATGTTGGGCCTGATGTAATTTGTCTCCAAGAAACATTTCTTAAATCTAAGTATAACCCTACATTCCCAGGATATGTAATGAAAAGAACGGACAGAATTGGCTTGGCCAGAGGTGGGCTGGCTACGTTGATGAAAAGTGGTATTTCATTCAGAGAAATTTGCTTCCCAGAATTTTGCAGTATTGGAGTCCAGGGATTTCAGATTTTCCTTACAGAGGGACGGGTTGTGAATGTAGTAAACCTATACAACGCTTGTAATAGACGAGATATTTCTGAGCTCAGTGCCATTGTATCGACTTCTAAGGGCCCTAAAATCATTTGTGGTGATTTTAATGCATATTATGTGTTGTGGGGTAGCTCATCTACTGATGCCATTGGTTCTGTAGTTGAAGGCTTCATCGAAGATAATGATCTAATTATGTTAAATGACGGATGTGGAACAAGACTCGACGTCCGCTCGGTCAAGTAATCTGCCCTTGATTTGACTTTGTGTTCCAACGAGTTATGTCTTGGTTTTTCATGGTATGTGGACTACGATTCACCTAATAGAAGTGATCACTACCCTGTGTTTGCTGCATTTGGGGTATCACCACACTATAATGATGTAGATAACCAGCCTACATGGAAAATACAAAGGGCTGATTGGAAAACATATGCCATTCAATGTTTGTCGTCATTGAATGAATCTGTTGTTTCTGATAACATTGATCAAATTACTGACAACATTAGAGGCGCTATCAACTGTGCACCCAGTGTCTCCACCCCGAAGTCTTCAGGGGCGGTCTGGTCGAAGCCCCCAGTTTCATGGTGGACGACAAAATGTGCTGATGCCATACGTCAGCGTAAGAGAGCTAAGAACAGAGCGTCTCACACCCGTCTGATCAACGATATCGTTTTTTATCGGAAATGTAAGACTATTGCGCAGCGTACAATCAAGCAAGCCCAGAAAGCCTATTGGCGAAAGTACTGCTCTGGCATTACTAGTTCCGCACCACTAAAGAGGGTATGGGTCCAGATAAAGGCACTAAATGGTGCTGAGAAGTCAAATAATTTTCTTACATTGACACCCGATAACTCATCCTGTGTTCGTGGCTTTGATAAGTGTAATCTACTAGCGGAACAGATTGCTCATGTTTCAAGTTCTAGCAACCTTGATTCTGATCTTATCAAACACACCGAACAACAAGAGGTACTCCACAGTTTTGATAATATTTTGTTCGATGATCTGGCCATTAATGACGAATTTTCTCTTCTGGAACTTAAGCAAGTTCTGAGTGGGAAAAAAAGATTCCACACCAGGGGAGACCGGGGTACATTACTCTCTGTTTAAAAGCCTACCTGATGAATGCCTTAAAATTATGTTGTTGCTGTACAACACTATTTGGTCAAGAATGAGTCTCCCCACGTGCTGGAAAACAGCCACTGTGATACCTATAGCCAAGTCAGGAAAGAATGCTACCGAGCCGGGGTCGTACCGCCCAATAGCATTAACATCAGTACTGTGTAGAACGATGGAGACCATGGTAAACTCCAGAATTGTGTGGTTTTTAACGAAAAAATTTTCAGATTTCAGACGTGCAGAGTGGGTTTAGAAATGACCGTAGCACATCAGGTCATTAGTGCATTTAGAATTCTCTATCCAAAAGCCATTTTTGAACAGAGAATCTGCCATGGCTGAGAGGGCATACGATATGATGTGGAGAAGAGGGTTATTCATCAAGACACAGAATATTGGTATCGGAGGTAAAATACTCGCAAGGGTGAAAGGCTTTTTGTCTGAGAGTTATACGAGTTAGAATTGGCATGACCTACTCAAATCCAGTGAATACTGAGAATGGCACGCCTCAGGATAGTGTAATATCTCCCACTCTTTTAAATATTGCTATAAATGGCCTGCCCTCTCTCCTTCATCCAATGATCCCCTGTACTCTTTTTGCAGACGACAAAGCTCTTTGCTTCCAGTGCCAGGATCTGAACGCCACAAAGTGGCACATCCATCAGGCTCTAGACGCAATAACACAATGGAATGAGCTTTGGGGCTGCCGTTTTTCGTATATGAAGTCAGAGGCGGTTGTGCTCACGAAAAGGAGGATTTTGCCGCACATATCATTTAAGCTCGGTGACACCAACATAAAGCTGTCTTCATCCTTCCGATACTTGGGTGTCACTTTTGACACCAAATTGACCTGGCGCAAACACATCGATAATATTGTTCTCAAATGCAAAAAGTGCTTAATTTGATGAGGTCTATATTTCGAAAAAGCTGGGGAGGTGATTATACATCCTTACTCTTAATATACAGGTCGTTAATCCGATTCGGCCTGCGATACTTTAAAATCTAGACTTGAATCTATCCAGTGCACAGCTTTATGAATTTCCACTGGAGCGATGAAAACAAGTCCTTTAAATGTCCTCTCTCAATTAGGTGCAAACCGCGCACAGCAAAATTTGGGATGTAGTTAGAAAGTTCTTTGCATAATTCAACCAGTTCAGTGTTTTTACCATCTTGTTATGATTCTCTCTATAATGCCAACAAAATGTCACAGCCTTTCAATGTTCGTTCCCAGGATATTTTGTAGAGTGCTGGTGTCAATATCGGACGTTTACAGAAGGAATGTGTCCCTGGAAGGCCCAACCACCATCTGTATACATGGACCTGCACTCTGAGGTCCAGAAATCAGACAGTCCTCACCATATTCCTGTGATTTAACAATTGGTCTGCATACATGCAAATTTATACCGATGCCTCTAAGTGCCCTGCTACTAGTAAGGTTGGGGCTTCGGTTTTTGCACCAGAATTGTGATAGGAAAAAGTTCTTAGATTGTCTGATAACCTGTCTGTATATTCAGCAGAACTCTATGAAATTCTGAATGCTCTGCTCTTTCTTTTGGATTGAGGACAATTAAGAACTGTTACATTCAGAGATTCTGTTAGCGCTTTGCAGTCAATGGCGTCATTTAAGTGGACAAAATGCTACCCTGTCCTGTACGAAGTACACTGCTCAGAGACAAATCTTCTTTTCTGATCTTGTAACCGTGGGAATTATTGGCCCAACTCTGAGGACTGTGCTCACCGAGGAATGCAGGTTTGGTTTTCAAAGTAGTGGGGGATTATTTAGGTCTGATCCACGGATTTTAGGTTACAGAATTGTGGCAGTAGTTCTCTGTGGATTGACTATGGTTGATTGAATAAATAAATGAATGAATGAATGATCATGGCTTAACGCCACATCGGCAATCTATCAGCCATATCGTCGCGAGAACAAGGTGGAAACACGAGACAGTAAAGGTTTTCGATAGTCACTGGAGAACATTAAAAACAAAACAAAAAAGTTCGGACATGGGTTAAAATCAGGTAAGAAAAACAAAACAGTTAAAACTCGAAAACCAGCATATTAAGGAAATTTTATAACAAATATTTATTTTTGAGAATAAAATTTATATTTTATGATAAAGGCCAATGGCCTTCAAATATTTTATGACAGCGTCGCCAGCGATGCTGTCAAACAAATCATATATGAAGTTTACTATGTAGAACCTTTGCCGCATATGGGCAAAGTCCACACAGTCAACCAGGATATGTTTGATGCCGTACTGCGCATCACATCCAACACACTTGGGAGCACTGCCCCCATCCAGGATAAAGTTGTGTGTTAGACGAGAATGCCCAATACGGCATCTTGTTAAAACCACTTGGTCTCTACGAGACATACCAAACGTAAAAGAGTCATAGCCTATGACAGGGTGAATGGCATGCAGTTTGTTATCGACCTGCAGGTCCAATTCATCCTGCCAAAGGCGACAAATGTATTTAAGAATATTAGATTTAAAGTCTAGGTCTAAAGACTAGGCCCTCACCACCCAAAGGAGTTGTATACCAAATAAAATGCAACTGCAACGCATCCTACATCGGTGAAACGGGAAGGCCTCTAGGAACCCGAATTAAAGAACACAAGTCATCTCTCGAAAAATCTGATCCAAATCCGCCATAAGTGACCACATCCAAGAAAACCCACATCACAGCATTAAATGGAACACAATCAGAACACTTAACTCTAACCAACCCAACTGGAAAAAGCGTAAACTACAAGAAGCCATCCAGATTAAGAGATTAAAGCCTAGCCTCAACAGAGATCAAGGGATTTACCTTCCCTCAGCTTATGACCTATTAATCCTCCAAGCTGGCCGGGAACCCCATCGAGCCTAATCCCCCTGAATATTGTTCTACATCTTGACACTTATATCTTTACTTGCTATATTTAAGAGTGTTGATGTCTTGATTTCACTCACTTGATAACGATGTTGGTATCTACATCGAAAGGTCGTGATAATAAACCAAGAAGTTGTATATCCATAAGAAAGACATGTTCTAGTGTACTAAGAGCTAATTTCCTATCAAATATAACCCCTGAACATTTATTTTCTTCAACAATTTTACCTACTTCTCCACAAAATTCAAGTGCAGGGTCTAGATGGGGTTTCTGTTTATTAGAGAAATGCATGCCGACGGTTTAAAGTCTAAATCCGTTGGCAACTGCCCATTTCTTGATCTTATTAAAAGAAAGCTATGGTTGACGTTTGATGTTTATTCATATTTGTAGCACGGTAGCATATTACAAAATCATTAACATATAAAGATTTCTCTGTACCCGATGTAAGAGTTTTAGCTAAGCCATTTATTTTAATGCTAAATAGCGTGGGGGAAAGAATACTACCCTGGCTACACGCTTCTTATGTTCATGAGAGTTAGAATGAGTGGACCACACGCTTACCTTAAAATGACGATCAGCTAAAAATTCTGATAGAGAATAAAGCTGTGTGGCTTTTTCATCCCATATGAGAAAGGTCTCTTAAAACACCAAAATATTAATAAAAGCGTCAAGAATGAATGTTTCGAAATCTATTGTCGATCTATTTGGACCAAAACCACCTTGTGTTTTCAATAGAGGGTTGTTGGTCTCTAAGAACCAAACCAGTCCTTCATTTATCGTATGTTCCATACTCTTACAGACGAAGCTAGTAAGAGCTGTGGGTCGGTAATTGTTTGGATCAGTATGTTCCTAAATCGGTTAAGGGACCGGTATAATAAGCGCCTTTCTCCAAGACACAGTTATCTATATCTCATTAAGTAAGTCCAAGAGAGTCTCAAGGGGTTAACAAGGCAAAAGGTTCAGAAACTTATTTTATATATTGGTCAGCATGTAACAGGTTTAGCCAGGCTGTTAATCTTTATGCTGAACAGTGTTGGTGGTAAAATACTGCCCTGAGGTATACCCCTATATGGGCGGGTATATCTGGCTCATGAGAGTCAGAAAGAGTACCCCACCCGTAACTTAAACTAACCATCAGATAAAAATTCATATACAAATAAAAGTAAACCACTCTATTAACCTATATCTGGAAGATCTTATAATATACCATGTTTCTATGTGGTGTCGCAAGCCTTATCAAGGTAAAAAATTATCGACCCCACAGACTCAGCTTGTAAATGCTATGGGACGATCACTATTAGAATCAGTGTGATCCCTTCCCGGTTTTGGGACCGCGATAAATACACGACTCCCTCCACGACAGGGGTATCATTAAGTAAGTAAAAGAGAGTCTCAATTGGCTTAGATGGTAAATGGTTCAGAGACTTATTATATATGTTATTTGGGCCGCATGCAGTATTGTGTGCGTTTTTCAAAAGAGTTTTAAGCTCTTCGCTTGAAAACGAACGATTATAGCCTCCTAAATCCTTAGAAGTAAATACCAATTTAATTTTCTCTTTCCCAAGCTAGAATATTATCACGTTTTAAATTCTGGACCTTAATGTTTGTGCCCTTAATTTTCTGAACCTTTTGCATAGGTGTTTTCACGTAATTGCCTGACACAAATTCCGCCAACAAGGCCGTCTCTTGGAATGAATTAATCGACGAGCCTTAGCTCTAAGTAAATGAACCTGGCTTAAATTCTTATTATTAGGACAATGCCAGCTTAAATCTGCGCTCCGTCTCTTTGCGGCCTTTATTTGCCTTACGACAGTCATTGTCATATCAGGCTTTCATTTTGGATAGTCTGCAGTATTGAGATTCTCTGGTGTCATGTCAGCCCCACAGAGCACCTCAAATATCTACCGCCTAGCTGAAGGTTTTAAGGAGGTAGAAGTGTGATTCTCTAGGATAACAAGAAAATGGTCACTACCACAAAGATTGCGATGCACCTCCCAAGAAAAGTCCGGGAGAAGTGATGGATCCGTGATAGTGAGATCGATAGCAGAATATGAACCGTTACCTGGATGTAAATAGTTATCAGAACCATCATTGAAATAACACTGTTCATCTTTAGGTAAAAATCATCGAGTGCTTTGCCCTTATCATTTATATTATTCCTACGCCACAAGGGGTTATCGTCATTAAAATCTCCCATAATTACCATGGGCGTTGGCAGTTGTTTTCTTAAATTCTGCAGCTGCGAAAGTAACAAGTTAGAATGAGGAGGATAATAGACCGAAAATGATTCGATTTAGTCCAGGGCAACAGGACTGAATAATATCATTGTTCACGAAAAGAGAGGAGCCAGCACAAGCTCGCTCTGCGTCTGTAGAAGAAAGTGAGTAATTATTCACGGTAATTTTATCTTTGTCAGGTCTTCAGGCGAGTTTCCTGAAGAAAGGAGTAATTGGATTAAAAGGTTGAGCCAGCTCTGTTATTTCAATAAAATTAACCTTAAGCCATCGACAATTCTACTGTATAATTTTTTCTACTTAATACAGTATGGACCGTGATGTATCGATGATTTATGTTTGGACCTGGGACGACCTTTCTTAGGAGGTCTATGAACAGATCTGCCTGGTTCACTTGAGATTTCGCAGGTGCAAATGATGTATCCATGGCATCCGCTAGTGGTGTTGAAGGCTCAGTGTTGTCCAAAGATCCAGCCTATTGTAGGATTGGATCATGTTTCCATTCCATGGGGTCTTCTGGTCCACTGATCTTGATTGACATTGATTTAAAACATTCTTTGGGATGAGTTATCAGAAGAAGAAAATGACAAGATTGTGGGGTTATCTATGCAAACGGTCCAAGTCATGGTAATTTGGGTTCCAACGGAGGTGGACACTTTTTTGGCCACATTAGCATAGGAGGTCTGCAATTTATGAGTTGCCCACTTTCTCCCTCGGAAAAGCTGTTCATGCGTCAGGGTTAGCGAGATGCATTAGGTACAAGGGTGGCAACATAGAAATAATTCACCATAGTCGGCTCGCGGCTGGCTACATTGGCATGTATGCATGGAAGCTGTACCTATGCGCCTTATTTCTGTTGCAGTACTTTTGCGATTAATAGATGCCTAGAAATCAGACATAAGATCATGAGTACAAATGTATATAGCTGGGACAAAAGCTAAGTCCATTGCACGGATATACAGGAGGGCCCGCTTTGCCGTTCCCAGCACTGTGCTTTTATTTCATTTTTTTTTATTTGCAAGAGTCTCCTAGAAGGCATTTTGTGCAGAACTAGTTCGCTTCAGTCATATGAGTTTCCCCGAGCTTCTACGCTTCGGGAGGGAGGTAAACTATCCACAGATAGGCAATTCCAAGCCACTAAGCACTAGTGGGCAGGTTTTATGACTGGCTAGATGGGCGATCCATGCGCTTAAAAGATACCTCAGCGAAAGCAACAGCTGATTTCTCAAACGAAGAAAAAAATATCTCCTGTTTGTGTTTCTTACAGTAGAGGGTTTTTTTTGGAAAATATAGACTACTACTGGGGTAAACCTCCAGTAGTTTTCGTAAAATTGTACCTCGGGGAGGTTCAGTTGACATGTACTCCAGGATAAGAGAGTGGTCATCGCGTTTTCCGATGAAAATCAGACTGAAAGCATAATTCTGCTGGGTGCCTGCTCTATGGAGCATGAGAGCAGCTGTTGGCAGAAGGCTTGTGGGGTGCTGTATTGTAAAGACTGTCAGTGGCACGATGTATGATATGAACAGTAAGTCATGAATGCATGGGAATTCGCTCAGAGCAAAGGGAGAAACAGTGTTTTCGGCTCACCGTCAATATGCAAATTATGCTAAGCAATTATTTATCAGTATGGAGGGGCTAATTGCGTCCCTTATCGATATAGTATGAAATGTAAGGAATCACACGTGGTGCACATATCAAACGTCCAAGAATATAGTGAGTAAAAAGATGAAAAAGTGGATTGACATATCATGTATTTCATATTTCCGTACCTCCTGATACAAGATATTTTATTTTACTTCGATTATCTGTTCTCCTTCACACATATTGGAGATTCACGGGAAAAAGTCATGTGGTCTCCTTTGCAACTGATACAATTTACAGCGTTCTTGTAATAAAATCCCTCAAGGCCCTCCTGCGAGCACGGAAAACGGACAAATTTATTCTTGGACTCGCCCCTACCGTGCCCGACATGCAAAACACCAAGTAGGATTCAGTGAATGCATGTCCACGCGGGCAGTGTATGGGCAAAAGAAAAGAGAGGTAGTGAACGTTCATTGAAAGTTAATAAATATGTGTTAAGTGGGACAATTTCTCCACCACGTTTTAACGAAAAACGTTTCACATTCATTACACCTTTAGTTTTCAATTTCAGACATATTTCCTCCTCTGACAGTTCATCTAAGTCACCAACCCTGTCTCAAATCACCGCATTGCTACTGTTCAAGGAGCTGTGGGGCGACTCGAAAACAGGAACATTTACTATATTATTAAGGGACAGCAGGATAATGACCTGCTGTTACCTATAACACCCTATGAGGACATGGCCAGAGCGAAGTTTCCTTTACAGTCACTTAGACATCCGAAAAGCCTAATAATAACAGTTCAGACTTGGTAAACAGCAATTCACTACAAGAATATATACATATATACGGGAAATTGATTCCCGAACATCTGAACCGGCGTGACCAGCCCGTTCGTCGGATTGGGCCCTCCGACCACAGGTCTCTGGAGAAGTAAAGTCTAAAGTGGAGTGTTGGGCGGGAGGATCTCGCAAGATCAAGACGTCATTAGCTATCAGGATCCCGTCTTCCCAGATCACGGGTCGCTCACCACGGTCAACAGGTCGCTCCCAGGTTGCCTCTCGCACAAAGGAAGGAGACGTGGGCCTGTTATTTTCAGCGGATCAACACGGAAGACCTCAAGATTTGTCACCTATTAAGACAAGCTTGCCTAGGGAACTGGGATCCTATCTTTTTCACCACGTGGACTCTAGGGGTGTAAATCTAAATGGACATGCCCTCTCGATATAAGTAAGGCTTATCTGGCACCGATTGGGACGCAGCCCGATGTGTTTTATCTTCAGTAGTAGACAGTTTACACGTTGCGGCTAACGAGCCTTATTTATATCAGAGATGTCGTCTAAGAATCCCAGTGGATTCCCAACAGAACGTCCCTCTAAGGCCACTTTGGATGCAATCAAAGCCTTTAATAGGTTTGAATCTTTTGAGGCTGACAAACCTCCCACTCCTACTTTGGACGCCATAGATATATCCATACCTATATCGTAGTAGATCTCCCAGGAAAGGAAGTCATCGTCGGTTCAAACATAAATCTCCTATAGTTACCTTTCCATAATGGCCATATACGATAAAACTATACATTGGAATTGTCGAAGTCTTATGGTTGATCTAATTGAAATAACACAGCTAGTCCAACTATTACTTTGTCATCTGTTTACATTCCTCCTCCTTCATCTTTGTCATTTTCATTGTCATTGCATAATTTAAAGCAACTGCCAACTTACAAGATTAATTCCTATAATCCTCTGTGGGGTAGTAATGATATAATTGATTAGGGCAAAACAGTAGAACACTAACCTGTATTATTTCAGTGATGGTTTCAACACATTTGCGTCCAGGTAATAGTTAATATTCTGCAATCGATCTCACTATCACAGATCCATCACTTATCCCCGATTTTTCTTGGAAGGTGCATGACGATCTTGGTGGTAGTTTCCATTTTCCTGTTATTCTCGAGCATCTAACCTCCAGTTCTCTAGAACGTGTAGCTAGGTGGAAGTTCGGTAAAGCAGATTGGATGGCATTTCAGATGCTCTGTGAGGCTTACATTACTTCGGAGAATCTTAGTGCTGCAGATGATCCTTTGAAAAAACTTAATGAACTTATATCCACAACAGCTGATGGCAACATCCCGAAGATCTCGACAAATCCAAAATGCAGAAGAAACCCCTGGTATGATGACTGTCGTGAGGCCATTAAGGACCGTAAAGAGACCGAACGTACATTTAGGCTTGAAGTTCAGCCTGAGTGCATTTAAAACTTCACAAGCATAGAGTTTATACATCGAGGCTAATGAGTATCACAGGCGTATAAAACTAAGCCTTCAATACGCTACAAAGCTGAAAGCTCCGCCAACAAACCCTGCCTACGATTGTGTTTTAATCCAACATCCAACGTAGATAAATATAATAAATGTCCCAGCAAGATTCCATCCTTTCGTCATCGTGTTCGGGACGATATTTTGGAAGCTAACATCAGGATAACAACATAGCTCCGGTTTCCTTTCCGGAGTTTCCTCCCTGGCTTCTTCCACAATCTAAATTACTATTTCATGTATGTCATTATAAGAAATCAGATGCAAATCCTCTTATACTTCAGCAAAGTTTCGCTGAAGATAAGGCTTCTTATCCGGATTATAAGTTAATACATACTGATGGGTCAAAGGCTCCACTACAAACCCTCTCGTAATTCTAAATCAATGATTATGGCCACACGCCACGTCGGCAATATCTCAGCCATATCGTGGCGAGAACATGTTGAAACCAGAAAGCAGTTAATGGCTTTCGACGTCATGTGATGAACTCTCAAAAATCAAAATGAATCTGACGAACATTTATAAAAAGCAGTTAAAAAAACTAAACGTCAGTTAAAAGTTGAAAACCGCTATTTTTATATCACAAACTGAACTACAATATATAATCTATCTTGTATTATGTATGCTTTCAAAAAATGAAAGAGTCTACACAGTCGATTCTATATTCCATTTGTTTGACAGCGTCGCTGGTGATGCTGCCATTCATTGTTTGAAGGCATATGTCATAGGATATAGATTATACATAGAATGTACATTATATATGGTTAATTTATAATATAAAAAGACAGTTGTGGTTTTCGACTTTTAACTGGCATTTAGTTTTTTTCAAGTGCTTTTAAAAATGTTCGTCTGTTTTTATTTTTTAATTCTGAGTATTCATAACATCATGTGGAAAACTTTTCACGGCTTTCTTGGTTTCACCATGTTCTCGCCATGGCTGAGATATTGCCGATAAGCCGTAACTATTCATTCTTTTGTTCATTCCTGAAAGTCAATGGTACTCTGTGTTTTCTTCATATGCTCTACGTTTAATTTAATCTGTTCTTCAGAGATCTTGCAGTTAAGCAGCTTGGTGCCCTGCCTATTTGCTTTTGCTATAAATCTTATATCAGTTGAAACTTATAAAGAGAACAGAGGTGAGTACTACCGCTATCATAGAATGGCGGCTAATCTGGTTTAACCCTTATAAAAATCTACAAAATTTGTGAAATGATGTCGACATTGTATAAGACAAGTACATACAACATGATGAAGGTTCTTGTCTCTTTGTACTTTCACAGAATGACACAAGATCGTCAGGATGTTCGATTCACTTTCCAAGGCTGCTGTACATGATTCTCTACTTCATCGGACTTTTGGTGGTGGTATTTGGGTTGCCGTTTACCATTATGGTGCCACTGTACTTGAAAATGTTTAACGTCTTATGGAAAAGTAGCAAAGAGTGTGAACGAATGAAGAGGTAAGTAAAGTCAACCAGTCTCGGAAAAAAGCGCCAAGGATGAGCCTTAGACCTTGGTGAAGTACCAGATCCAACGTTTTAAAGTACAACATCTGGGCGGAACAGCAAATGATGGATCCATGGTCCAATTTAGACGTCACCATTGATCAATATGGATTTGATACAATCGATTAGTCAGTTCCCCAGTCGGTGCTAGACACTACCTTAATTATGTCGAGAGTCACTTAGCTTTAAGCAGTCTTACTTGGGGTATAAAAATACTCGGAAATATCACCCCTAAAATTAATTTTTTCCACAAATCATCATTGTTGTAATGGTAAAATTTTCCGTCAGGTTCTACTCAGCTGGGTCAAGGATATCTGCAGGGTGAGAATCTCGGTGTAATTTGTTTACAGCTATCTACTCAAGTATTTTGATGTAATTGACCACTCTTTCTACACTGACAGAATTGAGATTAGAAATAGCAAGATGGTTGCCATAGCAACCCTTACCGTGACGTCATAGGCGTTGTTTTGTTTTAGTTCTTTTACGCGTTGTGATTCCGTAGCATCCATTTTAGTACTCTCTGAGAGAATGTGTTCATTAGCTCTCATTACCGACGCTGACTTGAGATTATTATAGAAATGGAGAATATAAGTCCAAAAGCTGTGCGTAGCTGTACAGTCCTGGCACAAAATGCCTCTATTCATCGTGATCTGTATGGTCATAACATAGTAAACTATTTCTTAACTACTTTAGAAAAAGATTTGTTTGGCTATAACTTCTGGTTGATAAGTTAAGTACCACTGTTGTAAGGCCGGAAAGAACTGTACTTGTTCGTAAAAACATGATCGGTTGAACATCAGTGCTTCGAAAGGGCGCAGCGGTGTTGGTGTTGTCACATCGCGAATCTATGCAGCGTTCTAATTTAGAGATGAACTTTTACTGCCACAGCTGCTAGGATACTGGATTTGATCACAGATCAACCGACATGAACTACAGTTTCTGGGACCGTTAGAGTGACATGTGTTTGGTAGGGTTTTACGATTTGATGTTTCAGATTGTTTGCCCTTTGTTAAAATCCAGTCGACACTACTGGGAACAGCTCTTTCATTCTTTGTTATTTGATATGGTACAGTGAAAGTATGTTAATATTTCAGTCAGATAGTTCAATCATTTACCAGTATGATATTCTAATACCGTTATCTGGTTGTACATGTAATTTGCCAGAATTCTGTTTGTTTTTTGTTTTTTTTGCTAGTTTATCTATCATCACCACTCATAACATATCCGAATGTGATGTGGCTATTTTTTTCATATATATATATATATATATATATATATATATAATCAGTGTCATACCAGTCGGGAAATTCTCCAGAGCCAGTCCCACTACATGCTGATGTACACTGTCATGTCCCTGTGCTGCCTGATGTCACATCTGAAGTGCATTCAGCTTGTGCGTCTACATCTCCATCAACTCAGGATTCAAAACACAGTTTGAAAGGCTCTTTTTCAGTTTATCACAAATTGAGAGTGGTATGAAAACCATGAAAACCTAGCCTAGAGCCAGCATGAAATGAAAACTTTTCACATCCTAATATGAATTAATATGCTAATATCCAATGTTAGATGCATTGAGTACATATATGTGTCACAGGTTACACTTTTTGTATTAAACTCAGTGGTATTGCTACTGGGGTAGGTTTATTACTCATAATAAACTTTTAAGTAGTGTAGAACAAGTTCTAAATTGAAGAATAAGTTTTATTATTTACCGTATATATCAGTAACATCCTAGTATTTCCTTCACAGATTAAAGTGTTATTTTCACTGCAATGAAATATCACATTTTGATATTTAACGATAAAAAAGAAACATTTTATTTTAAGTTCTAGTCTGATCTCAGCGAATGATGTCATAATACAAATTTAGTCAATTGCTACATTCTCACTTCACGCAAGAAGACGCGACACCATATAAGACGTCATGTGTAGGACGTCACGCCCTAGACATGTCTGTGACAGCCTTCGGCTGGAAGAAATGCCGAACATTCTTAAAGCACACAGAACCATGATACTGTTAGGAATTAAATAATAAATGGAATATTGCACATTCAAGACTGAATACCATAATATATTGTTCTCCTGAGAGGTGGAAATGATAACCCACTCGGCACTTCGCGTCTTTTGGATTATAATTTCCACCTCTCACTCGAACAATATTTATGGTACTCAACCTTCACAGTGCAATATCCTCTATTTAATTTTATGCTGTTTTGTGATTTAATTTTGTACAATTTCGATGTACTTCAGCGGTATTCAGGTCAGGTCAGCGTAATGCATTTATAATTAAGTCAAGTCAGCATTGAGCATTAATAAGTGCTAAGCAAAGTGGCACATGAGTTTTGTGGAAAAGGTGCAGTATGTGTTAAGGTGCACATCCACTTCTATGTTCGTTGGTTCTGTTTATGTTATCTTAAGGATAAAAGAACCCCTTACAAGCAAAACTTCACATTTCCCCTTGTGTAGCCCAAAGCATGGATCAAATTGGCCATGTGTATATATATCCTGAAAGATAAAATACCGTTTATTTCAAAAAAATGTTTTTTAATTTACCTAACCTTAATATTAACAAAAAAAGAGAAAGTTTGAAAAAAATTTTTTTTTTTTTAGTTTTATGGCCGAAATGGATAATTAACTATTTAAGCTAAAAACGGGCACACAGATATTAGATATTCCTCTTAGATTTTCCTGTGTGATCATTAAAAGGTAAAACTGTTCGAAATTTAAACAAAAAATTAAAACTTTGAAGTTCTTTTACTAATATCTTTGAAAATGGGAAAAATATAAAAAATCAGTGGAATCGTTTTTGGTTTAAGTATTTTTCTACGCATGTGCCAAGTTTCATAGAATCATGTTGAAAATTTAGCTAAATAAAGGTATTTGATCACACAACCGTCTGAAAAATAGAAAGAGAGAAAAAGACCATATGTCCGGAGGATTATTATGTGTGATAAAATTCGTCATTAACTTGATTGTCAATTAATTTTAATCAAGAATTGTCGTGCCTCCAGATTAAATGTGAACATGCTCCGAGAGAGCTTATAGGTGTTTCATTCTTACATTTCTGAGCAAATCCTACTACATTGTGTTTATTAAGATTCTTCATTTTGTTACTAGATTTGCTCGAGTAGTCTGCACAAGCAACCATTTTATGTTTTTTGTCAAATTTATGGTATTTACACTTTGAATTTGTTTCATCTTTAATGAGAGGAAAGAGAGAAGTATGAAGAAGGGGAATGGAGAATAAGAATGTGAAATATAAAAAATTGACCAAATTTCACCCCTGAGGGATTCTAGAATCCTTAAAAAAGTTAAACCTGGCATAAAATGCAAAGAGTGGGAAATTGGCATACGCATTGACCATCTTCCTGTGTGCTGATTGCATTGTAAAGTGATCTGTTTTCAATTAACACCTTCTTTCAATATGAAATCAATGTGTGAGGGGCGAACTTTTGAACAATCTGACACTACAGTAATGACTGGTTTAGTGTTCATGTCTCATGTTGTTTAGAGAACAATTGCCGACCACATACCTTTACATGGAAATGTACATAAAACATGATTTCCATCAGTAGATATAAGACGTATTTAGATTTCTCCTCTTCTTGGTTTTTTGTTATTAGACAAGATGTGACAGGATGGTTGCCAGAAATCGAGACATAAAATCACATCCACAAGTCAGAATTAACCTGTATGTTACAAGTTCGTTTTCAAGGGAACAAAATTCAGTTTTTATAGGTGCATGTATGTATTTTATAGCCTTGGTTGGACTCTGAAGCAGAAAAATACTTAATCAATTTAGTTGCCTATAGCCCGTACTAGGAAACAGTGACAAACTTTGGACCTGCTGTACTGCACTAATTTCTGTTATATAACGAGAAGCAAAAGTTTAACAGTACTTTACAATGTCTGCGTGGAGGCATCCAAAACAGCACTTGTCTTTATTATGCATTTATAACATAGATAAATCTTATATTTTCGACTTGGCCCGTATGCTAATTATAGAAGTACGCAAGATAATAAGTTGGATAGAAGTGTTAAACATGTACATGTGACGCTTACAAAACCTTTAGATGATATTAAACTGTATGAGAAGTTTTAACAGAAGCTGTAAGTGGCATATTTAATCTCATGGGTTTTAATCCCTGGGACGGCGTAACTACAAACGAGGTTGTTCTTGCACATACATGTATATGCATTATTCTTTCAGTGTAAGCATGGAGGTAAAGTAAATTTTAAAGTGAAGTAAAGTGATCTGTTTTCAATGAAAACCTTCTTTCAATATAAACTCAATGTTAGGGTGAACTTTTAAGCAATCAGATAATGACTGGTTTGCTGTTCATGTGTCAAGCTATTTAAGGAACAAAAGCCGATCACGTATGGTGTAATAACAAAGATTTACATGAAAACAACATTATATCCATCTGTAGATTTCCCCACTTCGTGGAGGATTATTTCTGTTAAACAAGATGTGTAGTTAGCTGAAGTTAATTACCAGGTGTAATTATACAGATTAAAACAGATGAAATTATATCCACAATCCATGATAAACAGGCATGTTACAACTTGGAATGGTAAATATGTTGTTTTCAACAGAATACAATTCGGTTTTTGTATTTACATGTGCATTGTATGTGCACATATAGCTCTGGTTGGACTCTGAACCAAGTTAATACTAATACTACACAGTTCATGTGCATATAGACGGTACCTGGGCATTTAGACTTGCTGTACTGTACTAGGTAATGTGATGTAACGAGAAACAAAATTTTAATTACAATGTATGTGTTGAGGCAATCAAAAAAAGCTCTTATCTTTAATAAATGTTACGTTTCAGAACTGCCCCAGATGCTAATTATAAAATTATGCAAAATGACATGTTGGATAGAAGTGCTAAATACACTTACAATATAAAGACCTTTGGATGACACTACACCGTATATCAATATGTTGAACGTGCCACATTTCATGTCTTATTGTTTAAACCCATGTAGGCCTTCATTGAAAACAAGGTTGTTTTTGCACATACATATAGTACGCATTATGCTTCCATTATATGCTACTGAAGTTTGCATATTGTGATGTTCTAATGTACACTTTGTTTTGGTGTTAATGGGGAACACTAGAATGAATGATTACTTGGCATATCCTGTTAGACGTAAATATGCATAAGCCCATTACTCACATAGTTCAGGAGGATCTGGTATTTTTTCAGGGGGTGGGTTGGTTTTGTTTTCGGAGAGTGGTAGGTGTTCAGCACCTGTAAGCTTACCGACATGTACACAAGTGGAAAAACAGTTGTTGACACATGGATGAAACAGTTAACAGTACGAAAGGAAAAACATAACACCTCTGCCCAATTACAATGATACTACACCACGGTCAGTCCCAGCCCTAAAGAATGTTACGTAGTTCAACATCATTCTTTTCCAAAGCGGCTGCCGTCCAAAAAGTCCGCTCCTAAGTTCAAAATACCCTTTATTGCCTCAGTGGTGAAGATAAAGATCTGTAGAATCAACGCCCGTCGAATTAACCTAAAGTTAGCAAGCTAACAAGTTTTCAACCCTGAAACGTTTGCAGGGTGAACATTTGCCCAAAACAGGAAACAGGAGGCTTACTCACCGCACACACAATTTCAAGGAACTCTTTTTCAAAAGCTGAATGTTTCATGGAACAACGAAGTTCCGTACTGCCAAATGCGATGAGGTGTATCACATCATCAACACTTTGCAAGAATACAACTCCAACTGTCATTTTTAGAAGCCTCAGTCCAAACAATAAATCGTCTGGTATTAGGTAATCTGAGAACTGGTGTCTTGCACAATCAATAATTTAGAGTATCAATCGCTTTTTCATGTTTGACCGGCCTTACCGTATGAGATTGCTTAAAGGAACAGACATAATGGAATAATTAGGCATAAATTTTTGGTAATGCACAGTCAGCCCTATAAGCGACCGTAACTTCCTTCGCCTTCGGTCTCGGACATCTCGAACCTTTTCGATTTAGTCTGCGAGTGTGCGGAAAGACCCAACCCAATATTATATCCCACATACTCTATTTGGTTATCATCGTTATCCACTTGATAACGATGTTAGTAACTACATGTTAGTATATCCATAAGAAAGACATGTTCTAGTGTACTTAGATGTATGATACGCATGCCTGGAATCGTGTTTTTCGGTGTTGAACACTGCTCGTGATAATATTCGAGAATCACGAACGCTTAGCGTGAGAATGTTTCCTATCTGAACGGGGTGAGTCGGAGGGGGCTGATTTTGATTTGTTATACATAAATGGACAATCACAAACTAACAAAAATAACGGGACAGTCGGGCGATAGATGCGTACACCAAGTGAAAAATCACATAAAAGAAAACAAGACATAGAGACATTAACAATACATACACAAAAACGTAGATTTATGCTCAAATTTTGAAGGTCACTTTCAGAGGAGTGCTGAAAAGGACCGTTTGGATGGTTCTGAAAAAGAACCCTTGGGAGAAGTCATAGCCAGGTCTGCCGTTGACTGGTGCAGGGCGTCCTCTGACTTGCCCGGCGTATATTTCGGTAAAGCTCTGCATTGGTAATTCGTTGTCTTTCAAGTACTCACATTCTGCTTTGACGTTGAGAAGTAGAGAGTGGGCATTCTGCATGTGAAAAAAATGCAAGGGTTGTTTTTATAGTATACTAAAATATCCGTATAGTTGTTGGAATGCTATGCGTGTTTTTTTTGGGGGGGGGGTGTACAGAAAATGTGAGAACACACCGTTAATACTGGCTTTTAGCGAGATATACGATTAATAGTAGGAAGCTATGTATCCATATATATAAAATTTTTCGGTATTGATGTGAAAATTGAAAGGTATGAAAACGTAAGTGTCGTTTTTATACGCGAATAAAAGTGCACTGTTTCGACAGCCTGCAGAGTGATCTCCCAATTTTAGAAGAGCGGACCGGATTGAAAACAATTTTGCCAGTAGGGCGTTAGCGATCGTCTCTGTTATGTTAACTGAAGGTATCGATTTTTCCCTATCACAATCATAAATTTCGTCGTTTTGACTTGGACAGAACCTCGCTATGGTCTGCTGCGCTCCATGTTCTGCTCCAAGTTTGTGTTTGTCTGATATCCATGGCTACGGGCAGCTTCCTCATCACCAGGGGGACTCTTGTTGGTATATCCAGATCCAGTATGTGAAAGATTGTGCTACATGTTGTGAACACCATTATCTGCCGGCTACGAAACAGCATCGCGTTTCCCAGAGGGCCCTAGGCACGTCGAGTAATGACTGGCTTTCGTCGCATCGGAGGTACATGTTTTAATCAAATTAGAAAGAGTATTGGCACTTGCTTCGAAGATAAAATACCTTATGCACCATCCAAATATCGTTGTGAAAATATCAAAGTGTAACAGGGCTAATTGAAAAAATGAACTTCATCTAAATCTGGAGAAGAATAAATATACCGAAAACCCATGAAAAGGCAACCGTTTTAGTTGCTCTTGTAAAACATTTTTTCTGACCTCATTTGACACACACATACACACAAATACTCCTTAAAAGCAATAAAGCTAAGCTGTACACATAGTAAAGAAAGACAGAACTGAGTAACGTGTAAACCGAAAAACGGAAAACGGGGGTAATTTGACAGAGTGAGCTCCCTTGGTTCAATGTCAAAGTTATTTTTAACGCTTAAATACCAAAATTGTAACTTGTAAGAAGTATTGTAATATTACAACTTTTGTTTATATATGTACAATTATTTATTAATTCTGCCCGAGTTGGAAGAGACCAGGATTTTGATAATAGGAAAGCTCTTAGTGTGCAGGTAAATTTTGTCTTGATAAAGCAATATCATTCTTAATCCTATCCCCACCTATAAAATGGCTGAAATTAAGCAACAAGATAACATTTTAAGTGAAAGTAACTTAAAGCGGAGAGCAAGACAACACTTAAACATGAAATAAAATGATAATTCTGAGTCTTTTATTGCATTTTAGATGATTTTCGATCATCCAATGATGATAACAACTATGGTTGTCTAGTGGCCAGGCAGTGTCCACGACAGCCTTATATTTTAAACTGCCAGTTATACAGAGAGCTAGTTCAAGGTATTTTTGTGTGATAGTCACACTGTATTGAGTTTGATATCATAATATCCTGCACTGCACATGCTGTTTGCAACTCTATATATTTCATGTCTCTTTAAACTTTTCTAGCAAAAATGAAGAAAAAAAAATTGTGGTATTATTTGCCTAAAAAGTTGAACAATTTTATAATTAATCCTTTCTCTAGCTAAAATGTTATTTTTTTCAAGGTGCACACAATGAACATCTACTGGGGAATTCTAGGGAGATTCCTTGTAGATACTCTCCTTTGATCCCATACAGGAACCCCGCCATCAGTAGTACAACAATACCCACACCAGGACAAGAGTGTGGGTGTAACAGACATTTGGGGTGTTAAAGCGAAGGTTTGCTTATCTCCATAACGAATCACGCATGTCACCGAACAAAGTGTGCAAACTTGTAGTCTGTTGTGCTATTTTGGACACCATTGCAATGGAGAAAGGAGACAGAATTGAACCAGAACCTCAGGAGCCCGACAATACCGTTCTCCCATCCCCTGAACCTGCTGTGGAGGACGGCATTCAAAAACGTAACAATGATTTAAGATTTATAACAATTATTAATAAGCATGCAATTACAGTGACACAAATATAACTGTCTATAAAGAATACATTTTAAATTTTTTCAACATTCATAGATACACATGGAAGTGATATGGGGAAAGTGTATTGATCTCTTAATATCTGTCAATATATGCCTATATAATACCTAAAACTAACAATAGTTCATCACAGCCATTTGCAAGAATAAACTTATTATTATAAATATTTTATGTGTTTCCCAGATATACTGTCAAAATACTTCTGTCTTCTGTATACACATTCGTATGTGTGCACCCACATTATTTATTATGTGAATGTGGAAAGACAGTGTGTAACAGTAAGAGTACATCGAGCCAAATTGAATTTGCTGAATACTGGTACGCTTCTGAAAGGCACATTCATAAATTAATTCTTCGCCCGTCTACCACGTTAGCGCAACCTTGCCTTTACAAATCAGTTACATATTTTTTTTCAATATATCTTACAGTGTTATGAAATATGCCCGAGTTACATGTACAAGATCCCACTTCAACACTCGTGTTATTTTGTGTACATGAACATGAAAGAAATTACTATTTAAAATTTAATACTTTTTTGCTGTTTGAGGCATTAGTATTTATGCTGATTTATTCTACATTCTGTGTTAAGATTTTAATATTAGAGCAGGCTTGTAAAATAATTTGCGAATTTGTTTGTTTTTTTTAGCCACTCTGCCAACTCTAGGTCACTGGATGAAGTCAAAAAGAAACTTAACAACATAAAGTCAAAAGGTGGGTAATCCATTTAATTATTGTTTCCAAGATTAGTACTGCCTTCGTTACCTCTCACCTCTTGCCAACATAAATTGGTTATGTTTGTCATATACACTTACCAGAGAATTATACATACATGCACGTGTATTTCTGCAATGCTGTTGTATTAGCTCTGCCATAAATGTATGATAGAGTAGGAGGACTATGTACTGTGTTTTATGTGACATTCAGTGTAATTAAATTAAAATTTGACGTTTGTTTTTCAACCATGTTTGAACTAATGGAGATGATCCATCTGTAAAAGAGGTTGATGGAATCGATACCAATATGCAAAATATTAGGTTATACTATACTAGTTATCGTTTTCAGAAAACATTAAAAAGTTAATTGTAATTTTTTGGTCTGGCTATCTGATATGGTTATGACCTTAAATACTTCACATGAATTCATCATTTTATCTTTGCGTCATTTTAGTTTTGTTTATTTACAGCTGATGGCTTGACTAGCCTTCCCGCTGTCTCAACCTTGTTGGATAAAGAAAATGATATCGCCTTGCTGTCATTCAACGTTGCTGATAGGGGGACCAAGAAGAGGCCGATCTTAGCTGCCGAGACGCAAGCACAGGCCCTTCACCTTGATTGTGAGGCCAACAGATGTGTTGTTAGAAAGAACATTCTGCTTAGTGAGGCCCTTGCAATCAACAAGAGGGTCCTCTGCAAACGATTGGCCATTGCAGAAGATATATGTAGCAAGTTTAGCCATTACTCGTTTTACTTTATAAGGTTTTACACCTTGTGACACAACTCTGACCAAAGAGTATTGTCTGTCCGTCCATTAGTCTATTTCTCTGTCATTTTAAAAAATATCTTGGTAACACAATTATGTCTCTTTATAAAAATAGAGAACTTGTTTGGGTCCGTTCCAGTAGATAACCTGTTGAAATTGCACAAAATCGGACAGTATTTTACTGAGCTTTTATCTACTTTCTTGTGACCCAAATTGATATTTGTCTTGATATTGTTTATCTTCAAAGGTATCAATCCAAAGGCCATACATGATTTCACTGGAGAGCTTCTCAGAAGGTATTAGATTTTGTTCGGCACAAATGACTCTTTAATCTACACACGTCTGACCCAAATCCAAACTTCGAACAGAGCTCCATTTAGATTAGAATCAGGAGATCATATTTTAAAACATAGAATAATGTATAAGGATGCAAGATTTACCTGCATCTATTTGTTTACACATGAACACTTACTTTGGACAACCTGTATAATTATATTTTTATGTTTGATATAACAATACATTTACTGGTAACAGTAACATTGTAAACTGGGTGATACTGTTCTGTAGAGTTTATATATATACATATATCGTTTATCAGCGTTAGTTGAAAACCACTAACACATAGCGAAATTCTCTGTAACGTATCAGAATAAGTTTCAGGGTGGAGTCCAATTTCTCAGCTGAAAGTAACAATGCCGTATTGAATTTAAACCAACAATTCTGTTAAAATATGCACATTTTTTAAAGACAATAAAGGTCCTAATACATGCATATGCTTTTTGGTGTAAAAGCATTTTTCATTATGTTGAAAATCCCCACATCTCCAAAGCACACCCTGTAACACATTGTAAAATTCTAAAAATCCATGAAGTTAAATGTGTAAGTAATATGTTCAGTTTTACAGCATATACAGTAAAATAGGTGCACATGTATTTCGTTACTTATAGACTCACTGGAGTTTGGATATTCATTAAATATATGCATGTAAGCCTATTACTAAACTATTGCCCCACACATTATTTCCAGTCACTGAGTATTAAATTCAGTCCAGTGAAAGTGTTTTATATTTCACTGTGTAATTATTGATCTCGCAATCATACCAGTGTGTTTAGTTAATGCTAATAGCTAGGTCACAAGAAAGAAAAGACGATGAAATGTCTAGTGTACAGTATGCCTTACTTGGTCATCCAACGTCAAAAATAACTTTCATCTGCAATGGTTGCAATATGTCTTAGGTTTGGAATTACCATAAATAAGTTAACTGACACGGAATATAAGGATCTAAGGGTAGAAAATAATAGTATATTCCTAATATATAGCCTTTTTTCAAAGCAAAAGACCGCTCTTGACTGAGTTACTATTCATTAATAAGATTGTAAACTTCTCACTCGAATGTAAAAATCTGTTTGAAATAGTATTAATTCGTTACTGAATTATCCTCGTTTGAAGTGTGGAGTATTGTGCTGGAGACTGAGAATATGAAGGCGCCATGCTTTCAAGCTTACAGGGGACTGACCAATCAGAGAGCTAGGAGATATCGGCGGGAGATATAAGCTGTGACGTAAATATTTCGAGCTGTCTGTCAATGTAACATGTAATATCAAAGGAACAGGAGACTGTCTTAATGTTATATGTTTAAAATATAACAAGTACACGGGTGAACAAAACTGCAAAATATTTGTAGAGCATTGTGTTTTGATAGAAGTAAGTTTCTTGATCATTTCATGTTATAAATTGACATATAATACTTAAGCTATAAAAACAACCTATCATACAGGCTCGGTTGACAAGAGTGATCCGCGGTTGGAACAATTACGTCACAGTCCAGACAGAATTGCTGCATTTTATGTTAGGCGACGAAGCACGCTAAGATGTCAGGTTCCGCTGTCGTAGCAGCTGTTAGAAAAAAGTACTTCACCGAAATAAACATAATATGCTCCAACCTTTTGGGCAAACTTAACTTAAAACATGAGCTGTCTTTCACTTTAAATTACTATACTGCTCATTACAACCTTGATGAACCTTAACTTTATTTATTTAAATAACATTTAACTTTAAAAACTAAAAATAATAAGTTTGAAAACGAAAAAGCTAGTTACATCAGTTAGACTACTTGTTCAAAGACCTATGTCCTCGCACAATTAAAACTGTTCCGAAAAATAAGGTACATGTAGACTATTTATTGTGCAAAATACTTTCACAGTGATAGTAATTACCTTATCTTCACCTGTACAGGAGATGCCAAATATTCCCTTTGTTTAATATAATGTAATAACTTTGAAGATGGTTAAAATTTTCAATTGTCCGCTATATCTTAGCCTATTTATGTGAAGTGCCAGTACAATCCATTTTCTAAGAAATTGGACATGTAAAAATGATACATTCTGGAATACGAAAATTATATGAAAAAGTACAGATTTCTACATCCATGTTGTGTTAGAAAATGCTTGTGCCTTTTACAATGATCCCTCCCATCAACCATAAGTTGGCGATATGGCGGCGATAACAACTGAGACATTACATACAAATAGTGTAGGTGCATACATATGAATGTGTATACAGAAGACAGAAGTATTTTGACAGTACACCTGCGAAGCACACAAAATATTTATAATAATAAGTTTATTCTTGCAAATGGCTGTGATGAACTATTGTTAGTTTCAGGTATTATATAGGCATATATTGACAGACACTTTCATTTTAATTTAAAATTTATTGTTTATACATAGTATGTCATATCTTTGTTACTGCAACTGGTTTGCTTGTTAAGAATATGTTATGTTACAAAGCTGAAGTTATTAAAAACTTTTCACCCAAAAGTTTTCACCCAAATCCTGCCGTGAGGATCCTCTTGCGTTTTTTGAATGCCGTCCTCCACAGCAGGACCATCAGATGGGAGAATGGTATTGTGGGGCTCCTGGGATTCTGGTTCAATCCTATCTCCGTTCTGCATTGCAGTGTTGTGCAAAATAGGCCATTATGGAAATAAGCAAACCTTTGCTTTAACACCCCAAATGTTTGTTACACTCGCACTCTTCTCCTGGTGTAGGTATTGTTGTACTACTGATGGTGAGGCTCCTGGGGGTTTCTATATGAGGTCAAAAGAAAGGGTCGACAAGGATGCCGAGAATCTCCCAGTAGATGTCCATTGTGTGCACCTTGAAAAAATAACATTTCAGATATAGAAAAGATTCGTTGTAAATTTATTCAGCTGTTTAGACTGAGTGAGTAATAAATTCTACAAATTTGTTTTTCTTCATTTGCTAGAAAAATTTAAAGATACGTATACTACATAAACCTAGATCATCAGCAAACAATATGTGCAGTGCAGGATATAATAATAAGATCAAACTCACTACTAAGTGACTATCACACAAAAATACCTTGAACTAGCTCTCTGTATAACTAGCAGTTTGAAAATATACGACCGCTTGGACATTGGGCAATCGCATTTGTTATCATCATTTGAAGATCACAAATCACCTGAAATGCAAGAAAAGTCCCAGAATTATGGTTTTATTTCATTTTTAATTTTTGTCTTGTCATCCGCTTTCAATTAATTTCACTTAAAATTTCATCTTGTTGCTTAATTTCAACAATTTTATAGGTGGGCATAGGATTAAGAATGACATTGCTTTAATAAGACAACATTTACCTACACATTAAGGCTGTGGAAACCTTTCCTATGAACAAAATCCTGTTCTCTCCCAACGGGCTTGAATTCGTATTTCTATGCAGCACACTGCTCCAAAGACTTGTGGAAATCCTGCAGAGTTAATAAATAATTGTACATATATGAACAAAAGTTATAATATTGCAATGCTTCTTACAAGTTGCATTTTTGGTATTTATGTGTTAAATATAACTTTGACATTGACCCAAGGGGGCTCACTCTCTCAAATTACCCCTGTTTTTTCTTTTTCGTTTTTCACGTTACTAACTTCTGTCTTTCTTTACTTTGTGTGCAGCTTAGCTTTATTGAGTTTAAGGAATATTTGTGTGTGTATCAAATGAGGTAAGAAAAGCATGTTTTACAAGAGCAACAAAAAAGATTGCTTTTGAGGGTATCATGGATTTTCGGAATATTTTTTTTCTCTGGATTTAGATGAAATTCATGTTTAAGAATTACCCTAGTTACGTGTTGACACTACAATGTTATAAGGTATTTAGTCTTCGAAGCAAGAGGCAATATCGTTTCTGATTTGATTAAAACAAGTATCTCCGATGCGACGAAAGCCAGCCATTACTCGACGTGCCTAGGGCCCTCTGGAAAACGCGATGCTGTTTCGTAGCCGGCAGATAATGGTGTTCACAACATGTAGCACAATCCTTCACACACTGGATCTGGATATACCACCCAAAGTCCCCCATGGTAATGAGGAAGCTGCCCGTAGCCATGGATCTTAGACAAACGCAGACTTGTAGCACAGTAGTGAGTGCAGCAGACCATAGCGAGGATCTCTCCAAGTCAAAACCAAGCGACCTGTCGAAAAACATGATTGTGGTAGGGAAAAGTCGGTACCTTCTGTTAACATAGCGGAGACGAACGCGCTTCTAAAATTGATACATCATTCTGCAGGCTTTCGATAGAGTGTACTTTTATCTGCGTATAAAATTCACACTGTATTCTTTTAATTTCTGCACAAAAAAACACATACACATAGCATCCCAATAACAATTCGCGTACTTTAGTATACTATAAAGACAACACTTTTTTTACATACACGCTAATAGCTTATACCTATCTCTATATACATGACTGTATGTATGTATATCTTGATTAATATTTACTATTATAACTCAAAAAATATAACACAGAAATGAAACATTATCACAAAAGCCGGTCCGCACTACGACAGCTATCAACCAATCACTGACGAGATAAAAGAATCAATGAACACAACCCCCCACCCCCTCAGCCCCCGCCACGATTCGTCAAAAGGCCTGTGATAGCAATTTACAAAATCACTCACTCTACTATTTTTCTCGGAGGAAAAAGTCTTCAACCAGGATCATGTAATAGACATGATCAAGACGCTACGAGGTTATAGCGGTGTGGTGGTGTACAGCAGAGACACGACGTATGACGGAGAATCAGTATTCCGATTTCTCATGCGGAACGGAGTCAGTGACCTGGAAGAGGACCACTCCAAAGCCAAATTTATCTATAAACAAGTTATGCAACGAGAATTGTTCCCAAGTGACGATCATTTGGGAGAGGGGCATGAGAAGAGGGCCAACAGACTCAAAAGGTGAACAGATGAAAGACTGAAAACATTCGCAATAAGAAATGAAGAAATCCAGCAGCTCCAAGAGATTAGCCAGAATGCCCACTCTCTGCTTCTCAACGCAAAAGTGGAATATAAGTACTGGGGCGACAACGAATTACCAGTACAGAGCTTTACCGAAATATACGCCGGGCTAGTCAGAGATGGCATCTACCTAACAGATGAAGGACGCCCTGCACCAGTCAACGGCAGACCTGGCTATGACTTCTCCCAAGGGTTCTTTTTCAGAACCATTCGAAACGGTCCTTTTCAGCACCCAGCCCTTCTGAAATTGACCTTCAAAATTTGAGCATAAATCTACGTTTTTATGTATGTATTGTTAATGTCTCTATGTCTTGTTTTTGTTTTATGTGATTGTCCACTTTGTGTACGCATCCGTCGCTCGAATGTCCCGTTATTTTTTTTTTAGCTTGTGATTGTCCATTTATGTATAACAATCCAAAATCAGCCCCTTCCCATTCACCCTGTTCGTGCACAAACATTATCACGCGCAGCGTTCGTGATTCTAGAATATTTTCATGCGTAACGTTCAACATATCATGACGTCATACCCCTATGACGTCATCCCGGTACCTTAAGTACGTCAAGTACCTCCCAGGTTAAAAGATAGGGATGCGCGGTGAAGACCGCATAGTGCACTACTCATCGTGTAGCGTGACAAGCAGCTGGAGAAACAAACATAATATATGTTCACGTTTTAGTACCTGCAAAGAGAGTGCAACAGCTCATACTCAGCAAGGCGAACCTTGAAAACAACGCCATTGTATGTTATTACTAGCAAATACAGGCTAAAAAATCCTTTAAGAATTTGTATGTTCCATGAAATGTAAAATGTCAAATTAAGATCAACATACTTGAAAAAAAATATTTATGTGGAGTAACTTTCCATGTCCAAATTTTCATCAAAATATATGTTGGATTTATATGTTTATTACCTTTTACGCTATTCCCGGGAAAAACAGTTCATGACTGTAGAATTTTCACACATCAATGCATTTTGGGGGGGGGGGAGGCTTTCAATAACGACAACTTTGTTCACTCAACTCGGAATACAAATAGATAAAGTCTCTGAATCATGAGTATTTTGTGCTACACCGGTGCCAGCAAAGGGGCCGAAATTCGGCATGACTTATGCGTCGTCGAAGTTTCCGGAAACGTTGACCTAACACGGTGGAAATCCTGGCTACACTCAAAGTAATCGCAGACTGTAGCGTGTGCTTTGCAAATGGACATGTGACCTTTGGCAGCCAATAAAAAACTAGATTATGTTATAAGCCACTTAGTTCATATTAAGGAAAACCGTAGTGGTTAAGAAAGGGCTCGCTCGCTCCACCCCAATGGTTTACTTTTTCAAATGTTTAATTATATGAAATTGCGTATTTAAGTCAAAAGCACTGTTTCATGGAAATGACAAGACAGGTTTGAGCCCAGGATCCCCTGGTCCATACTAGGACATGTATTTGGTACATGTCAAGATGAAATTAAGGTAGGTCGTGCAAATCAAAAGACAAGCTTATTGTTTTAACCAAAAAGGAAGTGGGCACCCCAAAAGATATTTTGTATAAAGATCAGACTCACTGAAATACAAGTCCTCGGTAAGTTTTCTTTTGGGGATAAACTTCCTTCATGTTTAAATCAGAGCTTGAATGTGACCAAAACTCCATGAAACTGACCAAACTGACCAATGTGGCATTTTCAGTTGACTGTAACATTTTCGCTGATTCACAAATTTATACCTTTTTGCAAAATCATATACACCCATATATTATATATGTAGAAATGAAAAGAAATAGTAATGTAGGGAAAATATTCATGATCAATTTAGTGTATCGGCAAGGGGCAGATTTCTCGCCTTATCATATCTCCTCCTTTTACTTAAACTAAAAGACAGTGCTTGTTCAAAATTAAGTTTATCAAAAAGGTTGGGCAATATTATGTTTATTTCGGTAAAATATATTGTCTAACAGCTACAGCGTTAGTGGAAATTGACATTTAACCGTTCTCATGAAAATGCCGCCATTCTGTAGAGGCTGTGACCTAATTGTGTCATGTGCGGAACATTCTTGCCACCTCAGACTGTGGTTGAAACTTAAGTATATATCTAAATTTATAACATGAAATCATCAGGAAACTTACTCCCGCCACAATGGTCTTCAGTTGTGGCGGGAGTAAATACTTGGCAGTGTTGATCACACATATACTTGTTATAATTAAAATATATAATATTGAAAAGGTGTCCTGTCGCTACTATTACATGTTACATTAACAGTCGAATCGGAAGATATACGAAATTTTGTAATCTTTTTAATGAACAGTTCCTCAGTCTTGAACTGTCTCTGGTGACTTTTAACCATTACTTCAAAATCCAAAAGCATGAAAGACATTTAAGTAAGCGCCAGAAAAAAAAATTAAAAACGCGTCAATTTCTCTTAACGGATTTCTGCTCCAGATGACTTGAGTAATGATCGAACAAGTGGACCTACGTGACATAAGATTTGATAGGTACCAGGGCGCAGCACAAGCACGGTACCGTTCTCGTCCCAAAGTGTCACACCCTAGTAATCTCCCGTGTGGTTCCAGTGAGTGGAATAGTTCCACAGCCTCAGTGGGCTTGACGTAGAAGGCGACTATAAGGGGCAACCTGTTCGCCGTTGCGACCCGTAATGGGGGTGGAAAGGGGGACGGGATCCTGGTGGCTGAGGGCGGGCTGGTCTTTCGAGGTCCTCACGCCCAACACTCCACTTCGGCCCTTACTTCTCCAAAGCCGGCCGGTCGGATGGCCCGCTCCGATCAATCGGCTGGTCACACCAATCCGGGTGTCCGGATATCGATCTACATGTATCTCGCTGTAGTATAAATTAACTACTTTCCGTGTTGGACACTTTCAGTGAGATGTTTACATGTCTGGGTGGCGGTCTTGCCGCTTGTAATTTATTAAATTTGACCTACTCGAGTATGAGCGAAAAATCCATCTTATCGAGGACTGCGTGGAACACTCGTTTCTCTGCTGGTTACTTGCAGGAGGGGTTTCGTCACACATGTTGTGGAGCGGGTGAGAGACGCGGCGCTATGAATCATGAAATTGGTTTGTTATGTCTTCTAATTGCCTTTCTTCTAATGCCTTTATGACAGCCTTCGACGGTTGCGGCGAAAAAAAGGAAAAACCAGATACCACTAGACATGGAATCGGGAAATAATTATTTCCCTTCCTTTCTAGTGATATGAAATAAAACCGAAAATGAAGTGAAGATGAAAATAATGCCTTTATGTTACAAAACACATTACAAAGTTACGCAGGGACTCTAAAAGAGGTAAATAAATATGAAATCTGTTAAAATTTCGATAGAGTGTTCTAGAAAACAACAGTACATTAATTTACTGAATATTCCAATATTCGGGAACAGGCTGTTTCTGTTACCCCACCTAACATCTTAAACTGCTCTCACGGCATAATCCGTGACAGAAACCAGGATCTGTATCACATGAAGAAGGAAAAATAGCAGAAGAACTTAAAGATCAGGGAACAATAAATGTAAAACGGTTCGTAATTAAAAGAAATTGACATCTGATTAAAACAAACACATATCTCTTAAGTCTTAATAAACCTTCTATCACAACATCTGCCTTCATCGGACCGTACAGTGTGCGAGCGGAATTATTTATACCTAACCCGATCCGGTGTTTCTCCAGCCAGAAGTTTGGGTATGGCAGGTTGCAATGCCGCAGTAACCTGGTCTTCTTTAGATGTGCTAAACCAGGTCACGAGGGCTTGGACTGCACAAAGCCAGTAAAATGTTTCAATGGCAGCGGAGCGCACATGGCCTCTTCCAAGGACTGTGCTCTGTTCAAAAAAGAAAGAAACATTATAACTTTTATAATGTAACAATAATTTATCATATCAAGAAACTAAGAGCCTGGTTTTTGCCAAGGATGGCTTAACTGAACCTACATATGCCAATGCCGTCAACAAACTCTCCCTTTCCGTGAGGACTCAAACATCATTTACTTTGCCCACTGGCACAGAACGCCCACAGAAATAGGTAACAAAACAACTAAATAACACAACCAGCTCGTCATCACAAACTGATATAACCCTTGATAAAAAAAACCTGTTTCTCTACCTGAATCTGATAAACTTTCATTATCGGAGCAGAAATGTGGTCAAAATCCTTTATAACCGTTGATTCTGATTCAGCAGGTGATAAATATAAATCTGGTCATAATCCTACAAGAGATAAACCTAGTTTCCCCACACAGCGTCCATCTAAGGCCACTGGGGATCCTATCCAAACATTTAATAAGTTTGGATCGCTATAGGACATTCATCCTTCAACGTCGTATGCAGAGGTGATGGATACATAATCTGCAGCCGAGAGATCGACTAGCACATCTCCCAACAAATACCGTCGCCGGTCCAGGCAGAAAAGCCCTATAAGCCTTCCTCCATAATGTCTTCCTTGGACAAAATTATGGAGTGGAATTGCAGAGGTCTTAAGGTTAATTTTATTGGAATAACACAGGTAGTTCTGTCTTTAAAATCCAGTCACCCTATGTCTTCAGGAAACTCACCTGAAGACATCTGACAACGATACATTATCTCTTAAAAATATACACTTTATAGCACTGAGTCTGAAGAGGAAAAGCGAGCTTGTGGTGTCTCTTCTATCTTAGAGAATAATAATGTTATTCAAAGCCATTTTGCCCTCAATACTGAGATCCAGGCTGTGGCCGTCCGTGTTTCTTTGTAGGAAACGCTTACTTTGTGTTGGGTATATGTTCCTCCTTATTCTTCTTTGTCAGTCTCTGAATTACATAATATGAAAGACCAACTGCCAACCACTTTCATAATTATGGGAGTTTTTAATGCGCATAACCCTCTTATTGGCGAGTAATAATATAAATAGTAAATGGAAAACACTGAAAGACATTTTATCGAAAGATGAACTGTGTTATTTCAATGATGACTCTAATACCGCTTTGCATCCAGGTATTGGTTCATATTCTTCTATCGATCTCAATGTCACGGATCTATCACTTCTCCCAGATTTTTCTTGGAAGTTGTATGATGATCTCTGTGGAGCATTTACCTATTATCCTACAGTATCTCACTTCTAATTCTAATAATTAGAACATCTAGCTATTTGGAAGTTCGATAAAGTAGACCGGATGGCATTTGAGATGTTCTGTGAGGGTGACATCACGTCAGAGAATCCCAATGTCATTTTTTCTTAAAATTTAATGAACTTACATTAACAGCAACTGATACATCCATCCCTAAGACCTCGACAAATCCAAAATTCAAAAGAAATCCCTGGTACGATAATAACTGTCGCAAAGCCATACTAGACCGTAAAAAACGGGAGCGCAGATTTAATCAGTAATGATAATAACCTTAAAATAAAACAAATAATAAGGTCGTCGGTTAATTAAGTCTAACATGGCGTAAATTTTTGACAGGCATTACCTCAAAAACACCCATGACGGTCTGGAACACGGTTCAGAAGCTTAAGGGCAAAAACAATAAAGCCAGAGTTCAGCATTTAATCGGTGAGACCTTTTCAACATTTCCATGTAAAGTAGCCAATAAACTAGCTGAAACAATATGTCAGAAATATTAAAAATCAAAAGGAGAATATGAAATTCAAAATAATGCACTCAAGTACACATATTTTTCGCTAATGAGAGTCAAGAGTGGACTCAACCCATACCTCAAACTGACGATGAGATAAAACTTCAGACATAACTAAAGGTAAACCGTCTTTCAAAATACCATATTTCCATGTTGTAACGGAGGCGTTTTAAATGTCAAAAAAATGTCGACACCACATGTTCATTATTAATGAAACCACGTATATATGTTTGAAATCGAATAATGTGATTTACATCGGATCG
The DNA here is from genome assembly GCA_016165875.1 of Acanthopleura granulata. Lineage (NCBI taxonomy): Eukaryota > Metazoa > Mollusca > Polyplacophora > Chitonida > Chitonidae > Acanthopleura > Acanthopleura granulata. Next base: position 795,851 of record JABBOT010000047.1, read on the forward strand.
ACCTTGACGAAAACCACTTCGTGTATTAGATAAAAGCTTGTTGGTTTCAAGAAAACAAACAAGTCTATCATTCATCATCCGTTCCGTGGCCTCACAGGCGCAGCTGGTAAGAGCGATGCAACGGTAATTATTTGAATCAGTATAAGAATTACCCAATTCCCCTCCAAGACGGGGAAAAATTACTAGTTATCCAAACAGCATTAAATAAATCCATGAGAGTCTCAAGTATCTGAAATGGTAAATGGTCCAGAAGCTTATAATGTATAATCTGGGCTGCACGACATGCCTGAAATAAAGTTCCGCCAACAAGATCATCTCTTCAACTTAATCAATCGACGACCCTTAACCCTCAAATATACAAATCGGGTTTAAATTGTTATTTTTAGGGCAGTGATTAAAATTTCCTTCTCTAGTGTTAAGGCAAAGCGTTACGACAGTCATTATCATATTAGGTTTTCCTGCTGAATTTCGGATTTGTTCAGGTTTTAGGGATGGTTCTTTTAGATGCTGTTAATGTAAGTTCATTAGATTTTGACAAAGGATCATCTGCGGCATTGAGATTCTCTGCATCACAGAACACCTCAAGTGCCATCAAATCTTCTTTTTCTCTCTGATCGACCCAGCTATGTGTTCTAAAAAATCAGAAGTGAGATCTTGTATGATAACAGGAAAATGGTCACTACCACAAAGACCGTCACGCATCTTCCAAGAATATTCCGACAGAAGTGATGTATCCGTAATAGTGAGATCGATAGTAGAATCTGAACCATTGTTGGATGTAAATACGTATTTGAACCATCACTAAAATAATATCTCTGAATAAAAAAATCTTCTATTACTTTGCCCTTATCATTTATATTATTACTACCCCACAGGGAGCTATGTGCATTAAAATTTCGCGTAATTTTTTAAGTGGGCCGTGTTTTTCCATATTAAGCAACTTCGGAAGTGACAAAGAAGAATGAGATGAAATATAGACCGAACATAAAGTTATTGTTTCCGATAAAGAAAAACGAACGGCCACAGCCTTAGGCTCAGTACCACAAGTGGCCACAAGCTCGCTCTTCCTCGTTAGAGTAAGTGCTATGAAGCGTAAAAGTTACAAGAGGTATTTTGTCAGATGTCTTCAGTTAAATTTCCTGAATACAAAGGGGATTTGGATTTAAAGATTGAACTAGCTGTGTTATTTCAATAAAATTAACCTCAAGACCTAGACAATTCCAAGGTATAATTTTGTCTAAGGAAGACAGCATGGAGGGAGACCACCCTTTCTGACTCTCTGGAGCACGAGGTGCTTGTCCCCACGGGCAGCATTTTATCGGTCACACGTCAGCCGAAAAAATAATAGCCTAGCCAAAGCATTAATACCTGGCACAGAGGGTTCTTTATATGTTGATGGCTTTCTTATATGCCACCGCGCTAAAACTGTGAAAAGCATCGAGTGGCAACTGCAGTGTTGTCTCAATAAGTTCGAGAAATGGGCTGTTGAAAACGGCTTTAGATTTTCTGCGTCTAAAACTGTCTGTATGCATTTTTGTAATAAAAGAATTCTACATTTGGACCCAGAGCTTAAATTTTATGTTGATCCAGTAAAATTTTCGGGGAAAAGAAGTTTTAAGGGGTCGTATTCGATAGTAAGCCATCATTTATTTCATACAGTGAAATGCTTAAAGCTAAATGTGCACAGGCTCTCAGTATATTATAGGTCGTTTCTGGCACCGGTTGGGGTCCTGACCGATCAGTCTTACTTATCTTATGTCGTTCTCTGCTGAGATCTAATTTGGACTACGGGTCCATCATTTACGGTTCCACTAGGAAATCATGTCTTAAAAAGTTGGATCCAGTCTATCAGATAGGTTTGAGGCTCATGTTTGGTGCTTTTAGAATCTCACGAGTAGAAAGTTTGTGCTATGACACTAATGAGCCTTCTTCATATCACAGGCGTATGAAACCCAGCCTTCAATATGCAACAGAGCTTAAAGCACGTCCAACAAACCCTGCTCGCCACTGTGTTTTCAATGCGTTATATGTGGACAAATATATTAAATGTCTATACAAGACCCCTTCATTCAGTCATCGTATTCCAGACCGTGCTGTGAAAGAAAGATTATGCTTGAATGTATAGCTCCCGTCACTTTTCGGAAGTATTCTTACTGGCTTCTTCTGAACCTAAACTGATGTTTGTTCTACGTTAACTTGATAATTCCAATAAAAACCCTCTTATAATTCAGCAAAGTTTTGCTGAAGTTTAAGGTAATTTACCTGATGAGAAATTTATTTATACCGATGGGTCAAAGGATGGGGGCAGGGTAGCGGCTGCCTTAGAACAGCGAGTCACTGTTAGTGTTCCTTCTTAATTATTCAGTTCTTTTCGATCGAGGCCAAGGCTATACTCCTGGCCCTATCATATGTTTCTCTCGGGGATGCCCACAGGGCAATGAAATACAGGGACTCCCATTCTTGCCTTTTGGCGGTATCAAATAATAAATTTAAAAACCCATTAGTTCTTGAAATTTTAGCCTCACATGGAAAGTTAATTAAAAGTCATATTGGTATCCTAAATATTGGTAGGCTAAAGGTGCCTTTTAGAAACCCGTTTGTAAAGTTAAAATACGTTCTAGTGACTTTAGTTCAAGTATTGTTAAATATATTGGTCGCCTTTCGCAGGGTGAATGGGATTTGCAGATATATAGAGAACTGCATTCTAGCCAACCTGTAATTGGACGTAATTCTTATACACTTGATATGCATCGTAGAGACCAAGTAGTTTTAACGAGATGTCGTTTTGACCATTCCGTTGTAAAATACAGCTTTACCTTACATGGCAGCAGTGCTCCTTAAAATGTTGAATGTGATGAATATGGCATCAAACATATCTTGTTTGACTGTGTAGACTTTACCCCTGTGTTCGGCAAAAATTCCATACAGTCAGCTGTGCCAAATAGATCGAATATGTAGTTGGTGGTGACGCTTAAAATCTGTGGGATTGTATAACAAAATCTATTTTTGTACACCACAGTATGTGTACATTAAAGACTAATTTAAAATGATATTATGGGTGTTGAATTTTAGCCAACGTTTACTTGTTTTACCTGGTTTTCTTGTTTTGAACATGTTTTCGCCACGATATGGCTGAAACATTGCCGATGTGGCTTTAAGCCGTGATCATATATTCATTCATTCTGTGGTCCCCAAGTCATTTTGACAATATTTTAAAGATAATGCATAGTACTACAACGTCACAATATGATGTACTGTAAAACTGTCGACATTTTTCCTAAAAAAGATCTGCAACTAAGTTGTTACCTTTTCTATTTCCTCGGTTAGTATGAGCCAATCCCAAACTTTCTTCATTATTTGTATCAATGCTATATGTGTCAATGGGCCAAGGCAACATATCGTAACACAGTACATGATTGTTAGAATATTTTGACAGGCTTGTATTGGAGAAAATTTTCGAACAGATGGTAGCTAGAGGTTCCGTACCTTTCGAACACTGCATCTATCTTATGAGAGGCATTAGCTGAATATACTTTGTCAATTGAAAACCGATACCATTTGATTGTGGTTTCAGGATTGTGATCTGCCTTGAGGCCCGGTACAGACCCACTCAATTGCTGAACACCAGAGTTATGAAAATGTATGGTTATGCACAACACCCATAGAAAACAACTTATCAGAAAATTTATTTATTTAGTTGATTGATGTTTTATGTCGTGTGCATTGATGAGACTCTCTGCCACGAAGGCCCTTGAGCAGCAAATGTAGTAGTCGTATAAAATACAGAAATTACCCTGAAATTAAAAGAAATGAAAATTTTGAAAAAAAACTTTTCGAGATTAATCATCCCAACAGAAGACTTAGCATTTCGTATGTTAAAATCATTTATTTGAATCACACATTTGATTAGTAAGAAAGGGGAAGGGATATTTTCAAAAAGCATATACGTGTATACTAAGGCACAAAATTACAATTTTTTCTCTCACATTCAATATTTAAAATCATCTGAAGCTAGACAGCTCATTTCTTTCAATACATAATGAATATTGTCCACTAAACTGCAAATTTTTAAGGATATACATATATTTGTTTGCTAATATGGTCGTTAAAATTTTATAATTGCAAATAAATGACTGCAGGCGCTCATATGCACAAAACCACTATTGCATGTACAGTTACCCCGAAACAGAAGCCAACGAGATAGAAAGGCCAAAAATATGCATGTGAGGTTTGCTAGGAAACCATAAAGGCATCACCTATATACACCCTTGTAATATTTATAAATGCGCTCTGATCCTATTATCCATTAAGGGAGACGTCATCAAACGTAAGGAATACAAAAGTTTTGTATTTAAAGAGAAAAATATTTTCACCACATTGCGTTCTGAAGCTTATTTTTGATGTCAATACTGTATGATGATAAATGATAGGCTTGTTTGGTTTTTAGAAACCAGCAAGTTTTTATCTAATATTCAGTATGGTTTTCGTCAAGGTCGATCTACTTTAGCTCACCTTTCTCTATTTGAAACCTTCATTCGTTATCGTTTTATTAATAAGGAACATGTGGTACTGACATTTTTCTACATTGAAAAGGCCAACGACACCTCATGGAAATATGGCATTTTAAAAGAGCGTCTTGATTTCGGGTCACGTGGGTCACATATCTCTATTTACATCTAAGTTTTTATCTGATCGTCAGTTTAAAGTACGGGTTGCGCACACTCATTCTGGCTCTTATGATTGGTGTGTCCCAGGGCCGTATTTTATCACCAACACTGTTCAGCATCAACTTAATAGGTTGGCCATTAACGGGCACAGATGAGTCTTTAAATGTAGATGATTTCTTTATATGCCATCATGATAAACTATGAAAAACATCGAGCTGCAACTGAAGTGTTGTCTCAACAAGATCGAGAAATGTGCAGTTGCCAGCGGGTTTAGATTTTCTGCGTCTATAACCGTCGATAGCCTATGCAATAATAATAAGCTGAAACTCAGGTTAAATTTTGTGGAGGACCAGTTAAGATTGTGGGTGTAAATAATTTTTAGGAGTTATATTTGACAAGACATTTTCTTTTATACCTCCTATAAAAATGCTTAGAGCTAATGTACAAAGATTTGCGATACAACTAAGGTAGCGTCAAGCACCGATTGGGGTGCTGACCAGTCAGTTTTGCTTAATTTATATAATTCCTTGGTAATACCAACACTGGATTGTGGGTTCTTCGTTGATTATGTTGGATCCAGTCCATCACCAAGGTTTGATGCTCAGTCTCGGTGGTGTTGGAACCTCACCAGTAGAAGGTTTATACTTTGAAGCTAACGAGCCTTCATTGTATAATAGACACATAAATCTAAGCCTTCAATGTGCTACAAAGCTTATACAACAGAGCCTGCCTACGACGGTGTTTTCAATCCATTATATTTGAATAGATATAGTAAATGTCTGAAAGGTCCCTTCGTTCGGCCATGTTTGTGAAAACTGATATCAAGCTAGAGGATATTGCTCCAGTAGCATTTCAGGAATACCACCCCCGTTTCATCCCCAACCTAAATTGATATATGATTTGCATTCAGATAACGAATCCATTACAAATCCTCTTATGACTCAGCAAGGTTTTGCAGAAGTTAAGGCCAATTATTCGTATTATGAATTTACAGGTACTGATTCGTCGAACGATAGGAACAGGGCTGCGTCTACAGCTGTCTTTGAACATAGGGTCCCTTCTCTTCGCCTTCCGTCTTCATCTTCTGTCTTTTCTGCAGAGGGCAGGGCTATACTCCCTGCTTTATAATATGTCTATTTTGGGTATGCCTTTGAAGCAGTGATATGCAGAGACTTGTTGTCCTGCCTTTCGTCAATTTAGCATAATTGATAAATAGATTAATTCTTGAAATGTGAGCCATACGCAGAAAATTAATTAAAAGGGGTGAAGATATTATATTCTGTTGGATACATTAGCAAACTGATATAACCACACTGTCATTGATCTAAATTTTTATACTCATGGAGTACCATGTCAAGAGCATGTTGTCTTGTGATGCCGAATATGGCATTAAACATATACTGATTCACTGTGTAGACGTTCCTGAAGTTTACCACAGTCCGCTTAACATCTGAATTATTTGACAGCATACACAGTGACGCTGTCATTAATTTCCTGAAATATGTTGGATTGTATCTTAACAAGTGTTCTAGTTTATGCTAGTACACATACATGAATTTTATAACAACAGTGATTTTCGGGTTTTTAATCGAGGTTTGGTTTTATTACCTGGTTTGGAAAAGGTGGCAACATTATGATTTTTATTTGTATTATTATTATTACCATCGTCTCGAAAATCATATACTGATTCCTGATTCAAACACATTCTCGGTATGATATGGCTGAGATACTGAAAATGCGATGTTAAGCCATAATCATTCATTCATTCATTCTTGTTAGCACAGCATGACTTCTTAATTTAAGTGCATTAAGGGCCTATAAGTTAGCAGGCATTATGTAAATTCATGACCAGAGTGTGTAATACCTTATGAAGACTGTCAAATGCATGTATATTGGTAGATTGTGTAATATTTTCTCCCTGGGGCAATATTTTTTGTTATCAATAATTTGTACAATCCATATCATTATGACTAAAGTAAACTTTAGTAATCTTCATATTAGTGTTTCAGTGGATTGTTCTTGCAGTTTGTTTTCTTTATCGTGTTTGGTATTATGTAAAAATACAATGGGGCTGAACGTACATCATTGAGCAAGGTGTCTTGAAAATGGAGATATACACATGTAAACATCCTTTGTATATTTCGTGGCCTGATGGTAAGTCTCCTGCTGGAGTATAATGACCCAGGAGCGGGCCATCAATGCAGTTACCGTTAGTTCAGGAGCATACTGGCTTCCTCTTCCGTCGAACGTGGGAAGGTCTGCCAGGAACGTGCGAATAGTTGTAGGTTTCCCCTAGGCTGTGCCCAGTTCCCTCCCGCCATAATGCTGGTCGCCTTCGTACAAGTGAAATGTTTTATTTTAAATAAATATATCTTCTAAGAGAAGTAAATATTCGTAGCTCAGCAGTGCTCATGTGGAAAGCGGATGTAAGGCTTCCAGGCTAGAGGGGTTTGCATTCATGGTTTGTAGCTAGAAATTCACCATGGTTTTAATATGATGATCACAGTACAATTTAGGCCTGTAGGCCTGTATATGTGGACTTTATGTATGTTGACGGTGACAAGGTTGGGGGTAGGCTGGCAGCTAAAACTGGCAGAGACATCACCTTTTGATACCTAATAGCTCCTTTACATCTGCCCATTTTTCGGTCTTATTGAGACAAAACTGGAGCTGACGCTCGATGTTATCCATCCTTTTAGCACATTAGCATATAAGGAAAGTATCAACATGTAAAGAACCCTTTGTGTACGATGTTAGTGTTTCGGCAAAGCTATTCATTTTGATACTAGAAGTTTCCTCTACATTCGATGGTGTTCTTTTTTTAAATTTCTGTGACCTGTATTGCTCATTTAGGTTTTCTGCCTGGTCGTACGAAAGTACGTATCAAGCCGTGGATGATCGTAGGTTTTACACGGTTCTGAGAACTTCCATGTATCTCGGCTTAAAATCCCTTGCATCGATTTACGTTCAAATTTTTCTTAAACACGTTCGTCGCCTTTGGCGGGGTGAATGGTACCTGCACACTCATGGCATGTCTCCTAGAGATCAACTAGTTTAAACAATGTGCCGTATTTTGGCATTCTCGTCTCACAATTTTATCCTGAATCGAGGCAGTGCTCCCATGTGTGCTGGGCGTGGTGCCCAATACTGCACCAAACATATCCTGGCACATTGTGCAGATTTTGCTTCTGTTCGGCCAGGATTCTACGCAGCCGTTATCATAAAATATAGTTTATAAGATATAAATACACATATATTTACAATATTTCAAATGATAGCTTGGTGAAATTTGCGGTTGTCGACTTCTAACAGATATTTGTTTCTTTTCTGACCGGTTTTTAAAATGTTAGTCTGTTTTGGTTGGTTTGAGTGTTCATCACATTAGGTCGAAAAATATTAACTGGTTTGAATATTCCTGATTTGAGACGCTGCCGACGTGGCGTTAAGCTATACTCATTCATTCATTGTGACAGGTTTCCTCCAATGATGCCGACCACCGTCGCATTTGTGTAATATTCTCCCACACGGCGTAAAACTCCAAAAGTTGAATATTTTATACTGCTCCATATTGATAAGACGATCAAACTGGTCATATGGATTCATATTACGCTATTAACTGCTGGAAAACGTTCGAAACATTAACAGTTTTTTGCTCTACTGGTGCAAACCAGAGGAGCTTATGTACAAGCAAGTTTTTCGCCGTCCGCTCGTCTGTCTCGCGCCTGTTAACTTTTCTTTCAGAACACTGCTTCTACTTTTTTATATTCTTTCAAAAGAAACTTCTTACAAGTGTAGAGTACATCAAAATACGTTGCTCATATAATGTCGATTGTTAACATCGATGATCGGTTGTCTATCTGTATCACTGTCAAGTGTCCGTCAGGACTTCTTTCGAAACGCTAATTATACAGTTTTTGTCTGATTTCAACGAAATTTGGTTCAAGTGAAGACTGTTTTAAAGGAACGCATTTCATAGAATTGACTTTTAATTTCAAAAACACGTTGTCTCTGTATTCAACCATGCCAAAATGCATCCCCAAACGCCTGTTAGTGTTACATGTGTTGCCTGATTTCAACAAACTTTGGTACTATTGTAGACTATATGACCATTGGTAGTATCGCTTTTCGATTCCGATGATCAAAACGCTACTCACCCGTAGGGTTCCCCGCTGTGAAAAGAAAGCAGGGTTGTCGTAAAGCGCATAACCCAGAGCTCCCCTGTTTGGGTCCGTTGAATACATTAAGCGGGCAACCCTTTGGTTTGTGTTCGAAGCAGCATAGGAGCGACCTTTTTGAGGGGGGTTGCAAGCCGGAATTCAACAGGACGGAATCCGGGTGGCTGAGGGCAAGTTGGTCTTGCAAAACCCTCACACACAACTCTCCACTTCTTTCCCGGAGAGAGACGGGAAATGCGATGGATGCGGTTCGGTCAATCGGATGGTCATGTTGTGCATCTTCACGGTCCTAATGCTATCAATTAACAATATAGACAGTCTGATCTGTCGTAAATTTGTTTTTTGTGGGACATTAGTTAAGGCGATGGCTGCTGGGTGAATTAGGTATTTTACGCCAAATCGACAATTTCTCATCCACATCGTGGCGAGAACATGTTTTAAACCCCGAATCGATATATGGTTTTCAAGAAGAAAACGTGAACATGACAAACAAGTGAAAAAAAACAGAGGTAATTAAGACCAGGTAAAACAACTAAACCTCGGCTAAAACCACAATAATTTTTAAAATTCTAATATGTATATATACACTACCAATAAGTATGTCTACAGTAAAAGGAATTATACCGTATGATATTATCCTATATATTTTAAGTAATCAATGACAGCATCGCGAGCGACGATGAGCAAAGTCTACACTGTCAACAAGGATATGATTAATGCCGCATTGCGAATCACATCCAACACGCTCAGGAGCACTGCTCTCAGCCAGGATAAAATTGTGTGCTACACGAGGATGCCTAACACGGCACCTTTTTAAAACCACTTGGTCTCTACGAGATAAACCAGGAGTATATGAATTATAGCCAGTGACAGTGTGCATGGCATGCAGTGTGTTATCGACCTGCCGGTCCCATTCATCCTGCTAAAGGCAACGAGTATATTTAAGAATATTAGATTTAATATTAACATAGGGAATTTTACTCTTAGACATGGATTTATTAAGGGCAGCTTTCGCTTTCCCGTCTGCGACTGTGTTTCGATGACCAGTATGACTTGGTATCCAACGGCATATAATACCTTTACCTCTTTCAATTTCTTTTCTATGTATGGCTAATATTTCAGGGATCAACGAATTTTTAAATTTAACATTACGAATTGCCAAAAGACAAGCAAGCGAGTCATTACATATCATATATATCTAGGCATACCCAGAAGAAACAGATGATAGGGCCAGCAGTATAGCTCTGGCTTCATCCTTTGACTCATCAGTATTTATAAATTTAGAATCCGGATAATAAGCCATTTCCTCAGCGACACTTTGCTGAATTATAAGAGGATTGCGTCTGATTTCTTATAGTGACGTAGATCAAATAGTAATTTAGGTTGTGGAAGAAGCCAGGGGGAGACTCCGGAAAAGAAACCGGAGCTATGTTGTTAGCTTGATGTTAGCTTCCAAAATATGGTCCCGAACACGATGACCAAAGGATGGAGTCTTACTGGGACATTTATTATATTTATCTACGTATGTTGGATTAAAAACACAATCATAGGCAGAGTTTGTTGGCTGAACTTTAAGCTTTGTAGCGTATTAAAGGCTTAGTTTTATACGCCTGTGATACTCATTAGCCTCGACGTATAGACTTTCTACGGGTGAAGTTCTAAATGCATCAAGACTGAGCCTCAAGTCTAAACCTACTTTCGGTCTTTTTACGGTCCTTAGTGGCCTTACAACAGTCATCATACCAGGGTTTTCTTGTGCATTTTGGATTTGTCGAGATCTTAGACATGGTTCAATCAGCTGCTATTAATCAAAAAATTATTAAATCATTAAATTTTAACAAAAGATCATCTACAGCATTGAGTTTCTCTGGAGAGATGTCACTCTCACAGAACATCACAACTGCTGTCCTGTCTGTATTATCGATCTTCCACCTAGCTACACGTTCTAAGGGATTAGAAGTGAGATGTTCTAGGATAACATGAAAATGACTACTACCACAAAGATCATGATGCACCATCCAAGAAAAATCCGGGAGAAATGATGAATTCGTGATAATGAGGTCGGTAGCGGAATATGAACCGTTACCTGGACGTAAATAGGTATGAGAACCATCACTGAAATGACATGGTCCATGATTAGATAAGAAATCTTATATTTTGCTCTGATCATTTATATTATTACCACCTCATGAGGGGTTATGGGCATTAAAATCTCCCATGATCATGAAAGGATTTGGCAGTTGTTTTTTGGAATCATGCAACTGCGAAAACGACAAAGAAGAATGATGGGTAACATAAACCCATCATAAAGTGATTGTTTCCGATAAGGAAACACGGACGGCCACAGCCTGAAGCTCGGTATCGAGAGCAACAGGGCTGTGAATTACATCATTATCAAAACAGAGAAACCGCCACAAGCTTGCTCTTCCTCATTAGAATAAGTGCTATAAAGTGTAAAGCTTTTAAGTGATATTTTCTCTTTGTCAAAAGTCTTTATCCAGAAAACACGGGGCTACTGGATCTAAAGACTGAACTAGCCATGTTATTTCAATAAAATTAGCCTTAAGACTACGACAATTCCATTGTATAATTTTGTCTAAAAAGGACATTATTGAGGGAGGCGTATTGGAGATTTGTGTCTGGCCGGGGGATGATCCTTTTTGTTGAGATATACAAGTAGATAGACGTTTGGATATGGTCCGTATTGGCTCTAAGGGGCCACCAAGTTTATCCCTTCTGGGAAATTTAACATTGGTATGTGTATCACCCGTTGCATTCATTGAAGATTCAATGGGTTTACAGGATTTTGATTTATTTGCACAAGGTTAGTGGTCGATAAACGGCAGGAGAATCAGGTAAAGTAGCAGGTTTTTCAATCGGATTGTGATGAAGAAATGGCCGTGTTACCCAAGGGTGTCTTGACCAGTTTCTGTGACTTCCCTATACAAGGGGCCAAGTGAATCATGTTTGAATCTCTGCCGAAACGAAGGGCTTCTTGACAACATTGGCAAATGCAGATTTAGTAAGGCCACCCCATGACAGAGACAAGACGTTTCGCGCCTTGATAAGATATATTATTTTTGCATTTAAGCGTGATGATTTTTTTTCTTTTTGGAAGATAGGACAATCCTTGAAAGGAGCCATGTGGGCTCCGCTGCATTTCAAACATTTTATCGGGTTTGTGGAGTCGAAACCCTCGTGATCTGTTTGCGCATATATAATACAGACCAGTTTATATCCGCTTTGGCCCTTGCCATGGACAAACCTCTGCCAGGAGAAACATCGGGTAGGGTTAGGTATAAATAATTCTACTCGAACACTATACGGCCCAATAAATATTAATCTTGGGAGAGACGGTTTACTAAATGTTACGAGATAAATATTTGTTTTAATAATATTACCGTCTATCTTTGTTACAAAACGTTTGACGTTAATTACGCCCTGGTCCTTTAGTTCCTCTTTTATTTCTTGTTCTGTCATGTTATATAGTCTTGGTCTGTGTCACGGACAATGCCGTGAGAGTAGCTTAATGTATCATATGGGGTAACAGAAATATAGTCTGTTCCCTAATATTTTGAATTTTGAGTAAATTGATGTATTCTTCTTCCCCGAAACATTCTAGAGAATTTTACCAGACTTCATTTTTAAAACTTGTTTCAAAGTTCCTGTGTAGCTCTGCAATGTTTTTTTTTTATAGAAATGGATTAATTTTCATCTTTACTTGATTCTCATTTTTATTATATAGCGCCAGAAAGGATGGGAAATAATTATTTTCCGATTCCATATCCAGTGGTATCTCGTTTTTCCCATGACAACTCATAACATTTAGGCCACAACTAATAAACAACTGATGTCTCCAAGCCTTCGTATTTGTCATACTTTCATAAGCCTAAAGATATGGGCGACTCCAGATCCACAGTGTTCAGCACAATGCACCAGTCTCGAAGAAAAGATAGTTCACTAACGAAACCATACAATTTTAAACAGGCTTTTACATTAAAAAAAAAGTTTTGTAATCTTTTTAATTAACAGCACTTCAGTCATGAGCTGTCTTTTAGTTTCAAAGACTGAAGACTTCGAGATTTGGCCGTTTCCGTTTCAAAGCATAACACACTAAACTGTAATCAGGGCGTCATCCGTGACAGACACCAGCCAATCTATGATTTGTCAGAAGAGGAAATAATGTAGGAAATCTACTCGCACGGTGTGGCAAATGTCAAGCGTTTCGTCATAGAGAAAGATGGAAAAGTTATTGAAACCAACGCATACATGCTAACTTTTGGCGGTCCTTCACTGCCAAAATCCATTTTTGTTACACCATATAATGTACGGGTAGATTTATACATTTCTAACCCGACTTTGTGTTTCCCCTGCCAAAGGTTTGGCAAAGGAAAAGAAATCGGGTGCTGAACGAGGGTTTTTACTACACAAAAACATTAAAATGTTTCAGCTCCAGTGGGACCCACATGGACTCTTCCGAGGACTGCTCACAAAATAGGGAAGGGAAATCATTACAGTGAAATGCAAAACAGCCTCTCGTATCAAGGGGCGAGCGTCTAGGACACCTATGCCAACGTTGTCAAGAGACCCTCTGTTTCAGTTGGGGCCCAGACATCAATAAAATGGCCCATTGCCATGGATCAGCAACAGAATACAGCGCACAATGTCAACGTAATATCAAGATAATAAACGTAGTTCCAACGAAACGCACTGCACCTCATCTCAAACTGATATGTTCTTAACTGTAACACCAACAGAGAACAGTGCTGATTCCGCTCCTCGTACCGGCGGCACGGCCTCTGGGAGGCGTGTTGGAGAAGGCCAGGGTAATAAGTCGAAACCTCTAGGTCCTGTGGGGCATTTCTATTGGGCCGCGGGGGATCCTATCTAGTGTTTCAGTGGGTTTTGAGCACTGATCCCATCGGATTCTTTCTTCGATCCAATGGATGCTTCTCTAGGCGTTCAACTGCATGGCCCCGCGTGGCGTCCCTCTTTGATAAATAGGGATTGGGTTCAGACTTCTAAGTTTGCATCCTCCGAGGCCGACAGGCCTCCATCGTCTGTCACCATGGGCACCATGGTGATAAAACAGCAGGTCTCCGAAGAGACATCCACCTCGGTCCAAACACAACACACTGACAAGGAGAGCTCCATAATGTCTACATGTGATAAAACTGTACGCAGGAACTGCCCAGACTTCAAGGCTAACCTTATTATTTATTTATGTGCTTGATGTTTTACACCGTACTCAAGAATATTTCCATAGTCCAATTTCATTTTGTCCTCCGGAAACTCACCACTGGATATGTCAAAAAGTGTCGCTTGGGGACATGCACTGTGTCGTGCTTGTGGCGGCTAATCTATCTCCGTGAATAATGTCATTCACAGCCCTGCTGGTCCTCAAAAGATATTCACCATTAAAATTAATATCTTAGCTAAAATCTTTACAACTGGTACAGAAGATTCTTTACATGAAGATGATTTCCTTATTTGCTACCGTGCTAACATATGAATAACATCGAGCGGCAATTGCAGCTTTTTCTGAAAAGGATCGTCAAATGGGCAGTTTCCAAAGATTAAGGATTTTCTCCATCTAAAATCGCACGATATGCATTTCTGTAATAAACGTGAACTTCTTTCGTACCCAGACCATAATTTTTGTGGCCAACCAGTGAAAATTGTTGGAGAAAATATAATTCTGGTGTGATATTTGATAGTGGCTTACCTTTTATCCCGCATATTTAGCCACAATATGGTTGAAAGGATGTTGTTAGGGTTGCAGCTGTGTTAGGACAGTGAATCACTTCGTCTTCCATCATCATCTATCTTTTCTGCTAGTCGCACACAGAAAGCAGAGGTATGCAGTGATTTACTGTCCAGCTTTCTGGCAGTCCAAAATAATGAATGTAAATATCCGGTAATACTAGAAATTTTAGCCTTGCATAGGAAACTAATTATAAGAGGTGAGGATATTATATTCAGTTGGATTCCAAGTCACTCTAAATCCGACATTGTTAAGTATATTTGTCATCTTTGGCAGAGTCGATGGGGATTGCAGGCCCGCAACAAACTGCGTACTTTTCATCCTGTGTTTGGGTTTAATTCGTACACTTCTGAAATGTATCAGTGGGGCTAAGTAGTTTTAACGAAGTGCCGTGTTGGGTGTTGTAACATACAATTTTATCTTGGCTGGGAGCAGTACTCCAGAGTGTGTTGGATGTTAAACACAGTATGACACCAAACACATCCTGATTGACTGTGCAGACTTTGCCCATGTACGGAAAGTATTCTACACAGTTCAACCTATATTTAAATCGTTTGACGGCGTTGCCGACGATGTTATCATCAGTTTTTTGAAGGTTGTAGGCCTATATCATGGGGTATACTTTATATAACGAGATCTGCGTTCGGTAGAATCTTTCAGTTTTAGTTGTAAAGTCTTCATCGTTGTTGCAGTTTGTCACATATTTTTTCAATCCACCCGTAATAAAAGAATTGAAGCAACATTAGGGTTATGAGGATTACGTAGGAAGAAACTGAAATGTGTTTAGCGAGAATTTTATACCAGTATCCAAGAAGGTAACCTCAGTTTGGGAACCCATAGGCCCCCAGTTCTCTAGACAAGCTTGTCGTAATAGCCCACTAACCCAGGGCTCTTCCGTGTGGTTTCGGTGAATAGAATAGTTCCACAGCCTCCTAGGACATGTCGTACAAAGCGAATAAAAGGGGACACCTGTTTGCCGTGGGTTGCGACCCGTGATGGGGAAGGACGGGATCCTGGTGGTTGAGGATCTGTCTGTTTCATGGTGGTCTAGTAACCGACGGACTCAACACTCTCTTTCGACCGTTACCTCAACTAGACGGGAGGTCCGATGAAACGACTGGTCCCTGTGTCCCCCAACCTTCTCAGCATCGAAGTAATTTTCCCTATAAATCACTCGTGGAATTCCTAGCCTTATCCGCGGTGCATCTGGCCCTCCGTGGTGGGTGGGAAACTCGAGTGTTGAATTTTCCCTTTTCTCTATGGATGCGTCATCTCATTCCACCTCCTCAATTAATGCGACAAAAAAAAGAAGAAAGATTTTCTGACAGACACAGAGCCAACAGATACTTGGGAGAAATTCGTAGTAATTACATGTACATGTCAAACACCTGCCACAAAAAAATGCATCCTTTCGTCCTCAATCAGACTATTAAGGACGTTGCAGGACACATTGAACCAGTGAAGAAATTTCGATCCGGACACTTACAACAATCAATAAATTCCATGTCCCTGCATAAAATTCATGAACATACAGTCAAGGTCACTCCTCACAGATCCCTGAAATACAGCAAGGGATGATACGTGACCGTGATAAGGACTCGGAGCATCTTCCCGAAGAAGAGATTTGCCGGTACCTTTCGCCACAGAGGGTGATCTGATTTGAAAGGTTTCAAAAAAAGAAAGAAGGACAGGTTATCAAACTAAATAGCTACCTTTTTAAATTCAAAATTTCTTCCGGTCATAATTCAATAACATTCAGACAATATAATGTTAAAGTAGAGTTATTTATTGGTCATGGTAAGACACAATGTCGTAATGGTTTGATGTGTGATGGTTGTATTGAAAGAGGCCATGAGGGCATGGAGTGCACAAACACGATCAAGTGCGCAAACTGTGCCGGGCCTCATATGGCCATTCCACGGGACTCCCCTGACTTCAAAACGAAAAAGAAATCATAATAATTGAGACAAAAACAACATTACCTTCACAGAGCCTAGACGACTAGTGTTGTCTCGCATCAATTCCCCTACGTATGAAAATGGTGCCTGCCTTGACACTGTGTCCTCTGGGTCACAGACAGATCTATTGTGACCCTTTTGTCTTTCCCAACCAACAACAATTAACACCACCGACAAGTCATGTGCGGCCACAAAAACTATACCCGAATGTCAGAAAAGAAATCCAATACAACATACCCCGCTTTAGTATATACATCACGTATCAAGCCACCAAGGCCACTTGCTGTATACATCAATCCAAATCATATAAGCTCGTTGATTCTGTCCCTCTACGGCCTCAAGAGACTTTATCAGAACTTTTAATCACTTTGGATCGTTGAAGGAAGTTGGTTTCTCAACATTGGGTGCAGGCGTGATAGATACATCACCCACACCGGAGAGATCTAACAGCCGATCTCCTAAGAAAGGTCGTCCCAGATCCAGATATATATCTCCAATACGCCTTTCGCCATAATATCTTGCTGGACGAATTTATGTAGTGGAATTTTCGTGGTCTTAATGTTACTTTTATTGAAATAACACAGTCAGTTCAATCTTAAAATCCAATTGCCCTTTGTCTTCAGGAAACTTCCAGAAGACATCTGATAAAGATAGAATATCAGTTAAAAATCTCCCAATGGGGTTCACGGGAGTGAAAAGAATAGGGCCCCATTTCTCTAGGCAAGCTTGTGGTACGAACTCACTAACCTAGCGCTCTCCTGTGTGGTTTCGGTGAATAGAATAATTCCACAGCCTCAACGGGCTTGTCGTACGAGGCGACTGAAAGGCACAACCTGTTTGCCGTGGGTTGAGACCCGTGATGGGGAATGACAGGATCTTGGTGGCTGGTGGCTGAGGACGGGTTGGTCTTGCGGGATCCTCAGGCCCAACACTCCACTTTCCCCCCTTACTTCTGCAAAGACGGCCGATCAGAGGGACCGTTTGATCAGTCCGCTGGTCAGGCTATTCCAGATGTCCAGATGTCAACCTTAATATCTAGATGTGGTATCAATTGACTACTCTTGGTGTTGGACATTTTTAGTGAGATGTTCGGATGTCTGCACGGTGGTTGTCAATCGAGAGAACCGCTTCTAACTTATCAGATTCGGCCTCTCGGGTATGAGCAAAAAATCCATCCTATCAAAGATGGCGTGGAACTCTCTTCTGTCTTTCTGCTAGTTACTCGGAAGAGGGTATCGTCATTCATGTAATGTCATTCATGGGCGACAGAGAGATAGGGCGATATGAATCATAAAACCGGTTCGTTATGTCTTCTTGTAATTCCCTTTATTCTTATGTTTCAATGTCCATATCACAGCCTTCGACGGTTGGGGGCAAGAAAAGGAAAAAGAGATACAGCTAGATATAGAATCCGGAAATACTTATTTCACATCTTTCTAGTAATAAACCTGAAAACCAAATTAAAATGAAAATAGATCCCTTTTTTACGAAAAAAAAGCGCTAGGAAGCTATAAAGGTACGCTAAAACAGGTGGAAAATATAAAATTGGGCAACATTTTATTAGAATGTTGTGGAAAACAGCAGTGTATTAATTTGTTTTATCTACAAATAATTGGAGAACAGAAAGTTACTGTCACTCCGCACAATACTTTAAACTGCTCTCTCGGTAAAATCCGCGAGAGGGACCAGGACTTATACAACATGAGAGAAAACAAAATAACTTTAAAATAAAGTTTAAAGACCAGGTGTTAATCAATGATAAACGGTTCGTTATTAAGAGAGATGGTAATTTAATTAAAACGAATATCTACCTCCTAACATTTATTAAATCATCAGTCCCAACATCTATATTTATTGGGTTTTACAGTGTGCGGGCGGAATTGTTTATTACTAACCCGACCCTGTGCTTCTCCTGTCAGAGGTTTGGACATGGAAGGGGGCAATGCCTCAATAAACCGATCTGCTTTAGATGTACGGATCCTCGTGCAGGTCACGAGGGCTTGTACTGCACATACTCAAGAAAATCTTTCAATTGCTGTGGAGCCCACATGGCCTCTTCCAAGGACTGTCCTCTCTTCAAAAAAGAAAAACAAATCATAACCTTAAAATGTAAAAATAATATATCATGCCAAGAAGCCAAGCGCCTGTTCGCTGTCACGGATGCCTTCACTATGCCTACCTATCCTAATGCCGTGAACAAATCCTCTGTTTCCGTTGGGGTGCAAACATCTTTTACTTGCCCCATTGGCACAGAACAGCCAGATCATAACCTGCAAGCAACACAACCAGCTCATCTTCATAAATTTTACTCAATTAACATGTTACTTTATCTCTTTCTCCTGCTCTTTCAGCATTTGAACAAAAATCATCTCTAAAATAAAAATGCAATAAACCCGTTGACTCAAGGCAGAGTTCAGCGGACGAAAAGTTGAAATCTCGGAATGATCTTGAAAGGGATAAACCCAGTAGTCCCGTAGAGCGTCCTTCTAAGGCCACAAGGGAACCTGTCCAAACTTTTAATAAGCTTTGATCGTTGGGGAACGTCGATGTTTCAAGATTGGGTGCAGAAGTGATGGATAAACAATCTGTACCTATCAGATATTCTAGCAGATCTCCCCGGTCCCCGGTCAAAATTTAATACGTCTTCCTCCAGGATGACTTCCTTAAACAAAATTATACAGTGGAATTGTGGAGGTCTTAAGATTAACTTGAATTCAAATAACACACCCAGTTCAATCTTTAAATCCAGTTGCCCCCCTTTCTTTGTAGGAAACTCACTTGAAGAATGAATGAATGAATGATTATGGCTTAACGCCACATCGGCAATATCTCAGCCATATCGTGGCGAGAACAAGGTGGAACCACGAGACAGTTCAGGTTTTCGATGGTGACATGAGAACATTAAAAACAAACCAAACACGTACGGACATGATTAAAATCAGGTAAGAAAAGCAAAACAACTAAAACTCGAAAACCAGCACATTAAGGAAGTTTTATGACGAGTATGTATGAAAATAAAATTTATATTTTATGATACAGGCCAATGGCCTTCAAATATTTTATGAGAGCGTCGCCAGCGATGCTGTCAAACAAATCATATATGGAGTTTACTGTGTAGAATTTTTGCCGCACATGGGTCCATCAAGTCCACACAGTCAACCAGGATATGTTTGATGCCGTATTCAGCACCACATCCAACACACTCGGGAGCACTGCTCCCATCCAGGATAAAATTGTGTGTTAGACGAGAATGCCCAACACGGCATCTTGTTAAAACCACTTGGTCTTTACGAGACATACCCAGTGTATAAGAGTTATGGCCAATGACAGGGTGAAAAGCGTGCAGTTTATTACACACCTGCACGTCCCATTCACTCTGCCAACGGCGACGAATATTCTTAAGAATGTTAGATTTAAAATCAGCGTATGGGATTTTAACTTTTGATAGGGATTTATTTAGGGCAGCCTTTGCCTCCCTGTCCACGACTGTGTTTCCATGGATACCAACATGGCTTGGTATCCAACAGAATATAATATCTTTGCCTCTTTTAATCAATTTTCTATGTAAGGCTAAAATTTGCAGAATAAGCGGGTTTTTCAATTTATTATTCTGCATTGCCAAAAGCCAGGAGAGCGAGTCACTACATACCATTGCCCTCTGGGCAAGCCCAGAGGAAACATATGATAAGGCCAGGAGTATAGCCCTGGCTTCTGCAGAAAAGATAGACGATGAAGACGGAAGACGAAGAGAAGAGACCCGCTGTTCTAAGACAGCCGCAACCCTGTCCCCATCCTTCCACCCATCAGTGTTTATAAATTTATAATTTGGATAATTAGCCTTAATTTCAGCAAAAGCTTGTTGAATTATAAGAGGATTTGTGTTCGATTTATTATGTTGACGTAGATCAAATATTAGTTTAGGTTGTGGAAGAAGCCTGGGAGGAGACTCCGGAAAAGATACCGGAGCTATCTCCTCTAGCTTGATGTTAGCTTCCACAACATGGTCCCGTATACGAAGACCGAACGGAGGGATCTTGTTAGGACATTTAGTATATTTGTCTACGTATGATGGATTGAAAACACAGTCGTAGGGTTTGTTGGGTGAGCTTTAAGCTTTGTTGCATATTGAAGGCTGAGTTTAATACGTCGGTTATGTAAAGAAGGCTCATTGGCTTCCACGTATAAACTCTCTACTGGTGAGGTTCTAAAGGCACCAAGGCTGAGCCTCAGACCTTGGTGATGGACCGGATCCATCATTTTCAGATATGATTTCCTAGCGGAACCATAAATGATGGACCCATAGTCCAATTTAGATCTCACCAAAGAACGATATAAATTAAGTAAAACAGATCGGTCAGCACCCCAATCGGTGCTAGACACGACCTTAATTATATCGAGAGCCTTTATATATTTAGCTTTAAGCGTTTTTAAGTGAGGTATAAAAGATAGTTTACTATCGAATATAACGCCTAAAAATTTATTTTCCCCCCAACAATCTTCACTGGTTCACCACAAAAATTAAGCTCAGGGTATAGATGAAGTTTCCGTTTATTACAGAAATCCATACCGACGGTTTTAGAAAATCTAAAACCATTGCAACTGCCCATTTCTGGATCTTTTTGAGACAAAGCTGCAGTTGCCGCTCGATGTTATTCATATTTTTAGCGCGGTAGCATATCAGAAAATCATCTACATATAAACAACCCTCGGTTCCAGATGTTAATGTTTGGGCCAAGCTATTAATTTTGATGCTGAACAGTGTAGGTGAAAGGATACTGCCCTGGGGTACACCCATCTCTTGCTCATAAGAGTCCGAAAGAGTGGACCCCACCCGTACCTTAAACTGACGATTTGATAAAAATTTGGATATAAATATAGGTAATCGACCTTTAAGGCCCATATCCGCGAGGTCTTTTAAAATGCCATATTTCCATGTGGTGTCGTAGGCCTTTTCAAGGTCAAAAAATATTGACACCACATGTTCATTATTAATAAAACCATGGCGAATGAAACTTTCAAGTCGAACAAGGTGATCCACTGTGGATCTACCTTGACGAAAACCACATTGGATATTAGATAGTAACTTGTTGGTTTCGAGAAACCAAACAAGTCTATCATTTATCATCCGTTCCATAGTCTTACAGACGCAACTGGTAAGAGCTATGGGACGGTAATTATTTGGATCAGTATGATCCTTACCCGGTTTGGGAACCGGGATAATACATGCCTCCCTCCATGAGGGTGGAAAATTAAGTGGTTCAGCTGGTAAATGGTTCAGAAATTTATAATATACATTATCAGGACCACACGCTGTATCATGTGCCTTTCTGAGTGCAGTTTTTAGTTCATCGATATTAAAATGACGATTGTAATCTACTAAGTTTTTAGAAGAAAAGGGCAATTTCATTTTCTCCTTCTGGTTTTTGACATGCTGAAATTGTGAAGTATAATTTTCCTCAGAAGATTTTTTAGAAATTGATTCCGCTAATTTATTAGCTATATCGGATGGAGAAGTTAGTATGTTATCTCCATCTTTCAAGTGCTGGACTTTTGGTTTGTTATTTTTACCCTTTAGTTTCTGAACCATATTCCAGACCTTACGCATAGGTGTTTTGGACGTAATGCCTCAAACAGTTCGGCCAACAGGATCGTCTCTTGGACTTAAGTAATCGACGAGCCTTAGCTGCCAGAATACGAACCTGGTTTAAATTTTCATCAGTAGGACAATGGTTGAACTTGTGTTCAGCCCTTTTACGGTCCTTGATGGCTTTACGACAGTCATTGTCGTACCAGGGTTTACTTTTGGATTTTGGACTGGTCGAGGTCTTAGGGATAGTTCTATCTGCAGCTCGTAACATAAGGTGATTAAATTTAAATATTGGGTCATCTGCTGCATTGAGAGTCTGTGGAGTGATATCAGCCTCACAGAACATCTCAAATGCCATCCAATCTGCTTTATCGAACTTCCACCTAGCTACACGTTCTAAAGAATTAGAAGTGACATGTTCTAGGATAATAGGAAAATGGTCACTACCACAAAGATCCTCGTGGACTCTCCAAGAAAAATCCAGGAGAAGTGATGGATCGGTGATAGTGAGATCGATAGCAGAATAAATGCCATTACCCGAATGCAAATGGGTATTAGAACCATCATTGAAATAACACAGTTCCTCCTTGGTTAAAAAATCCTCTACCAACTTGCCCTCATTATTTATGCTGTTACTTCCCCACAAGGGGCTATGGGAATTAAAATCGCCCATTATTATAAACGGCGTAGGTAATTGGTCTTTCAAATTATGTAACTGTAAAGCTGACAAAGAAGTGTTCGGAGGAATATAAACCGAACATAAAGTGACTGTCTTAGACATTGAGACACGAACGGCCACAGCCTGAAGCTCTGTATCCAGAGCAGCAGGACTGTGGATAATATTGTTATTTATGAAGATAGAGGAGCCGCCTGCAGCTCGCTCTTCTTCCTGACAAAATGTACTATAAAGTGAATAATTTTTCAGAGTTATTTTATCTTTGTCAGATGTCTTCAGGTGAGTTTCCTGAAGACAAAAGGCAATAGGATTTAATGATTGGACCAGCTGTGTTATTTCAATAAAATTAACCTTAAGACCTCGACAATTCCACTGTATAATTTTGTCGTATGTAGACATTACGGAGGGAGAGGTATAGGAGATTTCTCTTTATGTTTGGATCTAGGACGACCCTTCCTTGGAGATCGGCTGGAAGATCTCCCTGGTGCGGGTGATGTATCCATCACATCCGCATCTGATGTTGAAGGGACAAGGGCCTCAGTTCTCTAGGCAAGCTTGTCGTACGAGGCGACTAACCTAGGGCTCTCCCGTGTGGTTCCGGTGAATAGAATAGTTCCACAGCCTCCCCGGGCTGGTCGTACAAGGCGACTAAAAGGGGCAACCTGTTTGCCGTGGGTTGCGACCCGTGATGGGGGAGGACGGGATCCTGGTGGCTGAGGGCGGGTTGAACTTGCGAGATCCTCACGCCCAACACTCCACTTCGGCCCTTACTTCTCCAAAGACGGGCGGTCGGATGGCCCGCTCCGATCAATCGGCTGGTCACGCCTTGCCTCTGCGTGGTCCCAAAACTTCTCTATAAAAACACTCTTTAGAGATCAAATGATTTTTCTCAAATTTCGTTCGTGGGATTGCGTTTGAGGCGGTGGCTGTAGGGTCACTCAAGTAGTCCGTGTCTAATGTGCAACCTCCTTCATAGGGTGGGTGATGGAGGAGCTCGGGTGGGGAATGGGGTGTGCATATTAAGGCCATCTATTTGAGTATACCCCATGTGGAATCCTTGGTGTCTTTCCTGCTGGGTATCCCCAGGTTCAGGCATCGCCCTTGTTGGCACTCCGTGGAGGGTGGGGAACACGTGGGGTGAATCCGTGATTAATTATTATGAATACCCTAAACCTTTGTAAAAATGTTTCTAATTTGAGATCGTCTTCTCAGGAAATTTCAGGGTCTGATAAAAAGAGGAAGCTGGAGGCTTTATCAGATTCTATAGACATTCGACAGGAAAGTTGGCCGGCTTTTATTGTTCTCTCAACAAAGAGTGAACAAAAGCCGGCCTCTAAAATTCATCCTTTTCTTTTGAAGAGGGCTTTGGAGGGTGCAGCAGGCACTTTAAAAAACGTTAAAAAGCTGCGATCCGGAGACATTCTAATCGAATGTTTCCGGAAGCAACAATCTAAAAATTTATTGTCATTGAATAGGATTTCTGATATATCTGTTTTTACATCCCCTCACAATACCCTGAACAGCTGTCAGGGAATAATACGTGACAGGGATGGGGATATTTTCGACCTATCTGAAGAAGAAATCTGTGCAGAACTAAAACCACAGGGTGTTGTCAGAGTGAAGCGTTTCACAACAAAAAAAGCTGGCAACATCCTCAAATTAAACACCTATCTGATAACCTTTAATAGTACCTCTCTACCATCATATATCTACATTGGCCCGTATAGGGTTAATGTGGATTTATACATACCTAACCCTACACGGTGTTTTACTTGCCAAAAGTTTGGTCATGGCAAAGGCCAGTGTAAAAATAAACTGGTTTGTTTCAGATGCGGCAGTGAAGGTCATGATGGTTTTGACTGCAGCAGCACAATTAAGTGCTGCATTTGCGGCCGAGATCACATGGCCTCCTCTAAGGACTGTCCTCTTTTCATTAAAGAAAAACAAATAATCACTTTAAAAACGAAAAACAATATTTCCTATCAGGAGGCCCGCAAATTGGCCTCACTTTCGAGTACGACACCGCAGACTTCGTTTGCCAATGCAGTCAAGCGAGCTGCAACATCTGTTGCAACTCAAACTTCCTTGACTTGGCCCATTGGAAACGACAAACCTAACCCGATCAACGTTGAACGTCCAGCTCAACCTGAACGGAACTCCTGCTCAACCCAGACCCTCACAGTAGAAGAAATAAAACCAGTAAAGAATACCGAAAAAAATATACCTGAACCTCAGCCCTCTAAAAATCATAACGACAAAAACAAATCCAATAACAAAGTTCAAAGTAATATTAAAACCAGTAAACCGAGTGGCCATACAGAACGTCTGTCTAAGGCCACTCGAGATCCCATCCAAACATTTAACAGGTTTGGATCGTTGGAGGACGTCGTCCCTTCAACATTAGAAGCGGATGTGATGGATACATCACCCGCACCAGGGAGATCTTCCAGCCGATCTCCAAGAAAGGGTCGTCCTCGGTCCAAATATAGAGACAAGTCTCCTATTCGCCTCCCTCCGTAATGTCTACATACGACAAAATTATACAGTGGAATTGTCGAGGTCTTAAGGTTAATTTTATTGAAATAACACAGCTGGTCCAATCATTAAACCCTATTGCCCTTTGTCTTCAGGAAACTCACCTGAAGACATCTGACAAAGATAAAATAACTCTGAAAAATTATTCACTTTATAGTACATTTTGTCAGGAAGAAGAGCGAGCTGCAGGCGGCTCCTCTATCTTCATAAATAACAATATTATCCACAGTCCTGTTGCTCTGGATACAGAGCTTCAGGCTGTGGCCGTTCGTGTCTCAATGTCTAAGACAGTCACTTTGTGTTCGGTTTATATTCCGCCGAACACTTCTTTGTCAGCTTTACAGTTACATAATTTGAAAGAACAATTACCCACACCCTTCATAATAATGGGCGATTTTAATTCCCATAACCCCTTATGGGGAAGTAACAGCATAAATAATAAGGGCAAGGTAGTAGAAGATTTTTTAACCAAGGAGGAACTGTGTTATTTCAATGATGGTTCTAATACTCATTTGCATGCGGGTAACGGCATCTATTCTGCTATCGATATCACTATCACAGATCCATCACTTCTCCTGGATTTTTCTTGGAGAGTGCACGTGGATCTTTGTGGTAGTGACCATTTTCCTATTATCCTAGAGCATGTCACTTCTAATTCTTTAGAACGTGTAGCTAGGTGGAAGTTCGATAAAGCAGATTGGATGGCATTTGAGATGTTCTGTGAGGCTGATATCACGCCACAGACTCTCAATGCAGCAGATGACCCAATATTTAAATTTAAATAAGCTGCAGATAGAACTATCCCTAAGACCTCGACCAGTCCAAAATCCAAAAGTAAACCCTGGTACGACAATGACTGTCGTAAAGCCATAAAGGACCGTAAAAGGGCTGAGCGCAAGTTCAACCATTGTCCTACTGATGAAAATTTAAACCAGGTTCGTATTCTTGCAGCTAAGGCTCGTCGATTACTTAAGTCCAAGAGACGATCTTGTTGGCGGAACTTTATTTCAGGCATTACGTCAAAAACACCTATGCGTAAGGTCTGGAATATGGTTCAGAAACTTAAGGGTAAAAATAACAAAGCAAAATTCCAGCACTTGAAAGATGGAGATAAGACACTAACTTCTCCATCCGATATAGCTAATAAATTAGCGGAATCCATTTCTAAAAAATCTTCTTCGGAGAATTATACTTCACAATTTCAACATATCAAAAACCAGAAGGAGAAAATGAAATTGCCCTTTTCTTCTAAAAACTTAGAAGATTATAATCGTCCTTTTAATATCGATGAACTAAAAACTGCACTGAGAAAGGCACATGATACAGCATGTGGTCCTGATAACGTATATTATAAATTTCTGAACCATTTATCAGCTGAACCACTTGAGACTCTCTTGGACTTACTGAACGATATTTGGATAACTGGTAATTTTCCACCCTCATGGAGGGAGGCATGTATTATCCCGGTTCCCAAACCGGGTAAGGATCATACTGATCCAAATAACTACCGTCCCATAGCTCTTACCAGTTGCGTCGGTAAGACTATGGAACGGATGATAAATGATAGACTTGTTTGGTTTCTCGAAACCAACAAGTTACTATCTAATATCCAATGTGGTTTTCGTCAAGGTAGATCCACAGTGGATCACCTTGTTCGACTTGAAAGTTTCATTCGCCATGGTTTTATTAATAATGAACATGTGGTGTCAGTATTTTTTGACCTTGAAAAGGCCTACGACACCACATGGAAATATGGCATTTTAAAAGACCTCGCGGATATGGGCCTTAAAGGTCGATTACCTATATTTATATCCAAATTTTTATCAAATCGTCAGTTTAAGGTACGGGTGGGGTCCACTCTTTCGGACTCTTATGAGCAAGAGATGGGTGTACCCCAGGGCAGTATCCTTTCACCTACACTGTTCAGCATCAAAATTAATAGCTTGGCCCAAACATTAACATCTGGAACCGAGGGTTGTTTATATGTAGATGATTTTCTGATATGCTACCGGGCGAAAAATATGAATAACATCGAGCGGCAACTGCAGCTTTGTCTCAATAAGATCGAGAAATGGGCAGTTGCCAATGGTTTTAGATTTTCTACGTCTAAAACCGTCGGTATGCATTTCTGCAATAAACGCAAACTTCATCTAGACCCTGAGCTTAAATTTTGTGGTGAACCAGTGAAGATTGTTGGGGAAAATAAATTTTTAGGAGTTATATTCGATAGTAAATTATCTTTTATACCTCACATAAAAACGCTTAAAGCTAAATGTATAAAGGCTCTCGATATAATTAAGGTCGTGTCTAGCACCGATTGGGGTGCTGACCGATCTGTTTTACTTAATTTATATCGTTCTCTGGTGAGGTCTAAATTGGACTATGGGTCCATCATTTATGGTTCCGCTAGGAAATCATATCTTAAAATGTTGGATCCGGTCCATCACCAAGGTCTGAGGCTCAGCCTTGGTGCCTTTAGAACCTCACCAGTAGAGAGTTTATACGTGGAGGCCAATGAGCCTTCTTTACATAACCGACGTATTAAACTCAGCCTTCAATATGCAACAAAGCTTAAAGCTCACCCAACAAACCCTGCCTACGACTGTGTTTTCAATCCATCATATGTAGACAAATATACTAAATGTCCTAAGAAGATCCCTCCGTTCGGTCTTCGTATACAGGACCATGTTGTGGAAGCTAACATCAAGCTAGAGGAGATAGCTCCGGTATCTTTTCCGGAGTCTCCTCCCTGGCTTCTTCCACAACCTAAACTAATATTTGATCTACGTCAATATAATAAATCGAATACAAACCCTCTTATAATTCAACAAGCTTTTGCTGAAATTAAGGCTAATTATCCAAATTATAAATTTATATACACTGATGGGTCAAAGGATGAGGACAGGGTTGCGGCTGCGGCTGTCTTAGAACAGCGGGTCTCTTCTCTTCGTCTTCCGTCTTCATCGTCTATCTTTTCTGCAGAAGCCAGGGCTATACTCCTGGCCTTATCATATGTTTCCTCTGGGCGTGCCCAGAGGGCAATGGTATGTAGTGACTCGCTCTCCTGCCTTTTGGCAATGCAGAATAATAAATTGAAAAACCCGCTTATTCTGCAAATTTTAGCCTTACATAGAAAATTGATTAAAAGAGGCAAAGATATTATATTCTGTTGGATACCAAGCCATGTTGGTATCCATGGAAACACAGTCGTGGACAGGGAGGCAAAGGCTGCCCTAAATAAATCCCTATCAAAAGTTAAAATCCCATACGCTGATTTTAAATCTAACATTCTTAAGTATATTCGTCGCCTTTGGCAGGGTGAATGGGACGTGCAGGTGTGTAATAAACTGCACGCTATTCACCCTGTCATTGGCCATAACTCTTATACACTGGGTATGTCTCGTAGAGACCAAGTGGTTTTAACAAGATGCCGTGTTGGACATTCTCGTCTAACACACAATTTTATCCTGGATGGGAGCAGTGCTCCCGAGTGTGTTGGATGTGGTGCTGAATACGGCATCAAACATATCCTGGTTGACTGTGTAGACTTTGCCCATGTGCGGCAAAGATTCTACACAGTAAACTCCACATATGATTTGTTTGACAGCATCGCTGGCGACGCTGTCATAAAATATTTGAAGGCCATTGGCCTGTATCATAAAATATAAATTTTATTTACATACATACTCGTGATAAAACTTCCTTAATGTGCTGGTTTTCGAGTTTTAGCTGTTTTGGTTTTCTTACCTGATTTTAATCATGTCCGTACGTTTTTGGTTTGTTTTTAATGTTCTCATGTCACCATCGAAAACCTGAACTGTCTCGTGGTTCCACCTTGTTCTCGCCACGATATGGCTGAGATATTGCCGATGTGGCGTTAAGCCATAATCATTCATTCATTCATTCCATTGAGGAGCTTAAAGCTTCATTAAAAAAGCACACGTTACTCCGTGCCGCCCTGATGATATATATTATAAGCTTCTGAAACATATACCACCTGGGCAACTAGAGACTCTCATGGACTTACTTAATGCTATTTGGATGACTGGTAATTTTCCTCCGTCACAGAGCGAAAAATGTATTACTGCGGTTCCAAAGCGGGACAAGGATCATAGTGATCGAAATAATAGCTTTTACCAGCTGCGTCTGTAAGACTATGGAACATATGATAGGCTTGATTGATTCATTGAGACAAAGAACATATTGTCTGATATTATAATGTAGTTTTCGTCAAGGTTGATCTAGTTTAGATCAGTTTAGATATGAAAAATGGCAGGCGACGTTTTAAGCCCATATCCGAAAGATCTTTCATAACATCATTTTTCTACCTGGTGTCCTAGGCCTTTCCCAGTTCGAAAAATATCGACACAGCCTGTCCGTTATTAATAAAACCATCACGGATAAAATTTTAATGTCGAAGAAAGTGATCTAAAGTAGATCGACCTTGATAAAAACCACATTGTATATTAGATAAAAGCTTGTTAGTTTCGAGAAACCAAACAACCCTATCATTTATCAGCCCTTCCATAGTCTTACAGACAAAGCTGGTAAGAGTTATTGGACCGTCATTATTTGTATCAGTATGATGCTTATCCGGTTTAGGGACCGGGATAATACACGCCTTCTTCCCTTATGGGGGAAATTACCAATTATGCAAATATCATTAAATAAATCCAAGAGAGTCTCAAATGACTCAGACGGTAAACGATTCAAAAACTTGTAATATATATTTTGCGAACCAAAGGCAGAATCGTGTGCCATTTTTTGATGATGCTTTAATCTCTTAATAGAAAAAAAGACAATTACAGTCTTCGAAATCCTTAAACGAAAAGGGCAATTTAATTGTTTCCCTCTGGATTTTTAATATGTGGAAATTCAGCAGAGTAATTCTCAGATGAAGATTTTTTCAGATATAGTTTCAGCTAGTTTTTGGCTTAATAGGTGGCGATGTCAATAAAGTGTCACCATCTCTTAAATACTGAGCTTAGGTTTCATTGTTCTTGCCCTCTAGTTTCTATATCATGTGGTGAAGTTAATTAAATATTACTATCCTTTGAATGCTGAACTATGTTCCAGACCTTACGCATGGGTGTTTTTGAGGTAATGCCTGAAACAAAGTTCAGCCAAGAAGATCGTCTCTTGGACCTAATAAATCGATAAGCTTAAGCTCTAAATGTACGAACATAATTCAAATCATTTTGATTAGGACAATGATTCAATCTGCTCTCCGATTTTTTACGATTCTTTATGGCTTTGCGACAATCATCATCGTATCACGGTTTACTTCTGCATTTTGGATTTGTCGAGGTCTTAGGGATGGTTCTATCAGCTGCTTTTAAAATAAGTTCATTAAAGTTTAACAAAGGGTAATCTGCAACATTGAGATTCTCTGGCCTCACAGGACATCGGAGATGTTATTCAATCTGCTTTATCGAACTTCCACCTAGCCACACGTTCTAAAGAATTACAATTGAGATGCTCTAGGATAACATGAAAATGATCACTGCCACGAAAATCATTATGCACTTTTCAAGAAAAATCAGGGAGAAGTGATGGATACGTGATAGTGAGAAGGATAGCAGAATATGAACCGTTACCTGGATGTAAATAGGTACGAGAGCCATCATTGAAATAACAGTTCATCTTTAGAGAAGAAATCTTCTACCATTTTGCCAATATCGTTTATATTATTAGTATGGCATAGGGGGTTATGGGCATTTTTAAAATCCCCCACAGTTATGAAAGGGGCTAGTAGTTGTTCTTTTAAATTATGCAACTGCGAAAAATGACAGAATGAGGAGGAACACAAACCGAACATAAAGTGATTGTTTGCGATAAGGAAACATGCACAGCAGCAGCCTCAAGCTCCATATCGAGTTCAACAGGACTGTGAGTAATATTACTTACAATGATAGAGGAGGCGACACAAGCTCGCTCCTCATTGGAATAAGCGCTATAAAGTGTATTATGTTTAAGGGATTTTGTCTTTGTCAGATGTCTTCCGGTAAGTTTGCTGCAGACAAAGCGTATTTTGATTTAAAGATTCAACTAGCTGTGTTATTTCAATAAATTGAAACTTAAGACCTCGAGAATTCCACTTAATAACTTTACCAAGTGTAGACATTAGGGAGGGAGGCGTAGAGGAGACTTCTCCTTGTGCTTCAGTTTTATCCTGGATGGGGGCAGAGCTCCCGGGTGTGTTGGATGTGATGTGCAGTACGGCATCAAACATATCCTGGTTGACTGTGTGAACTTTGCCCATATGCGGCAAAGGTTCTACACAGTAAACTCCATATATGATTTGTTTGACGGCATCGCTGGCGACGCGGTCATAAAATATTTGAAGGCCATTGGCCTTTATCATAAAATATAAATTTTATCCTCAAAAATAAATATCTGTTATAAAATTTCCTTAATATGCTGGTTTTCGAGTTTTAACTGTTTTGGTTTTCTTCCTTGATTTTAACCCATGTTGGAACATTTTTGTTTTCTTTTTAATGTTCTCACGTCACTATCGAAAACCTGAACTGTCTCGTGTTTCCAGCGTGTTCTCGCGACGATATAGCTGAGATATTTCCGATGTGGCGTTAAGCCATAATCATTCATTCATTCATTCTCCTTGTGCTTGGACCTTTTGGGGGGGGGGGCGGGAGGATCTGCTATTAGATCTTATATCCATCATATCCACACTTGATGTTGATGGACAAATGTCCTCCAACGATCCGAACATGTTATAGGTGAGGATTGGATCTCTACTGGCCCTAAATGCGTGTTCTAGAAGGCAGCTAGATCTGACTCTTTGATTTTATTTAATTTCTCTGCATTAACGGATATACCTCTATTTCTAGATATCTTATTTTGAAGGTTTGAAGCTTGCTCTGGTGATGTCTGAGTAGAAATTGTACTATGAGGGAATAACTTAGATGACGAATCAGAGGACGAAATCTGGAAGACTTTTGGATGTTCTGTGCCAATAGGCCATGATATGGACGTCTGGGTCTGCGGTTGTGGTCACTTTCTTGGCAGCATTGGCATAGGAAGTCTTCAAGGGATCAAACAGTTCAAGCAGAAAACCTTCTTGCTTCCTGACACTAAATCTTGTGCTTTACTTTAACAGTTAAAAGCTGTTTTTCCCATTTATATATCGGACACTCACGGGAAGAAGCTGTGTGGTCTACGTTGCAAATGAAACACTTAACTGTGTCGTTGCACTCGAATCCCTCCCTGCCCTTCTTCAAGACCGAAAACAAATAAGTTTATTCTTACATTGACCCTAACCGTGTCCAAACCTCTGACTTCCGAAACATCGGGTAGGGTTCGGTAGGCCTATGCACAAGTTTACTCGAACAAGGTTAGGGCCAATGAAAATAGATGAGGTCAGTGAAGTTTTATAAAAACGTAAGAGATATGCCTTAAGGTTGATAGTCTTGCCCTCTCATTTGCACGTAAAATGTTTGACCTAATTACTCCTTGAAATTTTAATTCAGTGTAAATCTCCTCGTCTGAGGAGTCATCAAAATCACCATTCCTATCTCGAATCACCCCTTGGCTACTGTTCAAGGAGTTACGAGGTGATACGCAAACAGGGATTTCCATTATATTTTAAGAGACAACAGGTTGCTCGATTTCTGCCTCCTATAACATTCAAATAAGACATCGCCAAAGCAAAGTTTTTTAACTTGCATTGTATCTCCACAGCAGTCTTTAATACCTTTGCCTAACGCAATAGCCTTAATTTCAGTAGCGTGTTGATCACTTGATTTTGCTGATAGAACTAAAAATGCAGGACAGTTTTCTGATCCTGTATGCAAATCAAGTAAAAGCTCATTTAGTTCTTTTTTAGCCCTACTCCTAGAAGTGGATTGGGACGAATTAATGGTCAATGTTGTTGGAACATTGGAAGAAATTTTGTTGGAAGACATAACGAGCAAAGTTGAAGATTTTTAGCGCGTGTCTCTTACCGGCCCCGGACTGTGTTTACATGTATGACGAAACTCTTCCTGCGAGTAAACAACAGAAAGATAGATGAGAGTCCCACGCCATCTTCGATAAAATGGATTTTTCTCTCATACTAGAGCAGGTCTAATCTATTAAATTACAAACGGCCTACTTGATTGACCCCTACAGTCACCGTCCAGACATCCGAACATCTCCCTAAAACATTCAACTCGGAAAGTAGTCAATTTGTATAAAAGCGACATATACGAAGGTTGATATCCAGATATTTGGACTGGCGTTACCAGCCGACTGATCCGAGCCTTTGCAGACGTAAGGGCTGAGGTGAAGTGTTAGGCGTGAGGGTCTTGTAAGGCGAACCCGCCACCATTCACCAGGATCCCGTCATCCCTTATTACGGGTCTCAACCCATGGCAAACAGGTTGCCCTTTTAGTCGCCTTGTACGACAAGCCCGTCGAGGCTGTGGAACTATTCTATTCACCGAAACCACACAGGAGAGCCCTAGGTTAGTGGGCTAGTACCACAAGCTTGCCTAGAAAACTGCGGCCCTCTTCTTTACACTCCCCGTAATCTGACAACTTATAAGATTATAATCGTCCTTTTTCAACTGAGGAGCTCATCATTATTAGTTTGCCCAACATCTGGCGCAGAGGGTTCTTTATATGTAGATAATTCCCTTAGGTGCTATCGTACCAAAAATATGAATAACATCATGGAGCAAATGCAGCTTTGTCTCAAGAAAATGTCGAAAAGGTGTCAATAAGACGTTCAAAGCTTGCAGATTTTCTACTTCTAAAACCATGGGTATGCATTTCTATAATAAACGAAAACTTCATTTAGGCCCTGAGCTTAAATTTTGTTGTGAACCAGTGAAGATTGTTCGTGAAAATTTTTTAGGGGTTATATTTGATCAGATAGTATCTGTTATATCTCGTATAAAAATGCTCAAAGCAAAATGTACAAAGGCTCTCCATACAATTAAGGTCGTGTCTTGCATCGATTGAAATGCTGATCGATCAGTCTTACTTGATTTATATCGTTCTCTGGAGAGGTCTAAATTGGACTATGGGCCCATCATTTATGGTTCCGCTAGGAAATCATATCTGAAAATGATGGATCCGGTCCATCACCAAGGTTTGAGGCCCAGCCTTCGTATTTTAAGAACGTTATCAGTGGAGAGTTTATACGTAGACTCTAACGAGGCTTCTTTACATCAGAAGCGTATAAAAGTCAGCCTTCAATATGCTACAAAGCTTAAAGCACAAGCAACGAACCCTGCCTACCACTGTGTTTTCAATCCGCTATATGTAGGCAAATATACCAAATCTGAGAACAAGATCCCTTTATTCGGCGTTCGTGTTCGGGACCATATTGTGGAAGCCAACATCAAGCTTCGAGGACATGGCTCCGGTTTCTTTTCCGGACTCTCCTCCCTGGCTTCTTCCACAACCTAAATTGATGTTTAATCTACGTAAACATAACAAAGCAAATGTGAATCCGCTGATAATTGGGCAAAGTTTTGCTGCAATTATTGCTAATTATTCGGATTAAAAATCTATATATACTGACGGGTGAAAAGATGTGGCTGTCTTAGAACAGCGAGTCACTTCTCCTTGTTTTTCATCCTCATCAATCTTCTCTGACCAGACGAGAGCTTTACTCCTGGCCCTCTCATATGCTTCTCCCGGCTATGCCCAGAGGGCAACAACATGCAGTGACTCGTTATGTTGTCTTGTGGCAATTGAAAATAATACTTGTAAAACCCATTAATTTTTGAAGTATTAGCCATCCATAAAAAATTAGTCAAAAGAGGTAAATGTGTTATATTCTGTTGGACACGAAGTCATATTGGTTTCAGTGGAAACACAGTCGTAGACAGAGGGGCGAAAGCTGCCTACATAAACCTATATCTAATATTAAAACATCTTATACTGCTTTAAATTTTGAATCTAAAATTCTGAAATGTATTCTTCGCCTTTGGCAAGGAGGATGGGACCTGCATGTTCATATCAAACTGCATGCTATTCATCCTGTCATTAGCTATATTTCTTATACTCGTGATATGTGTCGTAGATACCAAGTCGTTTTAACGCGATGCCGTGTTGAGCATTCTCATGTAACACACAATTTTATCCTGGATGGGAGCAGTGCTCCTCAGCTTTGATGCGCCTTAAGGCTCGCACCTGTTCTGGTTGACAGTATAGACTTTGCTCATATTCAAGAAAGATTATATACAGTCAACTCTCTATTTCACTTGTTTGACAGCGTCACCGGCGATGCTGCTATTAATTTTTTGAAGGCTGTTGACATGTATAATAGAATATAATATACATTTATTTCAGCAATTGTATTTTATCGACTTTTAACTGAATTTAGTTTTTTTAACTGCTTTTAAAAAGTGTTTGACTGTTTTCGTTTTAGTTTTGAATGTTCATCAGATCACGCCGAAAACTATTCAGGACTTCTTGTTTGCATATTTTCTCACCACGATATGACTGAGATATTGCAGAGGTGACGTTAGCCAATAATGATTCATTCATTCATATATTCATTCTCGGATTGGGATATCTGAAAAAGTAAACTTTAGCAGTGACTGGGCATTGTTTCCAATTTCAAAGACATTTAGAATCACGAGATCCTTTAAAAACCATAAAGCCATTGTATCTAAACCTCTTATGGTTTATGATGGGGTGGTCAATGTTTGTTTCACCTGAAGAGTGAGTTAATGTGGCTATATATAGATATATGACTTAACTCCGGGCTACATAAAACACACTGTGGAGCCCCCACTATCTGACGGTATGCCTTGCTCTGAAATTTGAACTCTGTATATAACCCTCTCAGGTAGCTAGACTGTCGGGTGAAACAAATAACTGGCTATTTCACTAGAGGGACTGAAACCAATCTGTTGGACGCTGATGGCTGAAGATGTTTCCCGTATTTTCCGGCTAAGTTTGATTAAATAGTTTAAGGATAAGACATAAAGAGAACGCATTTCTTAGAAACTGTGTAGAAGATACAGTTGATTGAATATTTATCCACCTGAAACGTCAGATACAAATCCTGTTGTTGTTCAGTTTTTGCTGAGATCACGACTAACTTACAAGATTATAGGTTTCTATTCACTCACATACGCAGGTCGAAAAATGGGAGTCGTGTCTTACCTTCCGTATCTACGGGTGTTTCCGTTAATAGCAATGACAAAGACATCCTTTAAAAACCCCTGGAGAAGGCAAAAATTTTATCTGTAAACATTTAAACCAAATATTTATTATGAAAGAGTAATTATCTCTGTAAGTAAGCCTGACTCACGTGTCAAGAATACTTCTTTTCTGAGTATTAAACCATAGCCGTGCTTTGGGGATTGTTAAGAAGGCATTCAAGGTAAGTCAACACCTCATGGACTAACAGCAATCACCCAATTAAACAAATGCATATTTTAAAGTCTAAAACTCTAGTTAACCGAATTGCTTCCCATGCTAACCTGTTTTATTTTTGATTTGTTATTTTTCATCATTTTAGTACAAGTCAGGTGGCAACGGAGAAGACAATGCAAAGTGACTCAACTACTAAAATGCGTAAAAAGGTAAGTTACACAGATCTCCGTCACAGGGTCTATTGAGTAAGAATACCATAACATGAGCGCTTTGGCAAACGTACTAAATATGCATGGAACAGATGAACAAAATATGTGCATACCTTTCGTGTTGTAGATCGTTAGGTGAGAGAACTTTTTCTTGACGGCTGGTGTACAAATATCTCTTTCAAGCCATGGATTGTGACACGTTTTCTACCAAGTGTTACGTTGTACTTCCTCTCTGTTAAACCGCTAGCGTAGATGGTTCTTTCACCCCCAGCAACTGACGGGACTCCATGCTTTTCTTTGACTGGGCATATCTTTCGCCCAATGTCCGTAAGAGTTCACCTACGCCTATTCGTCAAAACCTTACACCCGTCTTGATGCGTATGACATCTCGACTCGGTGCGCTGCACATGGTCGTGGCTGTCCTCGGTACGGAAAATGAAACCAACACATTGACAACCCGGGGATGAAAAGAATATGACCTCAGCCCTCTAGCTTGCCGTACAAGGCACTCCCATTTGGCAATGGGGAAAAGAAGAGTTTCACAGCTTCCTCGGACTTGTCGTAAAAGGAGACTTAAATAGGCAATTTGTTTGCCGTATCCTGCGGTATCCTGGTGTCTGTAGGCGGGTTGGTTTGGAAGGATTCTCAAGTCCAACTTTCCATTTCGGCTTTTCGGCGGAGGGCCCGCTAAGGTCAGTCGGCTGGTCACACCAGTCTAGATGTCTGGGCATCAAACTTGATATACATCTCACCATTGTATCAGTTTACTACTTTGTATGTTGGACGTTTTAAGTGAGATATTTGGATGTCTGGATGCTGGCTGTAGGGTCAGTTGAGTGGGCTGTTTCTAATTTATAAGATTCAATCTGCTCGAGTATGAGCGATAAATCCGTCTTATTCAGGTTTATTCACCACCGATAAGATACACACCTACATCATTCCAAACTGGTTAACAATGTCGGGGTAAATTAAATTGAGTTATCCCTGATATTATTTACTAAGAGTGATTTGATCGATTATGGTATATATATGACGAAATAGACACTAACGCATTTGGTATTCGCCCCTCTATATACAACAAATGCTTGATTAGCGCAAAGAACATAAAAACGTATAATTGTGATATTCAACGCCCAAATACTGTTTCAATTAATCCTTTTTAATCCTTTAAAAGTGGACATAGATGATATTAGTTTCAGTTCTCTGGGTAGTTTGTTCCAAATACGAGGCCTTTAGTCTGTAGACCATGTAGCGAGAGAGAAGTTCTACAGAATGGTCTGTACAAATTTAATGTGTTATCTGTGGCCGGCAAACAATGCACATTTAAAACCCTTTAAGCATTTCTGGTAATTCCAAATGTTTATACATAAACTTTTGTCACATTTGCAAGCACAGGAAATCGTTTATCTCGGAAAGAGTAAGTACCTCAAACTGTTTGACTTACGCAGATGAACTATGATAATGAGCAGAAAAATTTAATAATGGCATGGCCCTTTTTTGAAGAATAACAATGTGTTTCAAATGGGTGCAGGAAGTATTTCCCCAAGTAATATTGTCAGACAGGAGATAAGGATATACAAGTGAGTAATAGAGCATGGTCATTGTTTTGAGGTTAACACATTGTTTTCTATGCGACGGCAGACCTGTATTGCGTGACAGTTTGTTTGATAGGGCATTGATATGGTCAATCCAGTTGAATGATCATTAATGATCACCCTTCAAGGAACGTCAAGGTATTTACTTGTTTAATTTCAGTACAATCTATTATAAGTTTTGGTAGATTGATATCTATACTACTGAATCCTTTTGTAAACATGAATTTGGTTTTACATACACTGAGTCAGGGCACTTTTGCAGAGAACGAAATAAACAGTTTGTTAAGTTCGACATGATCATCAGCTGATAGCATAACACTAGTGTCATCAACAAGCAATAACATATGCAAGAAAACGCTGACACATTTGATATCATTGACGTATAAGAGGAATAGAGTTGGTCCAGGTATTGATCCCAGGGCGACGCCAAATGATAGATCTTTAAATGAATGGATGAATGAATGATTATGGCTTAACACCACATCGGCAATATCTCAGCCAGATCGTGGCGAATGTTTAATTGAAGATTTGATACCATTATACATGACATACTGGCGTCTCACAGTCAAATAATTTTTGAACCATGCATTCATAACGCCTCTAAATCTGCAGTGGTCCAGTTTTGCACAAAATGTCAATTGCCTTTGAAAGATCCAGAAAACACGCTGTACTGAACTTTTTGCCTTCCTTAGCTTTTATCAATTTTTCTGCCAGTGATAATACGGCTAGCGAAATTGAATGATTCGGTCGAAAAGCAAACTGAGAAGAACTTATTACGTCATATTCCCCTATGAAGTCAAGGACTCGAGTTGATGCTGCTTTTTTCAAGAATTTTGCTGAAACACGGGACAATAGAATGGGCAGGTAGTTTGGAATTTGAGATTTACCTGATTTAAATATCGGCCTTATCTTTTCATATTTCGTCACAACTTGAGTGGCAAGTGACGAGTTAACTAAATTGTTCGATTTCTGCAGTCAGCTAAGAATTTCAAAATCGTCCAGTCCAGCCGCTGTGTTTTATGTTAATTATTTCGGTTGGCGAAGGAGCGCTGTGCAGATAATCAGCATAGTCGTTGCTAGGTAATGATATTTTTGAAGCAAGATCACTGCCAGAAGAACTAATATATTCGTTGAAACTTTCTGCTATTTTGACACAATCAGTCACTTTTTCTCCGCTGATTCCAAATGTTGATGGTAGCTCACCCTGTCGTTTTCGACTGTCAAGTTCATTCATCACCTTCCATGTTTGTGTGATATTATTACAACAGTCGCTAAAAGGTTTTTTCATAATACCTTTTTTAGCTAGTCCTATAGTATGTTTTAGTATTTTAAATGGTTTAGTTACTTCCACATTTTGACTGTATATGTGTAATGTAAAAAGTGTGGTAAATGTCTATTTTGTTCTTTGATTGAACTAAGGATGTCTCGAGTAGTCCACGGCTTTATTACTGTTAAGCCAATTTGTTTGGCATTAACTATTGAAAAGCATTCATAAATTTCGGAAAACCGGGAACTGAACAGCTGACTGGACTCCTTTGGTGTCGTTATAACATCACTCAAATCAATCGTGAATTCACCACCCTCTCGACAGTGAGCTGCAGGTTGTGGCCCTCCGTATTTCCTTATAGGAAACACTTTATGTTTAGTTTATGTTCCTCCTCATTCTTCTTTGTTATTTTCACCGTTGCATAATTTAAAAGAACAACTGCCTACTCCTTTCATATTATGGTAGATTTTAATGCCTATAGCCATTATTGTTAACTTCTCCAACGATAGACTACCGTTATGTTATTTCGATGATGGCTCTAATACCTGTTTACATCCAGGTAATATTCATATTCTGCTATCTCATTATCGCGGATCCATCACTTCTCCCGACCTTTTCTTCGAAGATGTGTGATGATCTTTGCGGCAGTGGGTATTTTCCAATTCTCCTAGAGCATCTCACTTCTAATTCTTTAGAACGCGTAGCTAGGTGGAAGTTCGATAAAGCACATTTCACATGTTCTGTGAGGCTGACATCACTCCAGAGAATCTCAATGCCGTAGGTGATCCCTTGCTAAAATTTAATGAACTTATATTAAAAGCAGCCGATAGATTCATGTTCAAGAGCTCGACAAAATCTGAAATCCAGAAGGAGAAACTGGTACGATAACGAATGTCGCAAAGCCATAAAGGGCCGCAAACAAGCCGAGCGCAGATTTAACCATTGTCCTGATAATACCAATTTAAACCAGGCTCGTATACTTACAGCTAAGGTTCGTCGATTAAATAAGTCCAAGAGGCGATCTTGTTGGCCAAACTTTGTTTCCGACATTTGTTCCAAAACGCCCATGCGTAAGGCATGCAACATAGTTCAGCATTTAAGGGATAGTAATAGTTAATTATCTTCACCACATGATATATCCAGTAAAACAGTTGAAGAAATATCTCCAAAATCTTTATATGAAAATTATCCTCCTGAATTTCAGCACATTCAAAATTAGAGGGAGAAAATTAAACTGCCTTTTTCTTCTAAAAATTTAGAAGATTATAATCGCCCATTTTCGACTGAAGAACTTAAAACCTCATTAAAAAGGCACACAATACTGTGTGCTACCCAGATGATATATAGTATAAGCTTCTGAATCAATTACCATCTGAGCCACTTGAGACTCATGGAGGGAGGCGCGTATTATCCCGGCCCATAAACCGGGTAAGGGTCGTACTGATCCAAATAAATACCGTGTCATACCTATTACGAGCTGCGTCTGTAAGATAGTGGAACGGATAATAAACGATAAACTTGTTTGTTTTCTTGAAACCAGCAAGTTATTATCTAATATGCGATGTGATTTTCGTCATGGTCAATCTATTTTAAATCACCTTGTTCGATCTGAAACCTTTATTCGTGATGGTTTTATTATTAATGAACATGCGGTGTCGATGTTCTTCGCCTGTGGAGATGCCAAGAAAATTGTAATATGCAGTGGCTCGTTATCCTGCCTTTTGGCAATGGGAAATACGACATTAAAAAATCCATTTATATTAGAAATAGTAGTCAGTCATAAAAAGTTAATTTAAGCAGGTAAAGATATCATATTCTGCTGGACACCCAGTAATATTGGTATCCATAGAAACGCAGTCGTAGACAGGGAGGCGAAAGCTACCCTCAATAAACCAATATCTAAGATTAAAATTCCTGATACTGATTTTAAATCTAATATTCTTAAATATATTCGTCGCGTTTGGCAGGATGAATGAGATCTGCAGGTAAAAACAGACTGCATGCTATTCATCTTGTCATTGGTTATAATTCTTATACCCTTGGTATGTCTCGTAGAGACGAAGTAGTTTTAACAAGATGCCCTGTTGAGCCTTCTTCGGTAACACACAATTTTGTCCTGGATGGGAGCAGTGCTTCCGAGTGTGTTGGATGTGATGCCCAGTACGGTATCAAACATATCTTTGTTGACTCTGTAGACTTTGCTCGTATTCGGCAAAAATTCTACACAGTCGACTCTATATTTGTCTTACTTGACAGCGTCGCTGGCGATGTTGTCATTTTGGATTATATCATAAGATATAATTCCTTTCACATTTACATACATATTTCTAGTTTATATATTTATATAAGAATTTCAAATATGATTGTGGTTTTGTAGTTTAACTTAGATTTAGTTGTTCTACATGGTTTTAAACACGTCTGTCTTTTTCATTTGTTTTGCATGCTCACATTTTCTTCTTGAAAACTGATTCATGGTGAAAAAGACGTTCTAGCCACGAAATGGCTGAAAAATTGCCGATGTGGTGAAAAGCCATAATCATTGACTGATTATTTTAATTGAATGATATCGTGTGTTTGCACGTTGGAAATAGCATAAAGAAACATTCGAGGTAAAAACTAGTTATGAAGCAAATACGAGTAGAGAAGAAAAACATACATACACAGTCAAGAGAAATGCCAGTATCACACGACCAAAACATGCATAAACACTCCGGAGAACACGAGAGATTTAGAGCGTGGGAATGAAACAGAGTCTCATGCAAAGATCTCACACGCATGGCATCACGTTGTGCAAAGTTGCACAGTACAGTTCTATGCACAACACTGACCGTGATAGGGACGTCAGGAGAAGACATCGGGTGGACAGCACTCTGTGTGTGATCTAGGTGTTGCGGGAATAAGGCATGTACTCGATTAAATCCAGTGTTGGTTAGAACACAAAATACACACAGTTCAATATTATGCATGTTCACATTCAACCTCAGGATGTCGGATCACTGAAATCGGACAGCCGTATGGATCAGTAGGCGTACACCGCCAAAGGCAGAAACCAGTAGTCCATGCGTATAATAGTCACCCGATCCTCACGTCTCTGCCATCAATAAAACTGTTTCTCTGCAGAGAATCTCACCTTTTTATTGTCCTGAAAAGCTTTTGACATTTGGGGAGAGGTCCTCTTTTAAGGAACATAATTTCTGTGTGTGAGGTCTTCCGTAATGTTGAAAGGCAAGCGGGATTCTCATGCACCTACATTTGACTGATTGATTGAATTTTGGGCGCAAAATTTTCAAATCAATAATCACCTGATTTCTAACAGTTCTGCTACAAAAGCGTGCAATTAGCTGACTTGCCCTGTCGGAAACGTAGTTCCTCGATTTCATTTTTTATGGAAAACTTCAACTGAGTATATCATATGTTTGTAAACAACAATTCGGCAATTCTATCCACACACCATTTTTCGTCAACCAAATGCAGACCATCCACAGGAATACTATAAGCACGGGAGAGTTTTGAGCATCATTTAGGTTTGTGAGTAATTTAGTAAATTCTGATGGAGCAACTTTACCCCTGGCAAGTCCTGGACGAAGTAAATGGATTTCAGCTTTATCATTCGTACTAGATATTGCCACCGTCTCTCAACTTATTTTGGTTATGGATTCCATCTTATAAATTTTAAAATTGTTGAGGGCAATGGTAAATCGATCACTCAGATCTTTCATAACAATGATGATACTCTCCTGGCTGCTTGCATGTGGGTCATCTCTTTTTGAGCATTTATGGTATCGGCAAATCCGCCATGTTTGTCCCTGCTAATGCCGGTGTCAATTTTCTAAGGCCTCTAAACTGAAGTTTTATGGCTGGGCTTTGTACCTTGAGGATCTCTAGAGCTCATTTTGTCACTCGGCTTGATTATTACGACGCTTGAGATAGTGCAGCCGAAAATTTGTCCTAAAAATCTAACATGCAATAACACTTTACAACAAATGACTGCTCACCGGACTGAACACACGTCTTCAATCCATAACCGGAAGTTATCGAGGATTCTGTGGAATCCTCGCTTTTCTTTCTGCTGGTTACATGCTGGCAGGGTTTTGTTGTGCATGCAGTCAACACTCCGGGGCGTATGAGAGACACGACGCTGTGAAGCCTTATATGGGAGTGAATGGTTAAGGCTTCACGTGATTATCGGCAATTTTTCATCCATAGTGTGATAAGAACATGTTTAAACCAGAAGTCGTGATGTGATGAGAACATCAAGCCAAACAACACAGAAGTACATATTTTAAAAAACTGGTTAAGAAAAACTAAATGTCCGTTAAGGTCGAAAACTACAATTGTTTTAATATATCTATAATCTGAAATGTTGTAAAAATACTGAAGGCTATATCTTCTTGTATTGGACGAAGGCCTTAAGAAAATGAATAACAACGTGGCCAGCGAAGCTCTCGAAAAATTCGAACATCGTCGGCTGTACGCAATCTTTGTCGAACCTGAGCCTACACAGTCAACCAGGATATGTTTGATGCTGTATTGAGCATTACATACAACACACTCGGGAGCAATGCTCCCATGCAGGATAAAATTGTGTGTTAGACGAGA
Source organism: Acanthopleura granulata (assembly GCA_016165875.1). Taxonomy (NCBI): domain Eukaryota; kingdom Metazoa; phylum Mollusca; class Polyplacophora; order Chitonida; family Chitonidae; genus Acanthopleura; species Acanthopleura granulata. Next base: position 840,217 of record JABBOT010000047.1, read on the forward strand.
ATGCCCAACACGGCATCTTGTCAAAACGACTTGGTCTCGTCGAGATATTCCAGAAGTATAGATAGGAATTATGGCCAGTGACCTGGTGAATAAATGTCGTTTATTGTGGACCCATTTACACTGCCAAAGGCGACTAATATATTTAAGAATATTTTACCTAAAGTCAGTAGATGAAATTTTCATGTTTGAATCAGTTTTTTGTAGGCAGCCTTCTCTTCCCTGTTAGTTTGTTTCCACGAATACCAGTATGATTTGGTATCCAACAGAATATAATACCTTTACCTCTTTGAATTAGTTGCTTATGTAAGGCCTTCTAGAATTAATGGATTTTTTAATTCATTGTTCTGAATTGCTAAAACGCAAGACAGCGAATCACTGCATATCACCGCTCTCTTTTCTACGCCCAGAATAAAAATATGATACTGCCAGGTGTATAGCTCTGGCCCCGACAGAAAAGACTGGTGATGAGGACGGAAGAAGAGGAGAAGAGACTCGCTATTCCAACATCCGCATCAGTTTACATAAATCTATAACCAAGATTATTAACCTTAATTTCAGCAAAATTTTGTATTTGACTTCTTATGTTTGCATAAATCAAATATTAATTGAAGCAGTATACATAAGGCTGGTTCTGAACCACTTTCTCTAGGAGGTAGGTAGGAGCGTTGCGTGTAGAAATAAAAGCTAAATTCTCCTCTTCCTTACCCTGCGTGGTAAAATGAGCATCGCGAAGAAAATGACAAAACTTTGTCGATTCTCGTCGTCTGAGAGAGCTGAAAGATGGGAGAGGTCTTCACGATCCCCTGGGAGGGCTTCGGAGCGTAGATCATTCAGTTTCTACAGCATTTAGAGTCGGTCTGTTGTAGTCAGCATGTGGCCTGAAACCATCTCGTGAACTCTCACCATTCTTAAATCCCTGGAAAACTCTCAACCCGATATCATTTGGTATGCACAGGGCGGTAACTGCAGGCTGACGGCTGACCTACTTTCAACTGTGATTCAAACATCCGGGTCCCAGAACTTAGACACATTACGGTTATTTTTGTCTGAGTTGCTGAGTTAGTAGGTTAGCTCACAGGTAGAGGCTGGTTCAGTATATGTATTTATTTGACTGGTGTTTTAATATCTACTCAAAAATATTTCACTCGTACGACGTCGGGGAGCATTGTGGTGCGGAAGAAACCCATGACCATCCGCAGGTGGCTAACATATGCCAGAAAAAGAAGCCGACATGAACTGGACTTGAACTTGAATTGGTGGGACGCTTATGGGCCATTGCACTGCGCTGGCGCCCTAACCGACGGGGTTGAAATAACCGCATGTTAATCATGACATGAACAAACACTCATGTACACTCTGTTAGATACATGGTTGCATACAATATACTTAAATCATCATTCCTGTAAGGGGCTTACTTTACGTTATGCAAATCTATGCAGTGTGGGGTGTATAGGCAAATGTTGTGAAGTACATCTAGCTTGCCTTCGGAAGGGCTCCGAAACACATTTTTTCAGAAGTTGTGAAAGGGTGTAACAAACACATTAAGACGCTGCTGTTATTGTGGATATACAAAAGAGAGCGTGAAACTTAAACAACGTTGGAAAGGGACAAAAAGGTTGCTGCCCATCGAAATTTCCTATGAGAGAAATAGTGAACATAGGATACACCCGCACGTCATGTCTGCTAATGATGAATGATTTTGACTTAACGCCACATTGGTAATCTTTCACCCATATCGTGGCGAGAACATGTTGAAACTAGGAAGCAGTTAAGGTTTCGATGTGATGTGGTGGACACTAAAAAATAAAACAGACTAACATTTTTTAAACACCAGTTAAAAAAAATAAATGTCACATAAAAGTCGAAAACCGCTATTTTTATGTTATAAACTGTAAACGCTGTCAAACAAATGGATGAAGAGTCGACTGTGTAGAGATTTTTCCGGGATATGGGCAAAGTCTTCAAATTCAGCAGGGATATGTTTGATGCCGTATTGGGCATCACATCCAACACACTCGGGAGCACTGTTCCCATCAAACATAAACTTGCGTGTTAGACGAGAATGCCCAACACGACACCTCGGTAAAACTACTTGGTCTCTACGAGACATTCAAAGGGTATAAGAATTGTAACCAGTGACGGCGTGAATAGCATGCAGGTTGTTATGAACCTGCAAGTTCCATTCATCCTGCCAAAGTCGACGAATATATTTATATTCTTAAGATATATTTCCCTTTTACATTACACATACCTATGCCTAGTTTATGTATACATATTAGAATTTTAAAATTAGGTGTTTTACCTAGTTTTAGATACTTCTGTCTTTTTCATTTGTTTTGCATGTTTACATTTTCTTTTTGAAAACCATATACTGCTTCATGGTTCAAAAGATGTTCTCGCCACGATATGGCTGAAAAATTGCAGATGTGGTGTAAAGCCATAATCATTCAGTCATTTGTTCATTCTATATATACCAAGTTTTCACAAATTACTTCCTGAGAATTTTCTCAGCCTCATAAAAAAGTGGCGTATCAATTACAGATTTGTCATATGACTACTGACTCTGGCTCTATAACATTAACAGTTCTGGCCCTTGGAATTGAAACGTCACTGAGTGAACCGGATGTGGCCTCGCTATGGGCAAGTATAGCGGGTTCTGTAGCGTCCGCGTTCTTTTGAGGAGACGAGTCTCACGACTGTCTGTCTTATAACTGCCCACGTTTCAGACGGTTTGCGTGTACGCGGTTCAGAAAAATCTGGTTATCTCAGCATCGGCGCAGTCAAACGTGGATGGACAAAAAAAAAACATCCACAACATAATAGGGACCCGTCCATTTACTTGCAAATTTTACAGTTTGCCCTGTTACTAAGATAGGCTTGTGTAGATACATTGTATCGCTCAAGGAAAATCCAGGGTTGTGGTTTTCGTTTTCGAGCAAATTTGCTCCTTTCAATCCTCAAGGAGAGCTTTGGCAGTTTTCCTTGAATGTCCCAACTGCTCTAAAGCCGGGGAAAGTGTGGTTTTCGACATGTGATGGAAGGCGCAACACAGTGTCCACTGGCACATGCGGATGACGCCCATGGACGAGAACGTACGGCGTGAAGCCAGTTCTACACAGACCACTCCTTATACTGTATTGCCGGCAAATTGCATGTGTGGCAGAAATTCATCTCAATAGTCGTGATGTTCATCGACAGATTTGGTAAGAGATGCCAATATGGTTGACATAAAACGCTAAATTTGTCCAGTACATTGGGTGTGATAGACAGTAGTTTCCGTTTTCTTGGGCTGAGGCAACTTGTAGGTTTCTGTCAGACAGCTTCTAGACAAACAGTTTGTGCCTCTGTCTGAATGTAAATAGGAGAGCACCATAATGGCACACAACATTGTCTACAAATGTCCTTGCCACGGTTGTGGCTTTGATATTCAGGACAGCAAGTACTACATACTTGATCATACTGTAATCAACAAACACAATTATGTACTTGTTTCCTGTGTAGCGACAGTACGGCAACGGTCCGAGAATATCAGCGCTGATACGTTCAAATGGCAGTCATAGAGATGAGATCTGCTTTAACAGCAAGGGAAGGGCATATCCGACGGGTACACGTGTCACAGGAGTTCACAAGCTCAATAGTGTCATCGCACATCCCAGGCCAGTAATGTTTCTGACGCATCCGTTCTAAAGTTCAGTTAATGCCGTAAAGACCACCAGACGGTAGACCGTAATGTATTTCATCCAGAATATTTGAAATCAAGTCACTGGGAGACAAATATCTGTTTTTAACTTGCGACCTTACCGGACTCATGGGTACAGAATCCCACTGTGTAGAAAGAACCACTGTGGCTTAACAATAACACATTTTCTGGCGTTTCTATATTGGTGTTTACGTTTCTATCTGAATCACTTTCAAAAACAGACCCCGTGGGGTTCCCGAGGCTGAAAAAGAATTGGACTCCAGTTCTCACTGTAAGCTTGTCGTACGAGGCGACTAACCTTGGGCTCTCCTGTGTGGTACCAGTGAATAGAATAGTTCCACAGCCTCCCCGGGCTTGTCGTGCAAGGCCATTAAGCGGGCAACTTGTTTGCCGTTGGATGTGACCCGTGTCAGGGGAGGACGGGATCCTGGTAGCTGAGGGCGGGTTGAACCCGCGAGACCCTTCAATCTGGTTGACTCCTTGTACGAAATTTTCAAAATCGACCGATTTTCAATTTCCGCATGCCCATTGGAGCACAACTGCACCTGCACGTTAATCCTTAATATACCGCATCCTGGCCCTATGATATGTTTTTTTCTGGATTTGCTCACAAAGTTGTGATATGCAGTGACTCGCTTGCTTTCATTTTGGAAATTGAGAAAAATAAAATTCGTTGATCCTTGAAATAATAACCATGTACAGAAAACAAATTAAAAAAAGACAAAGATACTATATTCTGTTGGACATCAAGTCATGTTGATATCCATGGAAACGCAGTCGTAGACAGGGAGACGAAAGCTACCCTCAATAAACCAATATTTAAGATTAAAATTCCTGATACTGATTTTAAATCTAATATTCTTAAATATATTCATCGCCCTTGACAGGATGAATCGGACCTGCAGGTCGATAACAAACTGCATGCTATTCATCTTGTCATTGGCTATAATTCTTATACTATTGGTATGTCCCGCAGAGACGAAGTAGTTTTAACAAAATACCGTGTTGGGCAGTCTTGTCTAAAACACAATTTTGTCCTGGATGGGAGTAGTGCTCCTGAGTATAGTGGATGTGATGCGCAATACGCCATAAAATATATCCTTGTTGACTGTGTAGACTTTACTCACATACGGCAAAGATTCTACACGGTAAACTTTATATTTGACTTATTCGACAGCGTTGGAGACGATGCTGTCGTTGGTTTTTTAAAATATATAGGATTATATTATAAGATACCTGGTTTTAATCACGTCTGTTTTTTCTTTTGTTTTGCATGTCCACATTTTCTTCTTGAAAACCATAAACTGCTTCATGGTTCAAAACATGTTCTCTCCACGATATAGCTGAAAAATTTCTAATGGCGCGCAAAGCCATAATGATTCATTCATTCAAAAACAGAAACAACACCATTTGATTACTAACAAAAGAATCTTCCTAATACAGTGCCCTTTGTGAAGTTGACATGCTTTTTAGCTAGATTTACGTGTTTATGTACAACAGTATAACACGCAGGGCGAGCGACCGACACAAAGTATTGGGAGCTTCCCCACCCCAACGAGCCCCCCAACCCCTGTTCCGGCTAATTTCTGCTGGACATCAAGCCAGAAGGTGTTCGCGTACATAAACTTTTGCCAGTTCTTTATGTAGAGAGACACTCTTTTACATCCAGAGATAATTGCCAGAGCAATAAGGGACAGCTCACCAACCACGCCGAACCGATTTCTCCATTTAGATACCCAAGCTATTACTGACACATTAATGCAATCAAAATGCCCAGGGGTCACAACACATGCAAGTGGCTCACCTTAAGCTCAAGAGAACTCTGCGGTAAAAGCCGCTTTGGTGATTTCTGTAAGGTTCACCTGTCAAGGCTTCGCCAGGGCTCATACACACAACTTTGCAGAATTTGTGGGGTCGGCGTTACCAAGAAACAATGGCTCTTTCAGGCGTGCGGATATCGAAACGGGTGGCGGTGTGATAAAAATGCAGTGCGGAAAGAATTTGCACGTCTCACATACCTCCGGTTTCGCTACACATAACACAGACGCTCGCTCCATAGCACGCTTATATAAGGTTTCTGACCTATTTATACAAGGACTGTGTAAAAAGCATTAACCATATATTAGTCCTCTATTATGTATACATCAGGTCTAACGGTTGATAAAATACAGTCTACAAATAGCTGGTGTAAATATAGAAGCATATGCACGGTATTCTCGATGCATTTTCAATGTGAACCGAGCGCTTTCAGTGTCTCCGCCATTTCTACCGCATGGCCTTGTGGGCTGGATAACTAGCATATTTTCATCTGCAAAATTGATCACGAATATTTGTTCTGGACAAAAACTAACGAGATATTCCTCATCAGCGTGTCTTTCTATACAGGAGAGGTACATTTTATGATTAAATATGTTCATGAGTATAAGAAGAAAACACTCCCCAATTTTGTCCCTAAATATTTGGCCAGGCCTTTTAGCTCAGTCGGTTAGACCAGAGGCTTCACTGGAAATGGGTAGGGAGAGTTTGCTAACGACTTACTGGGTGTATTTCCAGTAAGTCGTCTCGCCACAATTCTCGGAATCTCTGCGACTTTCGACGTTGCGCTGGCAGAGAGATCCATAGGGGTGCTGTTGCTGCTGTCGAGACATCGCTGGTTCTACCTGAAACCACGAGTCGCTACCGCATGGGATGAGTCGTTAGGGTAAACTCGGATTACCTCCCCTTTGGATAACTACTGTGAAAAAGGGCTAACATACCAGGCTTTTGCTTTTGCTCGGCGCTCAGTTTGGTGGTTCGATCCCAGGTGTGGGGAAACTTTTTGCTCTTTTTTGTTCATCAAGTTTTTGCTTTTGCTCGGCGCTCAGGTTGGTGGTTCGATCCCAGGCGTGGGAATTTTTTTTTCATCAAGATGTTTTTTTGGCTTTTTACCAAAGAGGAAGACACATGGCTCAGTCGAGATCTGGTTTACCAAACTCAATTAAATCATTTATTTTATCGCTGAATCTGATGACTTCATCTGTCTGGTAAAGTGTGTGTGTAATATATACAGCTAACCCGCACTTAACCCCAATTGCGGTCAGAGTGAGTATACTGGATAATCGTGATGGACATATCGTACATCCGATTTGCGAGTAATACTACCAGTATATCGAACTCGGTTTCCCATCTATGTCGAAAACTTTAATTGGTCAGTAGTTTTTTCATGGGGGATGCATGATCTTCGTCCCGTCTCTGCTGCACTAATTCATACCTCATTTTCTAATCTGATGAAATCGAGTTATGTGCTGTACCGACTCTAATCTGTTGTTTCATTTCTCGGTGTTTTTCCACTTCACTGAGTATTAACCGAAACTCGCTATACGAAATCTTGCCGTCAATCAGCTCTGTAGAAACGTGGTGTCTGATGGAAATAAGCTTACTCTCAGCAAGTACCCGAAATCCATAGTGTTTCTTACCTTTGACGGAGAGGCGCCGGCTTACAAACTTGCCCACCCTACTGAGAAGGCCGCAGGCTAAGGCCTCGTCTTCCATGCCTTTAGCTACAGGCGTCTCAATTATCGTGGACAACACACCAACTCCTACGACGCCCAGGCCCATACTTACCGTAATTATCCCCCTTATCAATGCCATCAGCTACGTTGACTGCTCTGTGGTATTTTTTGTATCGAGCGGCTCTGGCGTTTCTCTTGTCTTCTAGCTCCTTTTTCAGAGTGCTAATATGCTGTGGTCTATGCTCGTGCGGATCTTCAGTCGGGAGGGGCGGGGGTTGATGGATCTAATGCTGGATATATTTGCGCGAACTTTATGTAGAATGTTTAATCCCAAATCCAATATGGGTCTAAAACTTATTCTTAACAGTGTCAACTGAACTCCATGCTCTAGATTTATGTGATTAAACCCCACCGTTTGTTGCGCAGCACCCTGACGTCGTCTCAACCTGATGAGGTCCTGCGGGAACGTTTTTGCAACGATTTTTACGATTTTAGCAAGCACGCCTTTGCAGCCAACCGATCTTCAAGCCAGGGAGGATGTGGAAGGGCCCGGAAACTGGATTATTACACAATATAACATCTAATATGATTATGGAATGCGGGAATACCATGATAAAGTGATGAAATGGTGTGCTTATATCGAGATTAGCTGTTGTATCTGGACCTTCATCGATCATATGCCAACCTTTCGGCAGTATCTTAACATGAAGTTCATCTCCTTTGGCCATGTACGATAGATAAGCCGTACCATTATTCAAAATATTCTGAGCAACACCACCATGTCCTGGCTGCACAACCAGATCAATGCCCCATTTGGAATCACCCGATTTAGGCAGACTCCATATCCTATTCTCAGGACCATCAAATAGAACCAGAGTGAGTTTTGGAGCGCATTCCGTTATTCGATATCCACATCGGCGAGCTCATGAAACTTCTTTTTTTTTTCCTCCCGACAGAACCTTCTGTCGTGTATAAACAACTCGCTGGAATTGGAATGTGCAAAGCCGTAAATCCTTGCCGTTTTAAACCCTTGACATTTGCCAGATCCGATAAGGGTAGGCTAGTGCAACTAGGGCCCACTGCGTCCATCATCTCGGCGAAAGTGTAAAGTTATGCTTAGGATTGCTGTATCTATGGGCTCGCCGTAAATGTTTAATAGCCTTAGAGCACGCCTCGGCACAAGGCAAGCCGACAGTTTTTGTACTGTGAATTGGCAATCAAGCATGGGCCACCTTCATCCTCGACAAATCTGAAGGGTTTACCGAGACAGGCGTGGAACGCGTGGACGGCAACATATGCACTTTTGCTTGGGCAATCCTCGAAGCACAGCCACAGACCCTCAGCAGTATCGTAAGCACTGTAGGCACAGCATTTGACGCACAGAAGCAGTTCGTAGCTAATGCCGAAGATGCCATAGCAAGACCTGCTGATCTTCCCTGGGCCATAAAGCGGTACCAGAACATCCTGAGGTTCGCCCGCTCCAAGATAGATTATGCGTTTGACGTGAGATTGTACATGGTGCCAAGCAATATGAGCTTAAGAGTCGGAAAAATCAGTCGCTATGACAACAAGATCGTCCTAACCAGAGCAGACCAGACACTCAGGGTTAATGGAGATGTGAACTCAATAGTTCACGCGCCTTCCACTGACGAGACAAGCATTATAAAGCCACAGTCAGTTGCAGTATCCATGTCATGTCCAGTAGTACCGAGGCCCGCGCCCGCAGCGCTAGAAAAGAATTGACCGAGGACTTCAGTGTCACAGAGAGAGCACGATGAATAGAAAATGGCATTAGTAATACTTCGGGTCGCCTTCGGGCTTTCCCTGATCTGGTCACGCTGGAAGTGGAAGAACGGCCGCGTACATGATTCCAACTAGGGCGACAACCAGAGCCAAAGTATTGTCGGTAATATAATTCACGCCCTTGGCTAATGCTTTGAGGCGCCAAGGGACGATGCTCCCTATAATATGTTGGAGAACCGCTGTGGCTTTACCGGCGAGTTTAGCTAGAAGCCTGCAAAGGGCCCGCAGGCGCTTTTTAACCCACTCCTTCAGACCGCCGATGTCGGTTGGCTCAGGAGGTGGTGGTGGGGGCGTTGGCGCTGCAGAGCCCCCGGTGAGGGCAAACAACAATGCCGATATCGCCATTTCGATCGCAGTGAGCATCGGCGCGATTGTGATGCCTTGCTCGCGGAACAGGTTGCGTATGCGTTCAGCAAGAGTTGTGCCTTGATGAAGGATGCGGTTGATGGTATCCGAGATGTGGTTGATCTGAGAGCAGAGCTCATGTCTGGTGGCTGACGCAGCCTCAAGGCCGCCCTCTCATCCTGAAAGTCACATAGCCGTTCAGCAATAGGGCGCCAAATGAATCCAACAACACGTGCGGCCCCTGCCTCATCCACTTTACGCTTTTGCCGAGAGATGTCTTCGCCCAGGATTGAGGGCTTAGCGAAGTTGCTGATATGTTCGGCTGGGATTCTTTGGAATAATTGATCCACGCCTCGGATCTCGCGCGTTTTGAGAGGGGTGTCAGTCATCGTGTCAAGGATCTCATCGATGGCGTTATCCATAAAGCTTGCATCCATAATCTGGACTGCATTTTAGGCCTTCTTTGAGGCCGCGCATAGATCATAAATCTCGACAGTATAGATGTCAGCAGCTACGGTGTGGAAGGCTGTAACAGACTAAATAGCCAGCCTGTCGTTGGGATCCCCCCTGGTCCATTCGTTGAACCCCAGATATTCTCTGATGGCACCCCCCGTTACGGGCGGCCGCTTATGGTTGAGAGGGCGAGTGACTTTTCTGTCCGAGAGTTGATAATCGTGAGGTCAGGAGGTGATTTCAACCGCCAACGACTGCTGATGAGCTCAAGCTTACATGGGTCCTGGCCACGCCGTAATGTTGTAGTAGTCATCTACCACTGAATGAAGGAGCTTCTCACCGATCCTCTCCATATAAAATAACAATATGACAACTTCAGCTACCGACAGTAAAATTCTCTTAAACGCGCTGTATCACAGCGCAATCGTTTCTGGTTTAGCTATGGGATACTCCAGATTGGGTGAGGTGGTCAGTGTAAGTGCTCTTCCCAAGTTAGACTTCACCCCCGTGATATCGGCATGGTGGTCATGGACATGGCTCTCGCGATGGCGACAAAGGGCATGATAATTAAACAGGAGATCATTCCAGCAGATATTATAAAGTAACAATGGCCCCAATCTCGATGATGGTTGGAGACGTTCTCGTGAATACACTGGCTTTCACGGGTATTAACTTTCTCTTGTCAGCTCTTCGAAGCTCCTGGCTCGATGCGAAAAAAAAACAACAAAAAAAAAAAAAAAAACACCAGTCTGGACTGGATTAATGACGAATTAATGACGAATGGGCAGAGCGCACAAGTGAACGCCGCGATGCGTGAGCACGCTCAGGTCACGAGGTAAACTTTGAGTCCCACGGGACTTGAAACTGTCCTGAGCGATTTCTATACAGCGTCTTTCAAAAAGAACGCGAAATTGCCTTCATCCTCCTCGGGATGGCTGTGACTGGGCTGCTCGCCTATAAACTCGCCGAGTGATTCGAAAAGACTGTGCTCGACTCTAGTAAGAGCTCCTCGCCGCAATGGCAGGCACAACGTGAGTAGTGAGGCTCGAGTTATTTTTCCATACCATTTGTAGATATCGCCTGGATATCACACATGATGGGCTTGCCCAAAGAGCTGTACTCCGTGATGACGACAAGGCCTCTAAGTGTTTCGCAGCTGCGGTGCAGGCCGGCCCTCCCCTGCCTCCGGGAGACGACCGCGGAGCTTCCTGAGCATGTGGCTGCCGCATGTTGCAGATTGATTGAGCTGCTGGATTACCTCGGCGATGGTGCCTATATACACTCGCAGAGTAATCCGAAAGACTGCTGGACTCTAGTAAGAGCTCCTCGCCGCACGGCAGGCGCCTACTGAGTAGTGAGGCCTGAGTTGGTTTTCCATACCATTTGTAGATAACGCTTGATGGTGGGGTTGCTCGAAGAGCAATACTCCGCAATACTAGAGGTTGACTACTCCGCCTGCATTGGCGAGATTCCTGGTCCTATGGCCCGTGTGTTGACTCGTAGCGTACACAGGTCGCTCTTTCTGCGGCAGGAGGATGAGAATACCACGTAGCGTTTCGTAGTAGAGCATGGTGCGTCCCTCAGGCTCTTCCGGGATAAGACCGGGCAGCGGCCTGAGCACGTGGCTTTCGCCAGTTGGAGGGTGAACAGACCGCTGGAATACCTTGCTTATGGTAAATGCTAGTATGGCCGACCAGTTGTCTATTCGTTTAAGGAAGATATACTGTAGCCACAAGGGCATTGTCGCCATGAGGAAAGTAGCTACTGCTGCGAAGGTCTCTGAGGGTACAGTTCTCGACTGGCTGAAAAAACAGGCCATCTGGCAGAACAATACAACAGGCCATCTGGCCCCACGGCCAAAATTTGATGTTGCTGCACCGAATGAGGTCGATCAAGGCGACCTGCTCTTTCTACCACACGACAAGGTAGGCAAGCGCACCGACAAGTATGCGCTCACAGTGGTCGATGTCGCCAGCCGATTCAAAGCAGCTGAACCCCTAACCACAAAAGGAGCCTAAGAGGTTGCTGATGCCCTGGGACGTATCTATAAGCGGGAGCCCCTGGTGTGGCCTAAGCTCCTGCCGGTCGACCATGAACAGGAGTTCATGGGTCCAGTGAACCAGCTTCTGGCAAAACACCGTATGAGCATCAGGGGCGAACGAGTGGTCATCCATCGAGATCCAGGCGTCGTGGAACGCTTCAACCGGACCTTGGCCGGGCGACTATTTCGGCACCAGTACACAAAAGAGATGCGTTTGCCTTCTAGGTGGTCTTCTGTGTGGCTGAAGCGGTTACACGCAGTCGTGGCGGCTTTGAACGGAGAAGTGACCCGACTCACTGGCAAACGGCCTTCTGGGGCCATTAAGACAAAAACGATGGCACAAAACCCCTAATGCGCTGTTCCAGGCTGGCCTATTGGCCTTCGTGAACAGAAGCTCCCTTCTGGGGTTGGCGCTCGCTATCTGTGCCAGCCCGGCAAGGTGGACGGTGGCCGCCATCGAGCGACTGATCAGGTGTGGTCTCTGGGTGTGTACCGACTTGGGCGCTTGGTAACTAAACCCTACGAGTCTGTGCTATGCTATTTGTCTGATGGCCCGCAGCGGGGGTTTGTCAGCAAGAAACTTCTCGTCGTGCCCCGCTCGAGGGTGAGGGCATAACCAACGCGCCAGTCGTCAGCTTGAGCAGCCCCTTCTGCTGCCTGTCTGCTGACATCGACGGTATCGTTGAGTACCCGTTCCCTGGACAGGGGCTTCCATGTTTTGCTTCCCGCTGTCTTTTGGGTGTCAACAGGGACACTAGGGCGTCTGGGTAGTGAACCTTGTGGCGCTGAAATAGCAGCTCCTGTGCTCGATCGCGGACTTGTTTCGAGGTTCAGCGAAATTACCACATACAAGACAGCTGGGCAGCACTTTTCTCATCTCCGGAAATGAGGCATTTTTGAGGGCCGGATCTTTTTCCTTTTGAACCATTCATACTAGTTAGCCTTCTGACACAGCCAGTTGTGTGTTATCTCGCCAGCAATCGGTGTTGGTTGATCCTGATCGCCGCAGCAGATGACTTGGTCAACCCTTTGTTCGAGCTAATCGAGAAAGGTGTCCAGCATAGGTCTTGGCACGGTGCATACCTCGTCCCAGATGATCACGCGGGAGACGAACTTCTGGCCCATCCTTTCTGGGGTTCCCTCAGCCTGACTACCTCAGTCGGTTAGCGCGCTCTCGCAGCACAATGACCCGAAACATCCGACGAATGCGGTCGCTGTGAATTCAAGACCAGCTCATGCTGGCTTCCTCTCCGGCCATACGTGGGAAGGTCTGCCAGCAACCTGCGGATGGTCGTGGGTTTCCCCCGGGTTCTGCCCGGATTCCTCCCACCATAATGCTGGCCGCCGTCGTATAAGTGAAATATCATTGAGTACGGCGTAAAATACCAATCAAATAAATAAAATAAATAAATATTTTATGTCGATCAGAACATGGTGATCACACAACTTTGATCAAACAACACAAACATGTGACATCGCTGACCGGACATGCCGACTTCTCTCCCTGAGTCCCCTCTAATCCAGACGAACTACATGTATTATCACTTAGAACCGATGGAGATAGCTCCCCTCATCCACCTTCACTGTAGTTACAGGGAACTATACATTCTCCAGACGGTACATCTTATCCGGACTTGTCCCTGTACAAGAACTAGAATGGTTACTTGTCACGCCGACATCACGACAAGGGTGACAGTTTCGATTTTGATATTGTGAATTATTCCTACTTGAATAGCAAAAATACCGAATATTTCTGCACATGGCGTATGCATATCTCGCCTTATACCATTTCTTAGATCCTGTGTGCTGAATTCAATCAGCCTCACAAGTCATTGATGCAAACAATAGTGTGTAAACTATATTCCTTCAAACGCCGTCACTCTGAGTTTCTTTTATATTACAATGAGTTCGCCTCTCTTGTTGGTAAATACGGACAGCGCGTTTAGAATCTGTACTACACTACTTTATAATTGTGCCTAATTCCGCTTAACCCAGGATTAGAGACCGTATGTTTATCGTGTTGATTGTGATCGCCACATTGGATATATGAACAGTTGCAATCAAAGAGCAATTAAGATACATATTTGATTAACGACACCATATATGCTGAAATGGTGCACGATTTGAGTACTGAATTTATTCATCCGCATAGAACATTCCGTGTGTCCTTCCGTCATCCCTGAAAACTGTTGCATGTTACTCTTTGCATGAATCCGTCCTTAGTTTTATATACTTTCTTAGTACTTGAGTGGTTTGTGTTATTTATCGTTTGGGAAAACTGGTCTTGCGATAATTGACCAGGAATGCCCATTTTGGTAGACGGCTGGTAAACGAATGTCTTTTTTCGACACCTAAGCTTTTATCCGCCCCAACATGCCAACTACTTGTATTGTGAAACCCTTTCTACGAGTACCCAGCAGAAAGAGATACGAAAGTTGCCCGCCATCCTTGGTAAGATAGATATATCGCTCATACTCGAGCAGGGTTAATCTAATAAATTTAAAACAGCCCACTAGGTTGAACCTACGGCCAGCGCCCAGACATCCTATCAAGTGACTGAAAATGGCCATCACGGAAAGTAGTAAATTTATTTTTTGGCGAGATATATGAGAAGTTGATCTTCCGGCATCTGGATTGACGTCAACAGCCGATTGATCGGAGCGGGCCCTCGGACGCCCGTCTTGGGAGGAGTAAGGGCCGAAGTGGAATGATGGGTGTAAGGATCTCACATGACCCACCCGCTCGCCCTCATCACAGGTCGCACCCCACGGCTAACAGATTGCACCTTTTATTCTCCTGCTATAACCAACCCAGTGAGCGTGTGGAATTATTCCATTAAATGCAACCGCATGGGAGGGTCCTAGTTTAGTCGCCTCATACATGCACGACAAGCTTACCCTGAGGGATGAGGTTTTCTATTCCTTTCACACCACGTGGGCCTTCGCAGCGAAAGCCGCTGATAATAGTAGAGAATAATACGAAACCAGATGCTAGTAGCAAATGGAAGAAGATTTACCCTGCAGTTAACTTACAAATGTAATACTTGCCTTTCTGTGAAATTTGGCATCAGTTTGATTTTTTCATCGGGATATGATGTGTTTTGCAGGTATTAAAGATGCTTTCAGTGGTACTGGTCGTTTTTGTTCTGAGTTGGGGACCAGCCATAGTGTGTGACATGAGCTATACCATTTTGCGATGGGGCGGATCTCCCTCTACCTATTGGACAACAATGGCAGTTTTTGGACTGAATTCATTGGGACTTAGCAACAGCTTTTTCAACCCACTAATATATGTGGTATTCTCAAGGTGAGTTTGTGTTTCTATCCGAACCGAAATACCACATTTCTGTTAATTTCTGCTTAATACCATTGTTCTAGGTGCTTGATGAAAGAACAGTTTAACAAATGTTACTAATTAACGCTGAAAACATGAGGGTTGTAGCATGTTGAAATCCCGCACCCTTGGCTGTGATTTTGTCTTTCTTCGGGCAGTTTGAAACCCGTCATATAACCATTATTAGGAGTCCACAGACGTGCCCTGTGGGACATCTCTTGTTATCATGGGGATTACTAATTTTATTAGGTTTCTAAGCTGATAGCTTGGAAGGCCTGTTTCTATCGCACGGATAATTCTTCCTTCTTTTAATATTTTTCTCTGCAAACGCCTTTTTTGGAGTTGTATGAAAACCGTAACCGCCACGCCCTCACCAACGTTCGGTCTAAGTGAATGTCCACAGGAAAAGTTTTCTGTTCCATTTTGAACTGTCTGCGTGGCCTAATCTTTCCGCCATGTTGGCATCCAAAGAAAATCTTGAGGATTTTCCGTGGGATTCCGCCGCGCTCTGACCGTTTTCCTCCCACCCCAATGCTGGTCGACGTCGTATAAGGGAAATATTCTTGAGTACGGCATAAATCACCAATCCAGTAAAGATTAAAGCTGCCTTGCTTTCACGCTAGTTTTTAGTGGTAGGCCCATTTGATACCTAACATTCACGTCTTCAAATGGCGTTCTTTGTCAATCCTTTCAGTTTTTTGGCTTTTTCACAATCATGAAATAATCATGGGACTACTAGATTTGGTAAATCGGTAAAAGCGTGAACCCCGGCAAGACTGTTGGATAACAGCTTTAATTCTTCGTAGCATTGTTACTTTTCTTTTGAACGCCCCTTTAGGACTGTTTGAAAACCATAACCGCCACACAGGTACCAATATTAGGTCTCAGAGATGTGCACTGGAAAAGTTTTCTGCAACATTTTGAACTCTGTGTGACCTACTTTTCCCGCTATGTTGTCATCTAGAGAAATATTTTAAGCGTCTTTTTCTTAAGAACAGTCAAACCGATTGACACGAAATTTAATATTCTGATAGAAGGTGACAGTGCTAATATAAATTGCAGAGCTCGTGTCTCTGTCTGAAAAATTTTGGAAGTTCCCCACTTTGCATATCTGTCACGTGACGAAATTTTTTAAATTCAACACAGAAAGAGCTAATCTGTGTGAAGGTTTTTTATTCTTATCATGAATCTGTTGTTGCTTTTTTCGTATATTCTATATTTCTGCGACAATTTGCGACTAAACTTGAAAATCGTAAAGAAAGCGTTTTTCCGCCGATCTATTGATATAATACTGCTCGACTCAAACGAATTGCAATGGCACAGTATAAGAGCTAAATCTATTCTCTAAACAAAGTTGTTTTTAAGTTCCTGTGATATTCATAGTTCCAATGCTATAGAGGCTATTTTTGTCGTAAGCAATTTTTATTTAACTTTGTTTTCCAGAGAAGCATTTATTTGATTGCGATGGAAATATGATGGCGGACACATCACGTTAAAACAAAAAAAGAAGGAGTAAACTAAATAAACTAATTTATCTGTTGGTCTCACCACCACAAAAATTTTAAATTCGGCACGAAAAGTAGCCCACTGGGTTAACCGTGACCTCCTAAATACGAATGTGGACTTATATTTTACCTAACTTTCGAATTAAATTTCGAAAACTCGCAGATCTGGGGGTCACGTGACAAAAATCTATCATGGCTTTGAATCCCCAAATCGCTGTACATGTTTCTAAGCGCTGTACATGTATTTTTATGCTTTATTGATAGTATCATCGACCACCTTAAGCGGAGCTTATAGCGAGGCCCTTTTCATGATTAGACGGATGTCAACGATACGAAGTCTATGTGGAGGATTTTTAATAGAACTGCTAACTGAACAATGCTGTCACCATATAAAAGAACAATGTCGGTGATAGTGCTATTCTAACACGCCTCTCTGATCTTCTCCAACATACCTGTTCTTATTTTTGATATTATGGACAGATGAATCAGAAGTGAGTAGGACATTCTGATGCATTACTACAAACAGTTTGGAGAAACTGCGAGGAAGTCATTGTACAGGACGCCTTTAAGACAGCCACAGCCATTACTTCATCTTTGAAGAAAAAAAAGATTTGTGGATGTTATTGACTCTGTCGCACACATATGGCCATATAGTGGGTGGAATTGCTTCATAAAATGTTAATAACTTCTTTTTAAAGTCAAATTATTGGTTTTATTTTTATGTGAGCTGGAAGGGAGTTCCAATCACGTACTAACTGAGGGAAGACGAAATTTGTAATGTACGTGCAGGTACACCGCAACGCTCCGTTGTTCGGGGTCTTGTTTTGGTAATGAAAAAGCGAAAAAAGTGAAAAGATTGACAAAGAATGCCATGGATTTGAAGCCGTGAATGCTAGGTATCATATCAAATGGGCCTACCACTAAAAACTAGCGTGAAAGCAATGCAGCTTTGATCTTTATTGGATTGGTGTTTTATGCCGTACTCAAGAATATTTCCCTTATACGACGTCGACCAGCACTAGGGTGAGAGGAAACCGGTCAGAGCGCGGCGGAAACCCACGGAAAATCCTCAAGATTTTCTTTGGATGTCAACATGGCGGAAAGATTAGGTCACGCAGACAGTTCAAAATGGAACAGAAAACTTTTCCTGTGGACATTCACTTAGACCGAACGTTGGTAAGGGAGTGGGAGTTAGCCAGAGAACTGGGGTCCTATTCTTATAACTCCCGGGAACGCGACGGGGAAAGTTTCCAAAAGTATAGATACGAAACTTCAGGTCCGTAGCTAAAACATACTGAATTTTCATGGCTGTGGGACTTGTTGTTTTCTCCAGAAACAGGGGACAAAAGAGCCGGGAGTAACAATAATCCGAGATTGGAGCCTGAGTGACTTGAATACCTAATAATCATCTGTACGCTTTAATACGCTTGGAAGTCTAATGATCACATCGATTTTAATAGGTTTCCCACAAGGAACCTGTGTGGACCACTAATACTGGTTATAGGTTGGGGTAGCGGGGAATGCTTTCAGGTTTGTTGACAGATACCCATGATGCATTGCGAATAGGTGTGGCTTACGTGCAGAAATTTCAAATTGTGCGCAACGGTTCGCTGACAGTTTTGGAGTGAACGGAGAGTTGTTCACTTCTCACTTCGAGCGACAGTTGCCCGACGCAACTGACATAGCACGGGCCCGATCTATCTTTCTCCTTATGTGCAGCAAGTGTAAATGCATAACTAAGCATGGTCTCATGAGTAGATACGACTGATTCGATTTTAGCTCTAGGTGACGAATTTTCCTCAGCAGTCATATTACAAATGCTCTGCATAAATAGTCAATACAGGAAAAGAGACACGTTCTTTACTATTGGACCGAAATTACATGTTCATATATACGCTTACTACACAGTGAAAATATACCTAGAAGGATACATGGCCATTTGACAATTTTTGAAGGCCTGTAAGCCCTATATTTATGAAGACATCTCAAAGCTTTTCAGCACACATACAGTATTACATAATCCTTTTCACTGAGCGGTCTTCAGCTCTGCAGCTGTGACTGTTCTCTCATTAACCAAACGGTATATTCATTATTTGCCAGCTGTAAGGAGCCCATAGTCAAGGACAGACAATGGCTGTGAAAGATATATGCCCACTTTCGCTGGATTTAAATGAAACTACAGATTCTCCAGTAGGTACACCTTATCTGGACTTGTACAAAGAAGACACTCCGACTTTACGACAATAGGGATAATTTTGATTTTGATATTGTGAATTATTCCTACTTGGATAGCAATAGACAGAATGGTCCTGCATATCTCGCCTTATGGCATTTCTTAGATCCTGTCTGTGTGAAGATTTCGATAAACCTCATAAGTTATTACTGCAAAAACTAGTGCCGCAAGCATATTCCATCAATCGCCTTCACTCATTTATTAATTTTTACAATGGTTTCGCCTCTCTTGTTGGTAAGTACGAACGGAGCGTTCAGAATTTCTGGGACTAGAAATCCAAAGCGGGAAAATAACAACTTTCTATCCTGTCCAGTGCTGTCAGTGGAACCTTTCACACAATTTCGAATTTCTACATGTAAACCACCCCTGTTCGGAATGCACCATGGGTAATTCTCAACAAACCCGGCTGCATTCAACTCCAGTGCTATAGCCATTTTGGGGGTCCATCCACGTTACCTGTTGCGCATCTATTGTTATTGTACAGATTGTCAGGCTTCCAAGCTTATAGCTTGGAGGGCCTATTGTTATGGGACGGATTTTTAGGCTTTCCAAGCTGATACTTGAATACCGAACAAGTATTTTCTCGGAGACGTACTCACAGAATACTGCTGACATCAGAGAATTGCAAATGGTACAGTAAGGAAGTTTATTCTGTTCTTTAAACAACTGTGTTTTGTAAATTGCTGTGTTTACAGTTTTGACGCCATAGCAGTTCACATTTTGGTCGTACACGATTTTTGGTGAACGTTGTTTTATTCAGAAGCATTTGTATGGTTAAGCAAAACATTCAGTGAAGGATATGCCACGTTACAGCAAGCAAAAACTCAGAAAAACGGAGTTGATAAGAATAAATAATCTAATTTACATGCTGGTCATGTGACCACAAACTTGAAATTTAGCACTACCATTGCCTCGACCTCGTGATTACGAATCTGCTTTTACTTTTTACTTAACATGCATAGTTTTGTCATAAATGAAGTTAAATTTCAAAAATACGCAAGTTTGGAGATCACGTGACAGAAAACGGTTAAAGATGTAAAGCTGAAAATTGGTGAGTGCAAAGGACATATGATCTTCTTGGTGGGCTGAACATTGTGCAGTTGTGTTAATAAATACAGGACTTCTTCGACTTCAAAATTTCATAAAGGGTTATACCAATATTATGTAAATACATGCACAAGAACAGATCTTTCTGTTGGCGTGCATTTTTTAGGGAAATAAGTGCATGCTCAAGGACAGGCAACTTTGTAATGCGCTTTTATTCTCTACGGAAAAAATTCTCTCCTGGAATACATACTTTCTTTCTGCTCAGTATATCCCGTGTGTACTACTAACTTTCCGGGAGACCTCAACTTCTGTTTTGTGATTTAAAGCCTGATATTTGAATTGTACAGGAGAAAGTAGCAATCCTGATTGCATATTCTCTTGTGATTTCTTTTGGTTACTTCAGTGCTATAAATGTAAGGAAAACATCTTATAAAAAACATAAAAATGTTCAACCATATGTGTAGGAGATTTAGGCTCCGTTAAAAAAGCAAAAACCTAACTGGTTTGGTAGTCTTATGTTCTCATCACGAATCCAGCCTTATTTCTTTTCTTCAATGTATACTTTTCTTGTAAATTACAATCAAGTAACGTTTGTATTTATTTGGAAGTCACTTGAAAGGAAACAGTTTTAACTGTAAAACAGCGAAGTCGTATGTGCAAAAGGTTATCTATCTTTGCTTTCAGTTTGTAGAATCTTGATGCTAAGTATATAACTTGTAGCGCTTCAGTAAGCATCAAAATCCAGGCGTCGGAACCGACATTCGTATATCAGCTGGCGTTCCGGGTCAATAATCGCAAAAAAAACAGTTTCCAAAAAGGACAAATGAGACAAAACCCAGAAGAACTAAGAAAATGTATATTTTTAAAAACAGAAGAGAAGCAATGAACAATTTTCATTGACGGACGAAAAAACGTTATGACTGTTCTAGGCGGATGAATAAAACCGATATCCACATCGTATATCAGCTTAGTACATGTGCTAGGGATATTATACTATGTATCTGTTGTGCTTTGATTGAAACTTTTCATATATCCAAATTGGCGATCACACTCAATGCGATGAACATCTGGCCAATAGCCCCGAGTTAAGCAGAATTAGACACAATTATAAAACAGAAATTCTGAACGCTCCGTCCGTACTTACCAACAAGAGAGGCGAAACCATTGCAAAAATCAATAAATGAGAGAAGGCTTTTGATGGAATGTGCTGGAGGCACTAGTTTTTGCAGTGATAACTTATGAGGTTGATTGAAATCTTCACACACCAGACAGGATATAAGAAATGCCATAATATAAGCAGGACCATTCTGTCTATTGCTATCCAAGTAGGAATAATTTATAGTATCAAAACCAAAATTATCCCTATTTTCGTAAAGTCGGCGTGAGAAGAAACCAATGTCTTCTTTGTACAAGTTCAGATAAGATGTACCATCTGGAGAATCTGTAGTTTCATTTAAATCCAGCGAAAGTGGGCATATATCTTTCACAGCCATTGTCTGTCCTTGACTATCGGTTACTTACAGCTAGCAAATCATCAATATACCGGTTATATATACCGGATATTTGGTTAATGGGAAAACTGTCACAGCTGCAGAGCTGAAGATCGCTCAGTGAAAAGGGTTATGTAATAGTGTATGTGTACTGAATATCTGTACATGAGATGTCTTCATAAATATAGGACTTGCAGGCCTTCGAAAATTGTCAAATGGCCATATATCCTTCTAAGTACACATAAGTATACATAAGCATGTAATTTCGGTCCAATAGTAAATAAAGTGTTTCTTTTCCTGTATTGACTATTTATGCAGAGCATTTGTAATTTGACTGCTGAGGAAAATTTGTCACCTAGAGCTAAAATCGAATCAGTCCTTTCTACACATAAGACCATGCTTAGTTATACACTTATATTTGCTGCGCATAAGGAGAAAGATAGATCGGGCACGTGTTATGTCATTTGCGTCGGGCAACTGTCGTTTGAAGTGAGAAGTGAACATCTCTCCGTTCACTCCAAAACTGTCAGCGGACCATTGCGCACAATTTGAAATTTCTGCGCTTAAACCACACCTATTCGAAATGCATCATGGGTATCTGTCAACAAACCTGAAAGCATTGAAGCCCCCGCTACCCCGGGCTATAACACGTGTGTGTGGTCCACTCAGGTTCCTTGTGGGGAACCTATTAAAATTGTTGTGACCATTAGGTTTCCAAGCGTATTAAAACGCACAGATTATTACTAGGGGTTCAATTCACTCAGCCTTCAATCTCTGTTTTTGTTCGGATTATCATTACTCCCGGCACTTTTTTCCCGCTTTTCTAGAGGAAACATCAGGTCACCCAGCCATGAAAATTCAGTATGTTTTAGCTATGGATCTGAAGTTTTGTATCTATACTTTTGGAAACTTCCCCGTCGCCTCCCCGGGAATTATAAAGACAGGATCTCAGTTCTCTGGATATCTTGTCTTTGGAGGCGACTACTTCTCCCGTGTGGTTCCGGTGAATAGAATAGCTCCACAGCCTCCCTGGACTTACCGTAGAAGGCAGCTAAAAGGGGAAATCTATTTGCCGGGGATTGCGACCTCTGATGCGGGAGAAAGGCATCCTGGTGGCTGAGGGCGGGTTGATCTTGCGGGATCCTCACGCCCAACACCACATTTCGACCATTAGCTCTCCTAAGGCGTGCGGTCAGAGGGCCCACTTCGATGAACCAGCTGGTCGTGCTAGTCCAGCTGTCCCCATGTGAGCCATCATATATCTCGAATGAATGAATGATTGATTAAGGCTTTACGTCACATAGGAATTTTTCAGTCATGTCGTGGCGGGAACATGTTTTAAACCACGAGCCAATATATTGTTTTCAAGAGGTAAATGCGAACATACAAAACAAAAAGAAAACTACCGACGTGTTTAAAAGCAGGTAAAAGAACTAAACCTCTGATAAATCTCGAAAACCACGATTGTTAAACTCCTTATACGTATGTATGAACTAGAAATATATATGTATAATGTGAAAGGTGTTGTATCTTATGATATAATCCTATATACCTTAAGTAATCAGTGACAGCATCGCCAGCGACGCCGCCAAATAAGCCAAATATAGAATTGACTGTGTACAATCCTTGCCAAATATGAGCAAAGTCCAGGAATTCAACAAGGATATGTTTGATGCCGTACTGGGCATCACATCCAACACACTCAGGAGCACTGCTCCCATCCAGGTTAAAATTGTGTGTTACAAGACAGTGCCCAACACGGCATCGTGTATAAACTACTTGGTCTCTAAGAGACATAACAAGAGTATCAAATTTATAGTCAATCACATGATGAAGAGCTTGCAGTTTGTTATGGACTTACAAGTCCCATTCTCCTTGCCAGAGGCGACGAATATATTTTCTAATATTAGATTTAAAATCAGTATAAGGAATTTTAATCAAGATATGGATTTATGTAGGGCACCCTGTCTTTATCTTTATCTTTACCTCTTTTAGTTTGTTTTCGAGGTAAGGCTAATATTTTAAGAAGTAGTGGGTTTTTAAATTTATTATTCGCACTTGCCAAAAGGCAGGATAACGAGTCACTGCACAGCTTTCTGGGCATACCTAAAAAACCATATCATAAGACCAGGGGTATAGCTCTCGCCTTGGCAGAGACTATTGAAGATGAGGACAGAGGACAAAGAGAAAGGACTCGCTCTTCTAAGACACCCGAAACCACAACATTGTCCCACAACATATTTTCGAAGAGCAAAATAAATTTAGGTTGTGAAAGAAGCCAGGGAGGAGAGTCCGAAAAAGAAACCGGAGC
Source organism: Acanthopleura granulata (assembly GCA_016165875.1). Lineage (NCBI taxonomy): Eukaryota > Metazoa > Mollusca > Polyplacophora > Chitonida > Chitonidae > Acanthopleura > Acanthopleura granulata. Next base: position 863,969 of record JABBOT010000047.1, read on the forward strand.
TACGTCCTCAAAGCTTGATGTTGGCTTCTGCAATATGGTCCCAAACACGAAAACCGAACGACGGGATCTTGTTAGGACATTTAGTATACTTGTCCACAGATAGCGGGGTTTGTAAGTAGGGTTTGTTGGTTGTGCTTTAAGCTTGGCAGCATACTGAAGGCTCAGTTTTATAAGTCTGTGATGTAAAGAAGGATCGTTAGCCTCTACGTATAAACTCTTTACTGGTGAAGTTCTAAATGCACCAAGATTGACCCTCAAACCTTGGTTATGGACTCAATACAGCATTTCAAAATACGGTGTTCTAGCGGTACCATAAATGATGGACCCATCGTCCAATTTAGACTTCTCCAAACAACGATATAAATTAAGTAAAACTGATCGGTCAGTACCCCAAGCGGTGCTAGACATAACCTTAATTATATCAAGAGCCTTTGGACATTTAACTTTAAGTATTTTTGTATTGGGTATAAATGATATACTGTCGAATATAACTCCTAAAAATTTATTTTCTCCAACAATTTTCTCTGACTCTCCACAAAATGTAAGCTAGGGGTTTAGAAGGAGTTTCCTTTTATTGCAAAAATGCATGGCAACGGGTTTAGACGTAGAAAATCTAAAACAATTGGCAACTGCCGATTTCTCGGTCTTACTGAGACAGAGTCGCAGTTGCCGCTCAAAGTTATTCATATTTTTAGGAAGATAGTATGAAAGGGAATTATCTACATGGAACCCTTAGCGTCTGATATTAACGTTTTAGCCAAGGTGTTAACTTTCGTGCTAAATGGTATTGGGGAAACTACCCTACGTTAAACTGACGATCAGATAAAAGTTGAGATATGAACAGAGGCAAGCCAGAGGAATAATTCTGAGATGAATACCTGTGAGGTAATGTTTCAACTAGTTTATTGGCTGTATCAGATGGAGATGTTAATAACGTATCACCATCTTTTAAATGCTGAACTTTGGCTTTATTGATAATGACCTTGAGTTTCTTTAGCATCTTTCAGACCTTGCACATAGGTGTTTTGAAGTAACGCCTGAAACAAAGTTTCGCCAACAAGATCGTTTCTTGGACTTAATTAATCGACGAGCCCTAGCTGTAAATATACGAACCTGGTTTAAACTTTTATCAGTGGTACAATGATTAAATCTGTGCTCGGCTTTAATGACTTTGCAATAATCATTATCGTTCCAGGGTTTGCTTTTGAATTGTGGATTTGAGGAGCTCTTATGTATGGTTCTGTTAGGTGCTGTTAGTATACGCTAAATAAATCTTAAGGGATCATCTGAGCATTGAGACTTTCTGGAGTGATGTCAGCCTCAGAGAACATCTCAAATGCCATCCAATCTGCTCAATTGAAGCTCCAGCTAGCTACACGTTCTAAGGAATTAGAAGTGAGATGCTCTAGGAGAACAGAAAAATGGTCACTACTGCAGAGATTATCATGCACTTTCAAAGATAAATCCGGGGGAAGTGACGGATCCGTGATAGTGAGATGGATGCAAAATATGAGCCATTACCAGGATGTAAATATGTATCAGAATCGTCATTGAAATAACGTGGTTCATCAGTCGATAAAAAAAATCTTTCAATGTTTTGCCTTCATTATTTATATTATTAGTGCACCATTCGGGGTTATGGGCATCAAAATCCCCCAAAATTATGAAAGGTGTCTGCAGCTGTGCTTTCAAATTATGTAATTTAGAGACTGACAAAGAAGAATGAGGGGGAGTATATATCGAGCACAAAGTAACTGTATCCATCAAAGAGACACGGACGGGCACAATCTCCATCACAGTATCAAGAGGAACACGGCTTTGACTAATATTATTATCCACGAAAAAAGAGGACCCGACAGAGTCTCGCTCTTCCTCATTAGGATAAGTGCTACAAAGTGTATAATTTTTAAGAGATTATTTATCTCTTTCAGATGCTTTCAGGTGGCTATCCTAAAGACACAGGGCAACTGGATTTGAAGATTGAATTAGCTGTGTTATTTCAAAAAAATTTCCCTCACGCACTCGGCAATTCCTCTGTATAATATTGTCTAAGGAAGGCATTATGGATGAAGGCGTATAGGGCTTTGATGTATGGATCGAGGAGGGCTCTTTTGGGGGGATCTACTTGTCGATCTCCCTGGTGTAGAGGATATATCCATCACCTCTGCATCCGACTTTGAATAACTAACGTCCTCCAGCGACCCAAACTTATGAAATGTTTGGATAGGATCTCTAGTGGCCTTACAGCTGTATGGGGCCACTAGGTTTATCTCTTTTAAGATTCTTACCAGAATTATGGTTATAACCAGCTCAATCAGAACCAACGGGTTTAGACCAATTTGACATATTTGACCAGATCTCTGTTCGGGTTCCGGAAGTTAATCAGATTCAGGTACCAAAAGAGGCTTTTCCTGAAGGTTTGTATAGGTTTGTGATGACGAGCTGCTTGTGTTTAGAGACTTTTAGCAATTTCTGTGAACGTTCTGTGACAATGGCCAAGTAAATGATGTTTGAACTCTCACTGAAACGGAGGGTTTGTTAACGGCAATGACATAGGTAGATTTTGTGAAGACATCTGTGGCTGAGACCAGCCTCTTGGCTTCTTGGTATGATATATTATGATTACATTTTAATATTATTATTTCTTTTCCTTCTCTGAACAGAGATCTTGGAAGAGGCCATGTGGGTTCCAATGCAATTGAAACATTCTACTGGGTTTGTGCAGTCGAAGCCCTCGTGACCTGCTTCCGCACACCTAAAGCAGACCAGTTTATTGCGGCATTGGCCTCTGCCTTGGCGAAATCTCTGGTAGGGGAAACACAGGGTTGGGTTAGGAATAAACAACTCCACCCGCACATTGTAGGACCCAACAAATATAGATGTTGGGAGGGACGGTTTGTTAAATGTTGAGAGATAGGTATTCGTGTTAATTTAATTACGATGTCTCTTAATAACCAAACGCATAGGATTTATTACTCCCTAGTCTATAAGCTCCTCTGTTATTCATTTTCTGTCATATCATGTAAGTCCTCGTCCCTGTCCCGAGAGAGAGAGCATTTAAGGCATTATGGGGAGTAACAGTAACTTTCTGTTCTCCAATCTTCTGCCCCCGTGGGGTTCCCGAGAGTGAAAAGAATAGAGCCCAGTTTTCCAGGCAAGCTTGTCGTTCAAGGCGACTGACCTAGAGCTCTCCCGTGTGGTTCCGGTGAATAGAATAGTTCCACAGCCTTCTCGGTCTTGTCGTACAAGGCGACTAAAAGGGACAACCTGTTTGCCGTGGGTTCCGACCCGTGTCAGGGGAGGACGGGATCCTGGTGTCTGAAGGGGGGTTGATCTTGCAACATCCTCACACCCAACACTCCACTTCGGCCCTTACTTCTCCAAAGACGGGCGGTCGGATGGCCAGCTCCGATCAATCGGCTGGTCACACGCCTTGCCTCTGAGTGGTTCCAAAATTTCTCCATGTCAACACTTTTTTAGAGAACGACTGCTTTTTCTTAAATTTCGTTCGTGGGATTACGTTTGAGGCGGTGGCTCAAGTAATTCATGTCTGATGTGCTGCCTCCTTCATAGGGTGGGTGATGGAGGAGCTCGGGTGGGAATGGGGTGTGCATATTAAGGCCATCTATTTGAGTATACCCCATGTGGTGTCTTTCCTGTTGGGTATCCCCAGGTTCAGGCATCGGCCTTCGCACTCCCTGGTGGGTGGGGAACACGTGGGGTGAATTCCTACATATGTATTATGGCTTCCATAAAACTTTCGTCAAATGTCTCTAGCATTCTATCGTCCTCTCAGCCAACTTCAGGTACTGATAAAAAGAGGAAGCTGGAGGTTTTGTCAGACCCACTTGACAATGGACAGGAAAGTTGGCCGGCTTTTTTGTCCTCTTAACAAAGAGTGAACAAAAGCCGGCCTCTAAAATTCATTCTTTTCTTTTAAAAGGGGCATTGCAAGGTGCAGCAGGTACTTTAAAAACCGTTAAAAAAATACGATCCGGAGACATTCTCATCGAATGTTTCAAGAAACAACAATCAAAAAATTTATTATCATTAGATAAAATTTCCGATACATCTGTTTTTACATCCCCTATCAATACCCTGAACAGCTGTAAGGGAATGGTACCTGACAGGGATGGGGATATCTTCGACCTATCTGAAGAAGAAATCTGTACAGAATTAAAACCACAGGGTGTTGTCTGCGTGAAGCGTTTCACAACAAAAAAAGTTGGCAACATCCTGAAATTAAACGCATGCCTTTTGACCTTAAATAGCACCTCTCTACAAGCATATGGGGTTAATGTGGATCTATATATACCTACCCAACACGATCTTTCACTTGACAAAAATCTGGTCACGGCAAAGGCCAATATTTAAATATACTCATTTGTTTCCGATGCGGCAGTGAAGATCATGACGCTTTTGACTGCACAGCACAGTTAAGTCCTGCAATTGCGGCCGAGATCACATGGCCTCCTCTAAAGACTGTCCTTTTTTCATTAATGAAAAGCAAATAATCAATTTAAAAACTAAAAACAACATTCCCCATCAAGAGGTCTGCAAATTGGCCTCGCTTCCTGGTACTTCACCACAGATTTCGTTTGCCAGTGTAGTCAAGCGAGATACAACATCTGTTGCAACTCAAACTTCCTTGACTTGGCCCATTGGAAACGACAAATTTAGCTCGATCTCTTTTGAACCTTCGGCTCAACATGTCCGGAACTCTCGTTCAACCCAGACCACCAAACCACCAAACCAGTAAACAATACAGAAAAAAACTGATAAACCTGAGCCTCAATCATCTAAAAATAATAATGACAGAAAAAAAAATCCAAAAACAAACTTCAAAGTAATAATATTAAAACCAGTAAATCGAGTGGCCCTACAGAACGTCTGTCTAAGGCCACTAGAGATCCTGTACAAACATTTAATAAGTTTGGATCGTTGGAGGACGTTGTCCCTTCAACATCAGATACGGCTGTGATAAATACATCACTTGCACCAGGGAGATCTTCCAGCCGATCTCCAAGGAAGGGTCGTCCTCGGTCCAGACATAAAGGGAAATGTCCTACACGTCTCCCTCCGTACTGTATACATACGACAAAATTATGCAATGGAATTGTCGAGGTCTTAGGGGTAGTTTTATTGAAGTAACACAGCTTGTCCCATCATTAAACCCTATTGCCCTATGTCTTCAGGAAACTCACCTGAAGACATCTGACAAAGATAAAATAACTCACCTCATAGTTATTCACTTTATAGTACATTTTGTTACAAAGAAGAGCGAGCTGCTGGCGGCTCCTCTATCTTCATAAACAACAATATTATCCACAGTCCTGTTGCTCTGGTTACAGAGCTTCAGGCTGTGGCCGTTCGTGTTTCATTGTCTAAGACAATCACATTGTGTTCAGTTTATATTCCTCCGAACACTTCCTTGTCAGCTTTCCAGTTGCATAATTTAAAAAGAACACTTACCTACACCGTTCATAATAATGGGAGATTTTAATCCCCATAAGGTATGCATTTTTGTAGTAAACGGAAACTTCATCTTTACCTCGAGCTTAATTTTTGTGGTGAACAGATATAAACTGTTGGAAAAATTAAATTTCTAAGTATAATATTTGATAATAAGTTATCTTTTATTCCTAATATTAAAATGCTTAAAGCTGAATGTACAAAGGCTCTCGATATAATTAAGGTCGTGTCCAGCACCGAATACGGTGCTGACCGATCTGTTTTACTTAATCTGTATCGTTCTCTGGTGAGATCTAAACTGGACATTTATGGTTCGGCAAGGAAGTCGTATATAAAAATGTTGGATCCTAATCATCACCAAGGTTTGAGATTCAGCCTTGGTGCGTTTAGAGCTTCACCAGCAGAAAGTTTATACCTCAAGGCTAATGAGCCTTGTTTATATCACAGGCGTATAAAACTAAGCCTTGGTGCGTTTAGAATCTCACCAGTAGAGAGTTTATACGTGGAACCAAATGGGCCTCCTTTATATAATCGACGTATTAAACTGAACCTTCAACATGCTACAAAGCTTAAAGCTCATCCAACACACCCTGCGCACGACTGTCTTTTCAATCCATCATATGTAGACAAGTATACTAAATATCCTGACAAGATTCTTTTGTTTGGCCTTCGTATACGGGACCATATTGTGGAATCTAACATCAAGCTAGAGGAGATAGATCCGGTATCTTTTGCGGAGTCTCCTCACTGGCTTCAACAACCTAAACTAATATTTGTCTACGTCAGCATAATAAATCCAATACAAATCCTCTTATAATTCAGCAAGTTTTTGCTGAAATTAAGGGAAATGATCCGAATTATAAATTTATATACACTGACGTATAGGAAGATGGAGACAGGGTTGCGGCTGCGGCTGTCTTGGAACAGCCGGCCTTGTCTCTTCGTCTTCCGTCTTCAACGTCTATCTTTTCTGCAGAAGCCAGGGCTATACTCCTGGCCTTATCATGTATTTCCTCTGGGCGTGGCCAGAGGGCAGTGATATGCAGTGACTCGCTCTCTTGCTTTTTGACAATACAGAATAATAAATTTAAAAACTCACTCATTCTTAAAATTTGAGCCTTACATAGAAAATTGATTACAAGAGGCAAATATATTATATTCTGTTGAATACCAGGTGATATTGGTATCCATGGAAATACAGTCGTGGACATGGAGGCAAAGACTGCCCTAAATAAATCCATATCAAAAGTTAAAATCCTGTATACTGATTTTCGATCGAACATTCTTGGATATATTTGTCACCTTTGGCGGGGTGAATGGGACTTGCAGGTGTGTAATAAACTGCCCGCTATTCACCCTGTCATTGGCCACAATTCTTATACACTGGGTATGTCTCGTACAGACCAAGTAGTTTTAACAAGATGCCGTTTTGGGCATTCTCGTCTAACACACAATTTCATCCTGGATGGGAGCATTGCTCCCGAGTGTGTTGGATGTGGTGCTGAATACGGCATCAAACACATCCTGGTTGACAGTGTAGACTTTGCCCATGTTCGGCAAAGATTCTACACTGTAAACTCCATATACGATTTGTTTGACAGCATCGCTGGTGACGCTGTCATAAAATATTTGAAGGCCATTGGCCTGTATCATAAAATATGAATTGTATTGTCATAAATATTTGTCATAAAATTTCCTCGATATGCTGGTTTTCGAGTTTTAACTGTTTTGGTTTTCCTTACCTGATTTTAGCCATGTCCGAACATTTTTGTTTCGTTTTTGATGTTCTCACGTTCATGTCGAAAACCTGAACTGTCTCGTGGTTCCACCTTGTTCTCGCCACGATAGGGCAGAAATATTGCCGATGTGGCGTTCAGCCATAATCATTCATTCATTAATTCTAATATTCTGAAGTTTTATCAGATTATTATACGGCCGTTTTCTGCAGCATTCTAATAAAATATTACCCGACATTAATTTTTTCGCTTGGTTTAACGTGTCGGTGTAGGTTTCTGGTGTTTTTTTTCACAACACAATGGGATTTATTTTCATACTAACTTGATTTTCAGGTTTATTAGATATCACAAGAAACGATGGAAAATAATTGCTTCCCTATCCCATACCCAATTGTATCTGGTTTTTCCTTTTCTGTTTTCGCCCACATCCGTCGAAGGTTGTGAACAGGGCATAGAAACATTTGAAGAAAGTGAATTACATGAAGACATACCGAACCGATTTCATGATTCATAGCGCCGTGTCTCTCACCCGCCCCGGAGTGCCATTATATGTATCACGAATCCTGCGAGTTGCCAGCAGAAAGAGAGACGAGTGTTTCACACCATTCTCGATAAGGTGTATTATTCGCTCATATTCGAGCAGGTGTGGACTTTGCTCATATTCGGCAAAGATGCTACATTATAAAGTCTATATTTGACTTATTTAACAGCATCGCTGGCGATGCTGTTATTAATGTTTAGAAGGCTGTTGGCCTGTATAATAGAATATAGTTTATATATATATATATATATATATATATATATTTTTTTTTTTTTTTTCATTGTATAAATTACCAAGCAATTGTGGTTTTCGACTTTTAACTAATATTTAGTGTTTTTAAACTGGTTTTAAATAAAAAGTTCGTCCGTTTTTTTTTAAATTTTGAATGTTCATCAGATCATGTGGAAAACTATTCAAGGCTACCTGATTTGAACATGTTCTCGCCACGATATGGCTGAGATATTGCCAAAGTGGCGCTAAGCGAAAATCATTCATTCATTCATTTAATAGGGGTGGAAAGCAATCACTGCAGTTTACCGTGGAAACAGGAGTAAACCTTGCAACAATGTAATCCCTCTGTCTTTGGTTATCGGCTATAAGCAAAAGATCAAAGATGCCTTCTCTGCAGTCTGTAATACTAGTCCCATTGTATACAGTGCATAGCAATCTCGGGTTCAAATCGAGCATATTCCTTTTCAATTCTGTCACGTCGTTTTCTACATTTTATTGCCCTGAAGTCTGCATCAGACCACACAAAGTGGTAAACATGCAATAGCGTTGACCCAGGCGACGCTGCTGAATAACAGTATTAATTATTATTACTATTACAGAATTTTGGGAGCGAGCTACATTGAAAACTATGAGTCGGTTTGATCTGAAATTTAGTAGGTGTAATCTCGCAGTGGCAAATTGATGTGGTTTTTTCGTTAATTTTTTTTTCTAGGTCATTTGGTAGTTGGGAGGCATGCTGGATTTAGTCAAAACCTTTAAACATCTTCTCAAAAAGCAACCAACAGATTATCTTGAAATTTTTTACACGTGTAGAGTAACCCTAGTTACAATAAGTTTAAGAAAATGATTGACCTCTTATAAAAACTTTAGAACCTCGCCACTGGTCGAATTTATGACGTCACAAAATTCTAATTTTGATAATATTTCCTTTCATTTTGTTGTATATGGGGATGTGGATCCGAATGTGGAATCATTTTTAACCTATCTACATAACTTTTTGAGATATGGCCAAAAAGTTTATTTAGTTACGTCATTTCCATGACCTGCAAATCGAAAGCTATGAGAGCTAGAAATCTGAAACTTGCAATACATTGTAGCCCAAAGTATGCGCTTTCAGCACTGTGCCAACATATTTGAGCTCTGATAAACAGTTTTCTCGATAGGAACGTTTAAATGACACTAACCTGTTTTAGAAATACTATTGTATGCAGGGGCCTCCGTGGCTCAGTCGCTTATGATATCGCAGCGCAATGATCCAGAAAGCCTCCAACCAATGCGGTACCTGTGAGTGATCGCTGATTCCAGATTTGCAAATCTTTCGAAAAACCGAAGTGACATCATCAAAACCTGAAGAGGGTATATCTCCATAACCAATAAAGTTAGACGCAGTCTTAATCCTAACATCCTCCCAAGGCATGAACAAAAATCCTACACAAGAAGAAGTAGTACATGCCTAAAAAATCGCAACTTTTAAAATCGAAAATCTTCTACGTCTAAAGTGGCAAAACAGAAATGTGTGAAATTTAGGTGCCGCGCAGGGTTGGGGACTGTATTGCATGAGTAGAAGTTTGAGTATGCCACGTGACGTGAGTTCACAGGGAAACTTTTGAGAAGCATTTATTTTCCGAATCCTCAGTCCGATTGATCTGAAATTTTGCATACGTAACAACTGTTGCGTCCGCAGAAAAACAGAATGCAATAAGTGAGCTAATGCGAGCTAATCGCAAAGTGCGGTCAAAGTGCGGAAAAGCGTAATTTCCCGGATATTTTCTGGACAAGTGACAGAAAACGGTTAAAGCTGTAAAGCATAATATCGCTCAGTCGAAAACCCTGTACATGTACTGTATGCATGGTGAACATCTCTGGGCTGTCTTAAAAAAAAGATCTACAGAGCTTCAAAATTTGAAAAAAGGCCGATTTACTGTATTTGGCACATTTACGTCTATATGCTATATAATGCATACATCAAGCAAATACAATGCATTCGTGTCGTGAATGAATTTGCAAATACTGAGAGCATGCGCCATGCTATAGTGTGAGGTTCTGTTTACGAATCTGGTCGTCTTTCTTGCCTGCTATGCACACTTTTGCCCGAAATGACGACGGAGCTGCGAAAAAGCGCAATTAGCCAATATTTGCACACAAGGTAAATGAAAATTGTTACAGAAATAACCTGAAAATCTCCGAGTGCAAAAGACTGCACATCTATTGTATATGTTCGGATGTAAGGAAAGAAAGGTTACACACATGGACATACAGGTACTACTGTCCCGGAGAGCTATATTTATTATTATTAGGGGCTCAAGCCATTCAGGCTTGTTTTCGCTCGATTTATTATTATTATTATTGTTCTCCACAATTTTGTCCCGCGTTTCTAGAGAAACGGCAAGTCGCACGGTTATGAAACTTTAGTATGTTTATGTACAATCAGGGTAAAATACGAAAACATCCTGAGTTTGAAATTGTTTCAAACAGTTGAATATGGGTGAATATGTCATGTGACCGAAAAATTAGTTTTTTGCTAATAATTTCTACACTTGTACAAATGATGGCCCCCAAATAGTCTTACCTGTACTTTTGTACGCTGAGTCCAGAGAGGCAAATTTGAGGAAACTAGTAGCGACTTGATCAAAGCTGAAAATGGGTATATCTCCATAGCCAATAAAGCTAGAGTCGCAGTCTTAAGGCCTAACATCATCCTAAGGCATGGAGACAACTTTTACCAAACCCAATGTGACGTCAGCAAACCGAAAGTAGTACATGCCAAAAAAAGAATCGCTATTTTTCCAACTTTGAAAATTGAATAACTTCTACGGCTAAAGTGGCAGGGCAGAAATGCGTGAAATTTAGGTGGGTAGTTGACCTGAGGACTGCTTTTTGTGGGGGTAAAACTCTGCGTGTCCTAGATCACGTGACGTAACCGCCATATTGGGTTGCTACTAAAACATTTTCTCCCGAAACCCGAATCCGATTGACCTGAAATTTTCTACACCACACAACTGTTACCTATACATTACGTTGATTGAAACAGAACGCAATGCAAATGACCGCCACTGGAAGTGATGTCTTTTGAAAACAATAAGTTTGAATTTCAGTCTTCTAAACCGGCTACCCGACGTAGTTTGACGTCCCGATCGGAAATCTGATCTTATTTCATTGCTATGATACATACTTTTGTCGCATCAAAGGGCGAGAACGCGCAATTTCTCTCATATTTCCATGTGACTTAACAGAAAACGGTTATACCTGTAAATCTCAATATCTCCCACTGAAATGCCCTACACATGTTCTGTATGCGTGCTGAAAATCTTTGAGCTTCCTGAAATGTACAGGATCTACGGGGCTTCAACATTTGGGAAAAGGGCGACTTCCTATGTTTGGCACAATATATTTGGCATAATCGTTTGCTGCGAAATTTTATATGCTGAGAAAACGTGATAGGGCGAATATAAATTACGGAGCCCCTCTTTGAAAAACTGTGAAAGTTCGCTGCTTTTCATATATTGGCTCGTCACCAAAAATTTTTGGAACTGAACACGAAAAGAACTAAACTTGGTAAAGTTCTGATCTTGAATCTGAATCTTTTTCCTGTTTTCTATAGTTTTGCGACATTTTGCTACTAAAGTTGATAATCATAAAATTTGCATTTTTTTTTTGGAGAGGTCGTGACAGAATACTGCTGGCATCAGAGAATTGCAAGTAGTATAGTAAGAAAGTTTAAGCTCTTCTCTAAACAACTCTGTTTGCAAATTGGTGTGACCTACAGTTATGAATTTCAACGTAAAGTTCGCACTATGCTTAAATTTCCATCACCCTAAATAGAGTGCAATGCCCATATATAGAGAGAAAGGGGGAGAGGACCACAGTTTTGACTTGAAACTGCAAGCTGTGTCAGTGTTATTGATAATGTTTATATTGCTGTTGTTACTCCTAATGCTTGTTTATCACGGCGGTTAGGAGAAACATAATTTCACCAACATGGATCGCATCAACCTGAAAGCATGTTTTATGGTTTTGTAGCCTCATTGAGCTGCTCATCTACTGCATCGCAGTTTCAGGCAACAGCCCTCCCCGAAAGAAAAGCTGAAAACCGTGTGTGAAAGCCGTTTGGAAGCCGTAAAACTTCATGCAGTTTTAGTTTCCTTTTTTGTTCTCCTATCTTCACCACCAGTAATATTCCTCGAAGGAAATACAAATTTGTGTTATAAATATAATATCTGTAGTCTATATCGTATTTTGTTGACAACAGAAATTAAACAAAATAGATGAATTTCACGTTATTTGCAGGTGTCGCGTTAAAAACATATGAAAACGTTGGCAACTCTTGCTGTTTCAACCCGTCAGATAAGTAAAGTGCGTGGACTTAACTGTGTGTATATTGACATTTCCAGGGATAACACCTAATTTTCGACTCTATTCGAGATGCATTATGTGTATTTTTGATTATTGCTTGTTATTTGAGAAATATCCTTCCAATGTTGTTGATTGTTGAACGTATTAGATTCTTCTTTTTGACTTCCTTGATTCAACAAGGCTTTAACATATCATTGCAATGAATTTAAGCTGTTGTTGTTATTTTTTCAGACAATTCCGGAACTATGTAAAAAGTTTGTTCCCATGCCTAAGGACGAAACATCCCCAGGCGACTCAGCCTAGTGAAGACAAAACTACAAGAATAACAGAGAACTCGGAGCTAAACTGAACACGGCATAGAAGGTGTCACAAATTCAATACATTTTAGAGCATGTATAAATTCTACGCCCACAGTTGTAAACAGGAAAAAATCTCCCGTTCCTTTTCAGTCATAAAGGAGGCAACTTAATTTCTCGCTTGATAAATAAATTCACTAGCATGAAATCAAAGAGCAGTGCGATATTTACGTTGTTTTCATTTTAATTATTAGGTGTATACGAGGAGGTGTTTACTTTCTACAAATAGCAATTGCCTTCGTGTCTGTTTCTAAGCACAACAGAGAGTGGAAAACCTACGTGTCGAAACCAGGCGTCAACCGAAATGGGCGTTCCAGGTCAATAATAACAAGGCCATTTCCACAAACGAGAGCAAGGCCAGTTGTAGGAAATGTTTTCTGTCAGTCACTTGCGTTAACATACATGTATACATGTATCACAATTCTTACACACTAATTAGTCGTGCTTGCAAGTAGCTCGGTAAGCTATTGATTTCCATTCCATATGCGACAAACCGGAAAATGACAAGGAACCGTGTCGCATTCTCAACCCATGTATTGGTAGGTAGAAATGCGCTTGAACTTGCTCCTACTGGCAAACGACAGAACTTGCAATATACACCCATAAACCGTAGAACCACGTCAGGATTATCTGAACTTGGTTGAGTTAACAATTCACAGATCAAACGGACCAATTATTATTTTCTCATGAGTTAATGAATGATTATGGTGTAACATCACATTGCTGATGTTTCAACATTACCGTGGCCAGAACATGTTTAAACCAGAAGCCGATGTATGGTTATCGAGGCAATGACAACATGGAAAAGTAAATAAACCTGACGGACATGTTTTAAACTAGTTAAAAAAACTAAACGTCAGATAAAACTCGAAAACAAGTTCATGTTTATATACGCTGGAAAATTATATATACCTGACCTGTAAAACTGTATCTTATATATAGGGCAAAGGCCTTTAGAAAATGAATGACAACATCGCAAGCGACGCTGTCCAATAATTCAAATATGGAGTCGACTGTACAAAATCTATTACGAATATGGACAGAGTCTACACAGTCAACCCAAATGCCATACTGGGCCTATAAAAATTATAGCCAATGACAGGATCAATAGCATGTAGTTTATTATATACCTGTTAATCCAATTAAGAATATCAGACATAAAATCACTGTATGGGACAGATTTTGCATCCTTGTCCACGACGGTGTTTGCATGGATACCAATATGACTTGGTATCCAGCAGAATATAATATTTTTACCTCTTTCAGTCAGTTTCTATGCATGGCTGGTATTTCTAGGTTTAACGGGTTTTTCAATTTATTATTCTCAACTGCCGAAAAGCTGGATAACGAGTCACTACATATCGCAGCTTTCTGAGCATACCCAGAGGAAACATAAGAAAGGACCAGGACTATAGCTCTGGGCTTGGCAGAGAAAGATTGAAGATGGAAGACGAAGAGAAGTGAATTGCGGTTCTAAGACAGCCGAAGTCGCATCCATAATCCTGTCCACATTCTTCAGTCAGTATATATAAATTTATAATCCGAATAATGAGCCTTAATTTCAGGAAAACTTTGCTGAATTATCACAGGATTTGTACTTGCTTTGTTATATTTACGTGGATCAAATATCAATTTAGGTTGTGGAAGAAGCCAGGGAGGAGAGTCCTGAAAAGAAACCGGAGCTATGTCTTCAAGCTTGGTGTTGACTTGCACAATGTGGTCCCGAAAACGAACACCGAACAAAGGGATCCTTGTTATGACATTCAGTATATTTGTCTACATGTAGTGGATTGAAAACACGGTCGTGTACAGGGTTTGCTGAATGTGCTTTAAGCTTAGTAGCATATTGAAGGCCCAGTTTTACACTGCTGTGATGTAAAGAAGACTCTTTAGTCTCTAAGTATAAACTCTCTATTGGTGCAGTTCTAAAAGCACCTAGGATAAGCCTCAAACCTTGGTGATGGACCAGATCCAACATTTTAAGATAGGATTTCCTAGCGGAACGGTAAATGATGGATCGAAAGTCCAATTTGCTAGACACGACCTTCAATATATCGGCAGCCTTTGTAAATTTCGCTTTAAGCATTTTTATATCTGGTACCAAAGATAATTTCTCATCAACTATAACCTCTAAGAATTTATTTCCTCCAACAATCTTCACTACATCACCACAAAATTTAACCTCGGGGTCTAGATGAAGTTTACGTTTATTACAGAAATGCATGTAAGGTTTTAGACAAAGAGAATCTAAAAAGAGATCTTATTGAGACAAAGCTGCAGTTGCAGCTCGATATTATTCATATTTTAGCACGATAGCATATAAGGAAATCATCTACCTATAAAGAAGCCCCTGAGCCAGATGTTAGTGTTTTAGCCAAACTATTAATTTTAATGCTGAACTGTGTTGGTGAAGGAATACTGCCCTGGGGCACACTAATCTCCTGATCATTAGGGTCAGAAAGAGAGGGCCCCGCTCGTACCTTAAACTGATGATCAGATAAAACTGAGATATAAATATACGTAAGCAACCCTTTTTTAATTAAAGATCATTTAAAATACCATATTTCCGTGTGGTGTCGTAAACTTTTTCAAGGTCGAAAAATATCAACACCAATTATTTATTATTAATAAGACCATCACGAATAAAAGTTTCAAAACCAACAAGATGATCAAAAGTAGATCTAGTTTGACGAAAACCACTTTGTATATTAGATAAAAGCTTGGTGATTTCAAGAAACCAAACAAGTTTCTCGTTTATCATTAGCTCCAAAGACACATGTGGGAAGAGCTATTGCACGGTAATTATTTGGTTCAGTATGATCCTTTCCCTCTTTATTGGGACCGGAATAATACACGCCTCCCTCCTTGATGGTGAAAAATTGCCAGTTATGCAGATATTATTAAGTAAGCCCACGAGAATCTCAAGTGGCTCAGAAGGTAAATGATTCAGGAGCTTATAATGTATATCATCTGGGCCGCAGAGCTTGGGTCCTTTTCTTTTCACTTCAGTGTACCCCACAGGGGGATCCTGCAAACTGAAACGGATATATTTAAGAATATTAGACATAAAGACACTATATGGGACTTTAACCCGATATACATTTATGAAGGGCAGCTTTCGATTCCCTGTCTATGAATTTGCTTGCGCGGATACTAATATGACTACACATGCAACGGACCATAATATCTTTACCTCTTTTAATTAGTTTCCTAATCAAACGTAATATTTCTAGTATTGACGGATTTCTAAATTTGTTTTTTCTATTGCCAAAAGGCAGGAAAGAGAGTCTCAGCATATCTGCCTTCTGGAATAGTATATATGTTGGGGGTTCTGAACCATCTCCCGCTCTGACATCTAGAAGCTTCACGGGTAGAAATAAACCCTTCTTTTATGCCTTCATTTCACCTATACCACAATGAGGAATCCAGCCACAGAAACTTGAATTAGAAACAAAGGAGACTATTTTATCTCCTCTGTAACATAAATTAACCATGAATCAAACCATCCTATGTGTGAGAAAGTCCCTTACCACCACCCAGGGAGGGCCTTGGAGCGAATTGCGCTTTCTCTGGCTTTCTAAACGGTTTAGAATATAGGGTGTTGCGCATATCGATTAAACAAGTGACAACTAATAGTATATCCGTCATAACAAAATAGAGATTGACAAGTATTACTTTAGGTGGCTTTCCATAAGTTTTACAGACACGTGTGATAAGAGGTGTGTATTGTGGGACTCACTTAGCTCTTATGAAAAAAAGGTATAGAACCCAAACCGCGCAATCTCTGTAAGAGATGTATGACATACTCATTAGGAACATGGACCCGATGTGGGTATGGGAAGGAGAAAATGAAAGTCCTTAAAAGAAAGGCTAGAGAGTTCAAAGAAGAATTTAAGCGCTTAGCCGCAATGAGAACTAATTAATGTTTCTGTTAGAGAAGTGCGTTATATATTGTATATCAATAATACGTAGTATAATCATGGGTGAAAACCGAAGTGAACTGTTGGAAGATTTCTTAGAAGAACTGTTGGCAGTCACGCCACCAGCCAATCGACGCTCCAGAAGGCGACAAAAATCATCCAGGATGAGCCACTTCCTGCCAAAGAAAAGAAAAATTTGCTAAACCCATTATTACCAAGAAAATGTCATCTATCTTGTCACAAAGTAGGGGGAAGAAAAAGAAGGCTGTAGAGGACTGTGACCCAGTACCTACCTACAAAATTAACAACCAAGTCAGGACTTTGCAAAAGATATTCTGGACTTCCTCAACGATAATAAGCCCACAAACCTTCAATCGTACACAATGGGTGATTGGAAATTTCTTGCAGTGCTGGCAAATGGACGCTCCAGACGGACATACAGTCAGCACAGACCCAGCACCTTTCTTGGGCGGTGCATGCCTTCAAATTCATCGGAATCTTGAAGAGTAGATCAAGAATTTGAAGGTGTAGTTTGAGACGGTTTTAATGGTCAGGCTTCGAAAAGATATCGCTGATTGGAGCGAGGAGTACACAGACCCTGTGCTCCACCATAAGCAGGAGGCAGGGTCTGCAGGCCAGCGGGATCAACACCTCACCGGGCATTACCTTTCCTACAATCCAGGATGAAGTTGAGAAATGGAAGAAAAGATGCTCTGGGTGGGTGGTAGGCTTCTATGGCTGAGCATCAACCACTGAGTGGCGGCTCTTACATTCCACTGCCTGCGGCACAACATGGCGTTGGTGAATGTGAAAAACAGAGATGAAAACTGCCTTTGCATGGCACTGTGCTCAACCCTGTTTCCAGTGAGCATACATGTACATAGACTAGCTAATTATCCAACCTCAGACGCAGACGGCCTAAACTTCGAAGGAAACGACGCCCCAACACCCATTTTAACGATCAATCACGTTGAAACACAAAACAATCTAGCAGTTAATATATTCGGCTGGTACAAAGGAGTGGTCATAAACAGCAAACGGTCTGCGTATATCGCCAGGATTGTTGCTTATATAGAAGGAATATGAGTTCCACTACACCTGGATCAAGCGTCTAACTCGCCTTCTGTATGACCACAGCAGGCAAATACTGAGTGTAAATACTCCTGTGAAAGATGTCTCCACAGCTACAGTAGAGAAGACCTTCTGGAGGCCCACAAGCCAAAATGCTGAGGAATTGGACAGACGTCTTTGAGGGTAGAGATACCTGAGGAGGAAAAGAACCCTCCAGAATCACCACAGCGGCCTGCTGCGTTTGTCATCTACGCCGAGCTTACAACACAGCCACGATTTGTCATGTATGTACAAAGCCACTACTTGGTGATGGTGTCCTGGATCACTGCCACATGACTGGGAAATACCGCGGTACAGCCCACAATGCCTGTGACTTGAAGGTGAGCCTGAACCCCTAAAATAAGAACCGCAGAAGTAATCTTCCATAACGTGAGGGGTTACAACTCTCATCTACTGATACAGGCCATCTCGAAGGTAAACGGATATGTATCGTGTATTCCCAATAACACAGAGAAGTCTATCTCCTTCTCTCGAGGACAGCTCAGATTCAACGACAGAGCTCAATTCTTGTTGGTCTCAGTTGGTAACAGCCAATCAAACCCAGGCTTTCCAAATAACCAGGCTGTATGAGCCTGTCAAAGAAAAACTGGAACTGTTGGTGTGTAAGGGAGTCTACGTATACGAACACACTAACCCTTGGAAACGGCTCACCGACTTACGGCTTCCACATAAATAAGACTCCTATATCAAAATCTCCGATGATGAAGATTATGCCTATGGGTGACTATCAAGAGCTACACCTTCAAACAGATATGTTTCTCCTGGCCGATGTATTCGAAAAATTCCAGAAGACTAGTATGAAACAATATGGCTTAGATCCTGCCCTCTACTACACAAGTCCGGGCTTCTTTGGAACGCCCTACTCAAGAAAAGAGCAGTTAAGCTTGAACTGCTGGCGGACTGTGACAAACGTCTCTTCATGGAAAAGGGAGTGCGTGGCGGAATCGCAATGGTTTCGAGAAGATATACTAAGGCAAACAATCCGTTGGTTGAGGGATATCACTCATCAATGGCAAAGAGTCACATCCTGAATGTTGGCGCTAACAACTGTAAGGGTACCAGTATCGGAGAGAAAAGATGATAATCAAATGGCCTGTTCAACTCTCAGATAGCGATAGTCCTTACAGTGGATCAAACAAAGAAACACGACAACGCTTGAATAAGTTGAATACATATATTTGAACAAAATAGACAAATAGTACAACCTACAATAATATACATAAACAATACAGATAATTACCAAAATATATAGTTCCTTATTGATGATAGCGTCCAAATACGGATGGGATATTCTGACATAGTCAGTCCACGTAAATATATAATTAACAACCCTTGGAAATTCTCAAATCAAAGGATGACAGTCCTGTGCGTGACAAACAGCAGTGGGCACGGTACCCCGACGATAATATATAACTTCTGGGCAAGGTGCAACTTACCTGGTCAGACAGGTTGACAATAACGTCCCTGACGCCAAGCTAGCGAGTTATGTTTCAGTGCTCGAAAATATACACCAGGTCACTTTCAGGGTGAACTGGGATGATATGTACGAGACAATAAGCAATACAAGCTACAAAATGACGTCTCAGAAAAATACCAGGTGGCGAATCACAAGCTCACAAAGTGATACATACAGGAAAATGTAGCATAAAATGACGTAGGTCAAATGGCATGAAAGCCGATGTCTGCAAATCCCTCAAGGTGTACGAGAGTAAATATGACTGCTTTCAAAATGGGCTTGAGTAAAAGACTGCGAAACTTCTAAATTTCTCATATTTACAGACTAACGTCAGGAAAATTCTGGATGATGATGTTTGCAACATGGGTACATCTTTGCAGAATGTAGGCAATGACACGAAACGCATAAACACAGAAGCCTCGAGAACACGCGACTGGATTCCAATGCCGGCTATAACGTACACAGAAGGAAAAATGTGGGTCAGACAGGGTAAAGAAGGGCAAAAACAAATAAAAAAACATAATACATTATTTGAAAGACGGGGTTCATAACACATCTTGCATGACTGGGGAATGAGCGAGCCACTACCGCTCTCGAGCAAAAAAAAATGCAAAGCACCCGACGGACAGCCGCAATTGCTTTATCCCAGACGTGGATGTGGAGCATCCAGAAGGAGCACAACGCTTATCCACGGGCCCCGGAGCGCATGGTGTTTCAAAAAGAGTGGACGTCTGAGTATCAGTACAACCCCCTAGGCGTTCGTTCCCCAACTTCTGCAAGGACCGATATGTGCTTCACTAGAGAAAACTTCAGCTCTGTATGTCCCTGAGGATGCGCCTAAAAAGCGTCCACAGGGAGCTGAAATTCTAACAGAGCCTGTAGATGGAGTCCAACATCAGTACGAACACCAAG
Organism: Acanthopleura granulata; assembly: GCA_016165875.1. NCBI lineage: Eukaryota > Metazoa > Mollusca > Polyplacophora > Chitonida > Chitonidae > Acanthopleura > Acanthopleura granulata. The sequence goes on from JABBOT010000047.1 coordinate 884,077, forward strand.
CTCCTAAAGAGAGCAACCAGCGACTTCGAGGAGGACCTCTATAAGCTCATGAACAACTCCGTATTCGAACACACTATGGAAAACTTTCAAGGACTGGTTAATGTAAATGCCTATTACTAAAGGCTTCTTCTATACATTTAATTATGGCAAAATCTCGTCTTTATAAAGAGATAAGCAACTTGAACCAGCGAAGCTTGCTAGCAGCTTTCCTTTGACACATTAAGGCAGTCAAAGACACACACACCCACACAAATCAAAACTTGAATAATGTTTTGTTTCATATAGATGGCTTTTAATAGGCCTCATTATCCCTCCCAACTCTAATTCTTTTTAGAACAAGCTTACATCTGACAAGACCTATATAGCATTTGCCTAGGAGACACACAAAAGCTGAATAATTCATGACACCATACTACAATGTTTGATCTCTTGGGTTTTGTATGGAAGTTTACCCGTAATGGTTTCACATTAAGTGGTGTTAATGATACATATTTAACTATTATAGCTTTACAACTTATATTACTGTATCTGTATCAATATCAAAATTGTGTTGTTTCAAATTTGATGACCACAAATTTACATGCAAGCTACACAAGTCGTGATATATGCTAAAAACTGTTTTCAATGACATATTTACTCTGTACTCTGTTTTATAAAGGCAGCTCTAATTTTTCTTTCATACTGTATTAACCTTTAACATCGCTGTATTAACATATTAACCTGTAGCAATGAGTTGTTCCCTTAAACTTAATGGCATACAGAATGATCCAAATTTGTGAGCTTTGTCCAAACCATCATTTTTAACTGTAACACATACAAGTCCCTTGTCGTGCAGTAGGTTCCTGCAAATTTTTTTCCGTCAGTTAATCAATATTTTATTCATGATTTTCTCTTTCACCTAACATCATGAATCATTTTACCATACATATGTTTTTGTTTCTAAATCCTCTTTAGAAACATTCCAAGCCAGTTTAATAAATCACGTTGCACAAATTATAAAGCTAATACGCCTCATTTGAATTATCTAGCATATCACTGAAGTAAGTCTATGCAGCATGTAAGTTATCTCACACGAGGGTAATTATAGGCAACACACTATTGAAATGCGTCGCAGATCTTAAATGACATCTATCCTCTTCAGTTCGGGAAGATTGTGCATATTTCGCCATCGTTTTAACCTAACCAATGCGTAATGCAAGTATTTTCACCAGGGGACTTTTGAATTTCCTCTGAATGGCTGGCATTAATTCTGGCTTTTAAAGTGAGTATGAAATTCAAAATCCTCCCAGGCAGGTAATCAATTAGCTTACGCTGCATTAATTTCGAGGTTCGACATTAACCGTGTTTAGAGGTCCGACCTAACGACAGCTTACTCATTTACGCATTTCACCCAGTGAGCAAACTGAAAGGCAATTTACCCCAAAAGCAGACCACGGTGTCAACACTGTCTCACTTCATTCCCTTTGTGATTACTAGACATTTCCCAATAGTCACACCATTATATTTATACACATTTCACTGTACATTGATCATTTATACAGCATATAAAGATTCTAATTCATCAACTGAGTATCTGGTTGAAAAATTTAGCACAAAATCTGAACATTATTTCTACACGCACATTGCACAACAGATTTGCCATTTATGCTGTCTTATTATTTAAGAAATCTGTGACAAAATTAATTAACTTTCAATGTGACTACTACAAATGTGTACATATATACCCAGACAATGAAGATCCGATTTGACTCACACTAGCAAGGTCCATAAAATAGCATAAAAATACCAATTCCATGTCTTCAACAGTGATCGGGCAATTTTAGCTTTTTTAAATTCAATTTTCCGATTTCAGAACCAGGGGTTTCAAAACTTAAAGCGACTCCTCACTTTCTAGTATAAAATCGTTTTCTTTCTTTGCTTTTAGTTTCCAACTGTCAGTCATTCATTCCAAGCAAGAAAGCTAAGCACTTAGCAGTTCGGCTTTCACGGGTACTAGATGCCAAAGAAGGCATCAGCGGCAATTCATCTGTACAGAATGTGCCATTGTTCATACCACTGTCGTGTCGAATCTGAAATATAAAACACACTTTGAGAAACATCAAGATTTTACTATTGTGTTTGGTGCTGAAAAAATTTACACTCAATGTACTGTAGCTTAAGCCGCAAAATGCCACAACTTGGTTAAAAGGTAGCATCACCTTGAATAATGTCACATGCAAGGGGGTTTTGTAGTTTTCAACAAACGTTAACTTTCTAAAAGCGAACTTGACATGTCCCAAACACAGTTGTCAAAACAATTATTTTCACGCTTTCTCTTAAAGTTGATGTGAAAATGAGACATACTTGTATATCCTGAAGTATTTTATCTGTAACAAAAATATCGACTTACTTCCACTTACTTCTGACTCATGTCCCTCAATTTTCTGACACAAGGAACTATGTCCGTCAGCAACAGTGACGTTAGTTGCCCATGGCTGTTCAAGAGGGAAGAAAAAAACACTAAAATGCCAGAACACAACATGTATATTAATGTGTCTAAATTTTCTGAAGGTAGAGATGTTATATATACGGGCATATAGATTTATGTCTGTCAAAAGACTGTTCTCAAAAATAATAACTGTACTACTAAACTTGTAAAGTGAAATATTAAGAGTAACACTTGCATGTACAAACATAATATATATGATGTATATGTATATCATTTTTAGACCAACACTGAGTGACAAACCTTGTTGTCGCCAGGGGGAGCTTTATAGTAAACCCTCTCAATGACACTGGCTGACTAACGAGCCTAGGGTTATAATCTCCTATCAATGCACAAGATATGTAACAGCGCACTTCCTGCAGCGAGGGGGCCGTTTTTGAAGGAGAGCAGAGCTTTAACGCATATTGGACCTCCCTGACTCTGTGTTAACTCCAAAGACTGTTAAACACTGATAATAGTATTTACTATGGAGATTTTCATGCACATACCCTAGTGTTTGGTAAATATCCACTTGAATACAATACATCCAGTCAGCACACATGCACAAGAGTTTGGGTATTTTTTTTCTTTCAGCTTTAAAAGAAAATATAGGCCCATGTGTACGATTGTCAACTTCGCTGATTTCTAGAGGGCACTATTTTGACATGCCGCCATGAAAAGTCGGCATAAAATTCATGCAGAAAGTTTGTATGAACTTTCTAATTTTTTCTTGCCTTTCCTTTGTGGTGATCAATAGCAAGCCTTTGTGAGCAGGGTACGGACATAAACCCCTTACAAATCCCCTCCATATACAAAACTGTTGTACATTTGGTCCCTTTTGATCGTGTTTTAATTGTTGTGTCTATTGTTTGTCTGCAACTATTGGACATCACCGTATCATATTGGTTTCAAACTTTTCAAAAAAAGACATTAAAACAGATAAGATTGATCTTTCAGCCTGTTAGTTTGACTATTTCCAACCATTTTCATGTGGCCGCTGCTTGTCTACAAGATATATCGAGCGCCATGCAACTGAATTTAACAAAATTTAGACATTTCTCTTGTTCACGGAACCTCTCAGTTATCTGTGTTTTGGTGACTACACGACTCTTAACAAACACTTATATATATGTACATATTTAAACCACCCTGCAAGTTTTAACAGGTAGAACAAAGGGGTACTCAGGGGGATGGGCTCGGTAGGATTCCACGTCAGTCTGGAAGGAAGTATCAACAAGTATTCTGGCGGATTAAGCTCGGTGGGGTTTCAGGTCAGTTTGGAGGACTAATAGAATATTAATGTATGAGTTATGTGAATTGAGGTTTCAAATTGGACAAGGTGATCTAAAGTAGATCGACCTTCACAAAAACCACATTAAATATTAGATAAAAGCTTGTTGGTTTCAAGAAACCAAGCAAGTCTATTGTTAATCATTCGGTCCATTGCCTTACAGACGCAGCTGGTAAGGGGTATGAGACCGTAATTATTTCGATCACTACCATGCTTACGCGGTTTAGGGACAGGGATAATTCACGCCTTTCTCCACGATGGCGGGCAATTACCAGTTATCCAAATATCAATAAGTAAGTGGGAGAGAGTCTTCAGTGGCTCAGAGGGTAAATTGTTCTGTAGATTATAATATATATTATCTGGGCTGCACGCAGTATCGTGTGCCTTTTTAACGAAGCTTTAAGCTCCTCAGTGGAAAAAGGTCGATTGTAAGCTTTTAAATTCTTTAGAAGAAAAAAGCAATTTAATTTTCTCCTTTTGTGTTTTAATATGCTGAAATTCAGTAGTGTAATCATTAGTGGAAGATTTCTGAGATTGTTTCAGCTAGCTTATTGGCTATATCAGATGGAGATGTTAATAAAGTATCACCATCTTTTAAATCCTAAACTTTGGCTTTATTGTCTTTGTCCTTATGTTTCCCAACGATGTCTCAGCCCTTACGTATGTTTTTTTTTTCACGAAATACCTAAAACACGGTTGTTTTGGACTTAATTAACCGACGAGCCTCAGCCCTAAATATACAAACCTGGTTTAAACTATTATCACGGTAATGATTAAATCTGCACTCGGTCTTTTTAGGTCCTTTATGGCTTTGCGACAGTCATTAACGTACCAGGGCTTAGTTTTTGGTTTTCGATTTGTCGAGGTCTTAGGGATGGTTCTATCAGCTGCTGTTCATATAAGTTCGTTAAATTTTAACAAAGGATCGTCTTCAGCATTGAGATTCTCTGGAGTGATATCAGCCTCATAGAACATCTCAAATGCCATCCAATCTGCTTGATCGAACTTCCACCTAGCTACACGTTCTAAAGAATTACAAGTGAGATGATGTAGGATAACAGGAAGTTGGTCGCTACCACAGAGATATTCATCCACTGTCCAAGAAATGTAAGGGAGAGGAATCCGTGATAGAGAGGTCGACAGGAGAATATGAACCAGTACCTGAATGTAAATCACTATGAGAACGATGACTGAAAAAAAAGAGTTCATCTTTAGATTAGAAATCCTCTACTATTTTGCCCTTATTATTAGAGATTATGGGCATTAAACTCTTCCACTGTTATGAAGGGAGAAGGCATTTGAGCTGTGAAACTGTGAAAGTGATAAAGGAGAATGAGGAGGAATATATGCTGAACACAACGTGACTGTTGCCGATAAGGAAGCAAGAACGTCCACAGCCTGAAGCTTCGTATCGAGGGCAACAGGGCTGAGAATAATATTATTATTAACGAAGAGAGAGAGGTGTATAAGTGATATCTTATCTTTGTCAAAGGGCAATTGAATTTAGAGATGGAATTTTGTCTAAGAGAGACATTATGGAAGAGGCGTATCGGTGATTTATGTTTGAATAGGGACGACCCTTTTTGACAGATCTACTAGATATCACATTTACAGAATAAAAGATATCTGGCCCCCCCACCGAAACGGTGAGTTTCCAGACAACATTGGCATATGTATATTTTGCCAGGCCATCCGTGATAGAGACCAGACGCTTGGTTTCCTGATATATTATTTTTAGGTTTTAGTGTGATGATTTCTTTGTCCGTTTGGAGCAGAGGGCAGTCCTTGGAAGAGGCCATGTGGGCAATTGAAATATTCTATTGGGTTTGTGCCCTCGAAGCCCTCTTGACCAAGCAAGAGCATTTGAAGAAAAAAAAAGCAACTTGGCATCACAGTAAGTGAAAGAATGACAAAGCGGGTCAAGTGTAGGGCTTAACATGACAAGCCAATTGATCCGACCGGGCCTGTCCGTCCCCCCGTCTAGAACAAGTAAGGGTCAAGGTGGCGTATTGGGTGCAAGGCTTATCAGCCAAAAGCCAAGACATCCTCAACCACCAGGGCCCTGTCCTCCTCTGACATGGGTCGCAGCCGATGGCCAACAGGTTGCCATTAGTCGCCTTTTAGGATAAGCTTGCCTAAAGTTGTGAAGTTCTATTCTTTTCACATCCGGGCACCCCATTTGGGCCAGGATCTCTGAGACTCTGCTGCAGAATTGTGTCTAATTTCGCTTAACCCAGGGTGAGGGGCCGTTATTCATCGTGTTGATGGAACTCTATATCGAGAGCAATATGGCAGTCAATAATATCATAATTGATGAAGTCTCACGCACCGTAAAAAGCTCGTTCTTCTTCATTAGAAAAAGAACAATGCAGTGAATGATGGTTTATCTTTGTCGGTCGTCTTCCGGAAAATAGATTTAAGGAGTGAAATGTTATTTCAACAACATTAACCTTAGGAGAAGTTTCGTTGTATAACTTTAACATATTAAAGACATTATGGAGAGAGGCATATCGGTGATTTATATTTGGAATATGGACACGCTTTCTTACGAGATCTGCTAAAAGATCTCCCAGGTAATGTTTAAATAATTGTATACAGCATCGCTGTAATTTTTTGCCTAATTCTGCTTAAGCCATGTTGCTGAGCGAAGTGTAAGTTGTACTTCTTAATAAACACGTACGTGAACAGTTAGAATAACACCCTAACTGAGGTTAATTGAGAGAAAACGGATTTCACTGGTAATTTATGACCATATGTCAAGCATCACACTATCGCCGCGGTTCTGGTTTGTTTTTCTGTGCTGTAATCTTTTATAGTATATTCCTGCATAAGCCAGGATTCGGATGGTGGACCACCGAGGGCTGGCCCCTTTGCGTTGTTTTCATGATATTGTGTATACATGTGTTAAATTGCTGTGTTATTCCTACATAAATCGGGATTCTGATGGTGGACCACCGAGGCCTTGCTCTTTTGCGTTGTTTTCATGGTATTGTGTATAAATACACAGCAATTTGAGCAATTCTAGACCAATGACGTCTAATATGTGGCATTTGATATCACCGTAATTTTTGATTACCTTATTCATGATGGGGTGTGGTATATGACTTTATTTTTAAGCATTTACATGGGCAGTTAGAATGAAACGCTAACTGAGCTAACTTAACAAAAAGCCGAGCTTTACAGGTAATGTGTGACTTGTCAATTGCGACACTGTTGTCACTGCTCTTGTGCCCGGTTTCATGAAGTATACTTAGTGTTAAGTAGCCCTTAGCTAAGTACGCTTTCTATCTCTACAACATCCGTTGACATGGCCGTCAAGGGAATACTTAGCTGAGTGTGCTTCATGAAACCGGGGCCTGGTTCCAGTGTCTTTGCTGCAGTTTTTTATAATCTATCTATCAAGTCCGCACCTTAAGTTGAAACAGCAAGGTCCTCCAACGATCCAAACTTATAGCTTCGGATTGGGCCTATAGTGGCATCAGATGGACGCACTATACCGCTCTATCATTGGCATTCGTATGTTTATTACCGGATTTACCTGCTTGAGATTTATTATCAGAAAAGATATGACGCTGAAGTAGGTCATGTTTGGATATAATTTGTATGCGCGTTCGTTGTGTCTGGCTGGGTGACTTTTCACCGGAAGTTTCGTTCAGCTTTCACAAGTATTTTTTCAGCAAAAGTGACAAGAACCGTAACAATAAAAGAATAAAACACAATACACTTTCAGCTTTGAAGCCTAATAATTATACTAGCGAGAGCAAACAGGTTTCCAGCTTTTAGCTTAGAAGCCTAATAATAATCCGTATGATAACAATAGGCTTTCAAGCTGATTTGGACATGCGGTGAAAGCAAGTGAATCTTGCAATTCCTTGTCACCACGATTGTGTATGTGTGTTGTCCTGGCGACTGAAAGCAAGGAGATGGATATCAGTCGACAAACCACTCCTTTTTACTTTTAAAAACATATTGAAAAATTTTGAACACATTCATGAGAAATAACCTCTCAATATATTATACTTCTGGCATTTTAATGGAATCAATAAATCTCAATCTCCGCAGAAATGGCAATAACCTGAGTACAATCTAATTGTACATCTTGAACAACATTCTTGGCAACACCTTGAGGGGCAATATCCAACAATGAGTAAAATTTAATGCTGACAACAAAGTATTGTATATAAGGCACCGTGTGTAAGCTTTTGTTCAACTCGGACCACAGAAACAAGTACGTAAGTATGTTCTTTTAGATATCAAGAATACCAAACGCCCCGAGGTGAAACGTTTTGTAAGTTCACATTTTCTTTTTAATTTTCTTATCCTTCCTTTCAGTTATTGATGAAATACAATTTCGAAATATAAATATCTTACATTTGACCAAACCTACAAGTTGTTGCGATCCATGGTAGCTTTGCATATTAGAACTATCACTAAGGGGTCCTATCTGCTGTGAATATACATCCTCTTCTAAATGTTCATTGCCTTCTGTCCATATTTGTCTATAAATTGCACGTGTATACAACTGTTCCCTCAGACATCTATCCATGCAGGTCTTGTGTGCCACATGGCTATGGACTATTCCATTTGTTAGTATTTAGGCATTTACTTGAACAAAGAAAAAGCTGAGAACACTTTACAAGTGTACAGATTTCACACAAGCGTCAAATCCCACATTCGCATAAAATTCTTAAAGGGGAGGGGGATTTCCATGTCGATAATTGCTATATACATTTCCAAAAGAACTTTTATCATCAGCTTCCAAAGTAAAATCCGTACAAAAAAATACATACAAACAGTAAATAAACGGTACATGGTAACTTAGAGGAGAGAAACAGTGGGCAGTTTTCAGTAATGCACACAGTGATTTTCTCAGCGTGAAATCCAATCAAAAATTCCGTGTTGTCGTCAGTGGGCAATTATATTCATTCAGGCATTTTTGGATCAGAACTGTCAAGAGTAAACACCAATTTCACGAAATATATACATTTTCAAAATTTCACAGAGGAAGATTTATCTTCTTACATTTTGCAATAAAAATAATCCCCGAAGGAAATAATGAGTTTTTTTTTCCAGAAATGCCTTATCTGCAGATGTTTTCCTCAGTTTCACTCTTTTTCCTTGAAACACTGGTATGGCAAAATATTCTTTTTTCTTGCTGTGTATTATATATGGTGCACAAGACGCCTCCTTGGGCAAGGGAGTTAGCGCGACAGCGTGGCCTGATGACCCCGTGTCTTTCACCAATGCGGTCGCTGTGAGTTCAAGACCAGCTCGTAAAGGCTTCCTCTCCGGCCGTACCTGGGAAAGTCCGCCCGCAGCTTCCTGACGGCCGTGGATTTCCTCCGGGCTCTGTCTGGTTCCCTCCCACCATAATACTGGCTGCCGTCGCATATTCTTGAGTACAACGTAAAACACCAATCAATTAATAAACAAGTAAATCGTACACGATATATATACTGATTTTGTTCATCCACATAGAACTTTCGTTGCGTCCTGTCACTGTTATTGAAAATTACTGATCCCTTCTCTTTGCATGAATGCAAAAGGCGAATGATTATGGCTTAACGCCACGTTGGCAATGTTTCATCTATGTCGTGTCGAGATTATCTTCAAAGCTGAAAGCAATGAATGGTTTTCGATAAAATAATAACATTTAAAATCGATGAAAATCGAAGAAAACTTTAAAAATCATTTCAAAAACTAAGGATCAGATAAAATCGAAAACCACAGTATATACACATTATATAATTTGGAAAAGTGTGTATGTTTCTTTATATACTTCATTTCAGTTTTTACTCCATTTTCAAGAATAGGAAATATATTTGTCTATATAGATATACATATAATGTTACCTACAAAAAATACATCTTGTGAATTAAGCCAAAAACCTTCAAAAAATCAATGGCTCAAAAGTCGACTGTGTAGAACCTGTCCCGGGTATGGACAAAATCTACAAAGTCAACCAGGATATGCTTGGTGCCGTACTGGACAGCACATCAAACTCAATCGGGAGAACTGTTCCCATCCATGATAACACTGCGTCTGACACGAGAATGTCAAACACCGCACTTTGCTAAAACTACTTGATCTCTACGAAACATACCTTGGGTATAAGAATTTATCGCCAATGACAGGGTGAATGCAATGCAGTTTACTGTGGACCTGCAGGTTCCATTCACCCTGAAAATACGACGAATGAATTTAAGAATGTTTCACCCAAAATCAGCACACGGGATTTTGAACTTAGATCTCCACTTTTGTAGGGTAGCTTTCGCTTCTCAGTCTATGACTGTTTCCATCGATACCAATATGACTTAGTATGCAACAGAATATAACATCTTTACCTCTTTTAATAAGTTTCCTAGAAATGGCTAATATTTCGAGAATTAATGAATTTTTCAATTTGTTATTCCCAATTGCCGAAAGACAGGATAACGAGTCACTACATATCACAGCTTTCTGGGCAAACCCAGAAGAAACATATGGTAAAGCCAGGAGAATATCTCTTGCCTTGGCAGAAAAGATTGATAATGAGAACGGGAGACGAAGAGAAGAGAGTTACTGTTCCAAGACAGCCGCAGGCTGCACTCTGTCCATATCCTTTGACCTATCAGTATAAAAAATTTTTTAACTGGGATCAATAGCGCTAATTTCAGCAAAACTTTGGTGAAAGGGAGGAGAAGATTCTGGATCTATATGCTATAGTTTGTTGTTAGCCTTTACAATATCGTTCCGAACAGGAAGGCCGAACGAAGGAATATTGCTGGCAAATTTAATATATTGATTTAGCTGTACTGGATTGAAAACACAGTCGTAAGCAGGGTTTGTTGGATGAGGTGTAAGTTTTGTACATGTAGCATATTGAAGGCTAAGTTTAATATGTCTGTTATATTATGTACCCTCATTAACCTCGACGTATGAACTTTCTAGCAACAAAGATGAGCCTCAAATCTTGGTCATGGACCGGATCCAACATTTTAAGATATGATTTCCTTGGGAAACAGTAAATGATGGCTCCAGTGCCCAATTTAGACATCACCATATAAATTTAGTAATCAGATCGGTCAGCACCTCAATCGGTGCTACACAAGACCTTAGTTACATCGAGATCCTGTGTAAAATTAGTTTTAAGCATTTATATGGGGTATAAACGCTATGTTCCAATCAAAAATAAGAACTTTTAGTCCGACTGCCAAACTAGAAATTTTACCCTAACCGCAAAGCCTCTGTTTTTTCTCTGTGGATTATTGTTGTACAGTGTCTATGTTAACATCGTAGGGTGGGTGTGACAGTCTCATCCTTGGCCATTTTGAGAAATTCAAGATAGCGGAAAATATGGCTGTCGCTTATAGAAAAACCCATTTACAACATGAGTGAGCTTTGTTCATACCACATTTTAACCAAACTTAAAAAGGTTATTTCTGCAGTCTTCTACTTAGACGTAACCTCAGAAGAGACATTAAATTTGGCAAAAACTCCTTGAAAGTCACTCACGCAAATGTACAAATAAGAGTTATGCCGATAATGACAAAGTTGAACCACATATCTACATGCAGCATCATTACAATCATCATTGTTACATACCTTTGCACACCTTTTACTATTACAATTACATAACCACAATATCAGTGTTCTAGAAACAATTTCTGTCATGTGCTACTGATAATCTTTCAATATACCGCCAGACGTGCTCATAAAATATGGTAACTATATGCAGTGATTTAAAATACAGGTACAGAAAGAGTTTCCAACTCACAATTTTGAACAAACAGACACTCCAAAATTGCAGTTATCATCAGAGCCCTTTTCCACCAATGCATCATTTATCCTGGTGTGATGATTCCAGCATTCATCATCTCTTTTGAAATGACAAAATACGGTACAAGTCATTCATGAGCTGCTGCAGCTGCATCTCCGTGTGTTGCATGGTTACTTCCCCTTGCAGGAAAATTTGATGACAATGAGCAGGCCATCAAGAGCTAGTGCTGTGTTGGGAGGCAATGTGACTGCCGCGAGAGATACATCCTCCATGTACCACCCGTAGACTGCTGGGTCAAGTGCTGGTGGGTGTGGCTCCAGGGAGTTCCCCGAGACTGCCACCTGTATGTGAGGATGGGCATATTCTGACAAAGAGATTCATGCGGTAGAGACTGGAGTTTGGGAAAACTGGCAATGTTCTTGCTCACTTTCTTTATCTTCAGCTTGCACAAAGCATCACTTGCAAAATTAGTGTCCTCCACTCCAAAGCATGCAAGAACATAGCGTGTAGAGTGTTTTACTACATATTTCACCTAAACTTTGAGGTTTCCAAGCACACTGAGAGAATGTTTGTGGCTTCTAAGAACTGTGAGGGCAACTCCCTTTCCACTTCTAAGGTATGGTGCCACTGTCTCACATCCTGACAAACCATGCTTCGGAAGAAGATCATCCATAGTCTCATCATTGTTGGCTACAGATGCATTGATGTCAACTTCGGACCGTCATTTGATTGGTGACACCATTTAGACTTGAGAATTGTTCATCTCAAGATGATAGCAGTGACACTGCAGCACAAAGACATCTGTGTCATCTGCCACCACCATGGATGGCTGTGGTTTGACAGCTGGTGGAGAATGATGGTATCAACCTCTTCATGTGTGGCCTCCAGATCTCTTCTTTCTATTGTCAGGCCTTTGCAGAGTTCAACTGGCACAGGGCGACTTCCTGTGATGACAAGGCGATGTTGTTCGAAATTTTCCATGTGCTTGACGAGATCTTCACATATCAAGTCTGTCATGGCTGAATTGGTCTGGGACCCAGTCAGGGATAACTTTCTGTGGTGGTAACTTGGTGGTTGATCCTGGGTCCCTGTTCCTTCAAAGGCACTCCTTCCTGCTAATGGCTGTGTATCTGTCGAGAAAATGTCATAAGTGTACATGATAGACAAACGTTTAACAGAGTTTTTTAGTTTCAACGAGAATAGTATTTGAATCAGTGCAATGATAGATAAACATCTGACGTACTCACTAGATCATCCAGATATCTGCGGAAGTTGTCAAGAAAATCTTGCACTGTCCCAGACACTGGCCAGGATAGGAATCCACAACACAGCACATCCATCTAGGTATCTTGGATCTATCGTGAGGTAGCGAATCTGAATGCGGGCTTCAACTTTGATGGCATTCTTTAAGTTTGCCGTTGATATGCATTCCCGCATTTGACCATTAAGGACTTGACATTAAGGTCATTTAATGTGCCATGTAATGCCACAGCCCTGGCATAGAATGTTTTTGCATCATCCATCTTCTGCTCAACTTTGTGATACTTGCCTTCCTACCTCATCGTCTGGACCTTCTGTTGAATAGGGTCGAAATGAAATGATGCCGGCTACCCAGTTTCAAACCTGTTCATTTCAGATGCTGCGATTGCCATGGCCTGGTCGACATTTTCACCTTTGGATCACTGACCACCTTCCCAGTCACTATGTTAACCATGGCATCCTTGGGGTGTGTTCTGGATCAAGGGATCTATTCTTAGGTCGAACTTCTCCTTCAGGGCATTTCTATCGGTGGCATCTGTCCTTATCCTTCCTTTCCAGTCCTCTTTGTAATAGTTCTGAGAAGAAATTCCATTGCCATCGATGGTGTTCAGATCCGACATGACAGTGTTGATAGCATGGATGCTCATGGCCCACGTCCTAAGTGCTTCTGGTCTCTTGGTAAGGCCTATGATTCCACAGTGACCATGCCCATAACGCATGTAAGTTGTTTCTATGGCCATGTCTGACCAGATTTCATTGAATATGCCAGATTTATGATGCATGGTATGCTGTTCACTGATGAAATGATCTTCCAACTCTTCTCTCATAGCCTCATGGCCTCTAGCATTGTACAGTCCCTACCTTGCGTAGTTGTGGTGCCCTGCTGCAAAGAACAGGATCACCATCTCCTATACAACTAAGAAATGGAGTGGCCAGTATGCGTCTCTCAGAGCTTTCACAAACTTGAGAATACTCAACATTGGCTTAACAAAGCAGCCAACCCACAGCCTTGTTGTGCGGCTTCCTGAGGACAAGTCATCAAGGACGCTTTCAGATCATCCATGGTATCAATTGTAGCCTTGCTGAAGATTGGACGAAGAAACTCCTCAAGTAGTAATCTGAATGCACGACATTCTCTGGAAATTTCTTACCTGTTATCATCTTTTTCACCCCGCCAAACTGCTCACTTAAGACTTTTCAGTCCAGTCTGAGCCATTAAAGAGCCAATGAAACCAATGTAGCTCATCAAGAAATGCATTCCTCCCAGTCTGAGGAAAACATTGCCACGAGGTTCCAAGTGAGATGAAGAGCTACCCGGTACAACTGCTGCTCTGCAGTATATACCACGTACTTTTGACTAGCTTCTGCTGTAATCCTCTTGACTTTCATGATTGAAGTCATCATTGTTTTGGGGTCTGATGGTGAACTGTCTATCAGTCAAGTCTTGGTTTTAGCTTTCATGGAATGCCCTTGCTCCTGCAACAGCTTAGTATTAAAACAATTGTACTTAGAACAAATTTGTAGAGAAATATTGTCACAGAGAAACTGTTAATCGTTTTCCTCAGCTCTTGAGTTTGCGACCTGTTGAAATTGCGTCATCTTCTGAGAAATCTTTGGGCATGGTATTTCAGTGAGAGCTGGCTTTTGTGTACACTAAGAGGTAACATTTAGAAGGTCATCGTCTTCAGAAAGCTCTTAAGACATGTCTTCCTTCTTTATTCGCCTGATTTGTTCTTTGTTAGTCTTTTCTGATGACGGGACTGCTGAATGGCAATCATTGCAAGTGCATGAGTTGACAACTTGCCATTGGGAGAAGTAATATCCACATCAAAGTTGTCAGCAATGATCTGGATGAGGCCATGACTTGAGTCAGAGATTCCCTGGACACGTGTGTGTGTGTAGGGAGCATGAACAGCTGACTACTTGAATCTCACAACCTCATCATAGATGCAGGTTACTCTTTAGTCATGCAGCTGGTCGACCACCTTCTTGGAATTCCGGGTGAGTAGATCTAGAGCAATCGGTCAGTCAGTGGCCTGATTTGTAGCCTGACTGGTAACAACATTCCCTGTCATTGCAGCTGGCAAAATCTTGTTCAACGTTGGAGAGACCACAGACAACAGAGAGCATTATCCTTGTTAGTATGAAGGTGATGGTGTGTTCTTTTGCATTTCATTTCCTTGGGTTCACATTCAATGCATCTGGCTACTTGAATCTTGCTGTACTCCAAGTCATCATGTTCGTTTTCATCCTGCACAATCTTCAAGACATAAAATGCACAGCTCCTGAATGCGATGACAGCTCCTCAATGCTTACATAGCCAGGGGACGACAAATCCATGACATCATCAGAGATTCGTTCCTTCAGTGACACTAGGGGTGAAACGAGCCTCACAGTACAACTGCTGTAAAAATTGCACAGTTCAACTGAATTCCATACACTGTTCTTGTTCTCCACCATGAAGCTGAACACAGCCTCCAGCGCTGGATCAGCCACATCAGTTTCTGATTCCCTTTCTTTTGGTTGGATATTTCTGAGGGCCATAAACTTGTACATACAGTCTCTACATCTTTCAAGCAAAAAGTCTTTGTAGGAGGATGAGCGGCAGAGAAAGGCAGGTCTCCACCACCACAACCCCCCTTCCTCCGAGTGCCTTGTATATTTCACAAGGTCAGAAATGTCTCCACAGTACAGACAATGCTCTCTGAAACTGAACCGAGGGCGAGACTTTTTTTGGTTTTCTTGGTGGTTCTTTTGGAACATTATGTTGTTTATATTTTGCTAGAATTGACTTAGAAATATGCCTCCAAACACAGTTTTTGTGATAGAAAATGGTAAAGTTTTGGTTTTCTGATAGCTGTTCTTGCAATTTGATGTGCAAGTAATCTCCGTATTGCATCTATAGCCGACAAGATTCTCTCAGGTCCACTATTTTTCAGCAATCCTTTGATTCCTGTTTACAGATTTTTTTCCATACTTGAATTTAAACACACACTCTCCATACATGTTCATTGAGTATATATATATATATATATATATAGGTGTGTGTCTGCATGTGTGTGTCAACTTTCCCACATCTTCAGCCTACATCTACCACCATCTTCAGCAGAAGTACCCGTAAATAAACATATTGAATTTCACTTTTCAACACGGGAAAGCAGGTCTATCACACATTACCTCTATATTTCGAATTCTCAAATACTTACATCTCCGTTCACGTCAAAACATCCCTGGGACATTCTCATCTATTCTGTACACACGTGCATATGCATCTACTTCTAAAAAGTACTATCACCACCACCATCATGCAGACGTACCTGAAGAAAGAAAACTTATTCTATGTGTTATAATTAGTTTTAAAAATCATGAAGCAGTTTGATTCCGTAATAAAGACAATTTTCAGCACCAAGCTCTGATTGCTGCAGTGCTTTCTTGACAGACATCATGCTAATCGCAGCTCTGTCTACAACAAATTGCAATGAAGAAACTTGCCATATGTACTGTAATGTATTTGTTTGTGCTCATGCTGTCGAAGTCATATGGCGTTTTTGTTTTGAGAAATACAGGAAGAGAACCATGCAAGTATATGCTTCCTAACCTTGCCAACATCTAAAGCAAATCTAAACAGTTTTCATATTTCTGAATTCGGCATTCCCCAAAACCCGTATTTTGATTTTTTGAGTGCCAGTCTCGCATAATTAGAAGGCACTATGACAGTTTATCTATAAACGGAAGCCATGGCCCCCATCTTGGATTTCCAAAAATGCCCAAGGGTGAGATTTTCACACCCACCCTAGGATGTTAGCATAGATATATACAACAATAATCCACAGAGAAAAAAAACTTTATCAGAGACTCTGAGGTTACCTCATTTGGCAGACGGGCTATTTTGTTTATTTATCCTAACAGCCTTGGCTTGCTTACCACAGAATATAAGAACAGGGTCTGGGTGGGGTTTCCGTTTGTTGCAGAAATGCATACCGACGGTTTTAGATGTAGAATTTCTCGATCATATTGATACAAATCTGCTGTTGCCTTTCGATGTTGTTGTTATTATTTTTAGCCCGGCATCATATAATGAAGTGGTCAGAATACGAATAACCCTCTGTTCCAGGTGTAAGACTTTTAACCAGATTATTCATTCTGATGCCGAGCAGCGTAGGAGAAACAATTCTGCCCTGAGGTACACTCACACACCGGTATCTTAAACTGACGACCAGGTCACAATTCTGATATAAAGAGTGATAATTTGCATTTTAAACGCATATCAGAAAGATTACTCTATTTGAAATATCGTTTTATGTGGTGTCGTAGCAGCAGCAGGGAGGGCGAGCACACCAGATAATAAGGGCAGTCCCGCGCCCGAAGGAGTCTGCCAGTCCCTGTTCCGGACCATTCATGTGCAAGTTACACACCAAGCCATATGGTGTCCAGATACAAGGATAATTGGCAATTGCGGATGTACGCGGACGTCCATTGTGTACAGTGATAATTACCAAATATCTGTGTATGCGAATCAGGTACATCAACTCGACCTCAAGCAGGACCAAACCTCTAGAAAACTACTACCCCAACTCCTGGCGAGCCCCCCCCCCAACCTTAAACGTACAGGAGAGCAATAAGAGACGTTCCACCACTCTCGCCGGCCCAATATCTCTTTTTTAGAGATACAGGTTGTCTGATGTATACGTGTGGTGATTGAACTGGAACATGAAGGTTCATAATAAATGTGCATAGGTGAAAGTGGGTGAGGTTGAGGTCTGGGGAAGAAGTTGTCTGGGGGAGTACTGCAAAGTCCAACTAGGCATAATTCGCAATTGTGTTCAGGCTGTGCAGGTAATAAAGGACACAGCCGCCGATATCGGGCTAAGATTAAGGGCCAGCAGATATTGCCTACGTGTATTGTGCGCATAACATAGACTAGATGTTAGATGAAACGCAAGCCCCCAACCCGGCTTCTACCCGAACGGTGAAATAATAACACTCAACGTGAGAGCCGCTTTATATTTACGTAGTTGTGATACTAACTATTGAGAGCCGCCGCACGCCATACATACCCCCCAACGAGGCCCTAGCCCGGGTTTCCTTTTTGTAGAGACTCACAAGCGAGAATATAACAATCTGTCACAATGAGGAGGACGAACTATTGTGCTTGGTTACTGCTGCGGAATGACAAAATTGTGCAGGAGAAGTTGTTTTGGGTAGAACAGGAAGGTCCACAATGCCCTGCTCGCAAAGGGCAGTAACGGCACCTACGCCTGTCAAGGTTGTGGGATAGGGCTAAAAACACCCTCGGCTCGGTGTAATGGCTGTGTCACTGACTAAGTTCGCCGACAGGCCTGGCGTGGAAAACGGCGGGAAGAGCAGGAAGCCCCTAGAGCAGAGTTTGCACGACTAGCCGCGATCGATGTTTCCTAAGAGACAAAAAGATACAGTTGGGTATACCCAACTAACAACATTACCCATTATGGGTAGCTTGATCGAAGAGATACTTGCAGAGAACGAGAATGGGTATCTCGATGAAACTCTTCTGGAAAATGTTGAAAAACGCCGCCATCCGCCACTTCGACCACAACGGCCATTTATCGACATGGATGGCCAGGTCCCTCCCCCGGTTCAGCTCCCGGCTGAAAACTGGATTGAGATTCTAAACCATGCCAAAGACGAATTTGAAGTTGATGGCACCGCTGCGGTCTTCTCCACAAGGTGGGTGGAAGCGGAGGACCCACTCGACATCGGCAACATTGAAATGACTGATGATATACATGATACAGGCCGGCCGTCTGGCCCGCATGACTGATCCAAGGGCGACCTCCCGAAGGCCTGTGCCGAGCATGGCCACGGCGGGAACTGAAACTCCATGGGCTACGACACCTGAGATGTAGTTAGCATCGAGATGAAGGCCGCTTACCCAGCTTCCCTCAGGCGAGAAGGTGAAGCCAAGCCTATTTCAAGCGGTTTGGGCACCTTCCCCAGACATCGGCCCATTTCACAGACTGCCATCCCGTCATCTCCGCGTGGGTTCGGGAAGTATTTCGCAGAGAATGGATGGGCCCCAATACCGCACCATTCCTTCCTGAAAGAGTCCGGCCTCCTGAAGTCCATCAGAAACCATTATCGCCTTCAAGACGCAGACTGTTGTCTGGCTGAACGACAGTCAAGGTCTAGCCTGCTTAGTGCCTGCTCTAGCCTCTTAAATTCACCCAGGACAGCAAAGCTGACGGAAAGGCGTAACCAGAAGGCTAGTGACAGACCAGGGTGAGCTTGACTTCCTTGTGCCGGACACCCGCCAAAGTGGCACCGTCTTCGGAGCACCAATGAAATGCCCACTGCGCCACATCCTCATCTACTACGACGGCTCACAACCCCAGTACGCCCTCCTCAGGCCACCTATGCTGGCCACATCAACCCAATCTCTATACTTTTAAGGTTCGAGCCCGAGGAAGCTGTCCGGGTGGCAGCCGATTCCATCTATGAGAAGAAAACGGCACTCTGCAAGTTCCAAGGGATTGAGGCGTACTTGGTCCCCAAGTCCTGGAGCTGCGACGAACTCTGTTGTGTCAATTGTCTCATGGGGATAAAGAATTTTCCAGTTGGCCCAGCCCAGTGGCGCGACAAGGGAGAAACACTACACATGCCCATGGAACATGCAGTTTGCATCCCAAAGCTTAAAAACCACAGACAGTAAAAAGACATGCCAGGCTCCTCTGCACCACGTCATGATGACCCACTGACCTAACACCAATTGAGCTATCTGACTGGCGGCATAAGTAGCGGCAAAACCACAAGATCAATTGAGCTCTTCCGCGATAAAGACCCCGTAGTCTTCACACCGACCCATCGATTGGCCAGATTTGCGTGCCAGAAATTTAAAGGCCCAGACGTACCACAGGATCAGCCAGTAGTTCATCCCCCGCATCATCATCTGGGACGAGGTGTGCACCGTGCCTCGCCCCATCCTGCAGCCCTTCCTCGACTGGCTCGAACACGGGAATGTCCAACTCATCTGCTCCGGTGAGCAGACAAGATCCAGGTTCTCCCCGGTTCTCCCCGGTTTTCTGGGATGGAGTAGGTTCGTTGAAACCTGGAAGCCCGGTGGCTTCCAGAGCACAGAAACTGCTATTTCTCCACCACAAGGACAATTTTTCCACCACCACTGTGACCCTCCTGTACCGCCCAAAAGATGGAAGCAAAACGTACAAGTCCCCGTCCCGGGCGCTGACCGCAGGGAGGATCTGGTACTCAACGACATCGTCGATGTCAGCGGAGAGGCAGCAGGGGCGACCATCTTTGGTTATGCCCTCACATTTTACTCGAGCCAGGGTCTCACCTTCAAAGACTCCCTGAATGGTGGTCTGGATCATCGACGAATACCTCGAATGGTCAAACCTTGCCTACTTTGCCGTATGAAGAGTGGAGTATCTAGCCCCGTGAGGAGGGTTCCTATGCGAGACCTGCAACAAAGCAGCAGCTCAGAAAAAACGTCCAGACGTTGATGGCTTACAAGCGCCAGGATCAATCCAAGGGGCCTAGGTTTAACCTGAAGGTCGACCACATCCTGCAGCTCAAACAGCAGCGAAATAACCGCTGTGCTACCTGCAATATTCAGCTCCTATGGGCTTACCACCCAAAGGGTACCAAGCCAGTCAGTGTGAACCGGTTGGTCAACCAGGGGCCACAGTAATGATACCATTAGGTTGACCTGTCCCGAGTGCAGCTGAAAAAGCGGATGAGCAGCCGTCAACACCTGAAAACCCCATCCTGTGGTAGCTGTGTGTCAGGGCCTCTGCGAGAAATTGCTCGTGGAAAAACCCCCTCTACGGGCCACCTAGCAGGTAGTACAACACAGGCTCATCGGGTATCGTTACCGAGCTCCCAAGCCGATACACATCTAGGGACCATACGATGCTGCCTGGTCGTCGCCCGGAGGTTGGTAGGGCCCTCCAGTTCCTTTGCCGCGAAAAGGCCTCCCGCCAGAGATCGAGCGACCTGTATGCGCTATCCATCAGTACCCGGGCCAAAGGACCAGGAATCTTGCCGACGCAGCCACAGTAGTCAATCTCTAGCATCGCAGAGTACAACTCTTCGGGCAATCCCATCCTCGCGCAGTACGACATCTCCAAGGGATATATACAAATGGAAAAATATCTCGAGCCTCACTACTCATGTCGTGGCTGCCATGACGACGAGAAGCTCTTACTAGAGTCCAGCACAGTCTTATCGGATTACTCGGCGAGTTTATAGGCAACCAGCCCAGTCACACCCATCCCAAGGAGGATGAAGGCGATCTCGCGTTATTTTTGGCCCTCCGGCAGTGTTTCACAATCCCTTAGGACCGGCTCGGACCCTGTAGGATTTAGCGTTTCCCGTGTGACCTGAGCTTACTCGTGCAGGGCGGTGTCCACATCGCAATTGTGCCGTCTGCGTGTCTCTGTCGGCGAAATTCGTCATTAATCTGGTCAAGTCGCTTTGTTCTTTTTTGAGACAACGCCGTCTGTGTCGCCTGGAACTGTTCTATAGGTTTATCGTGGCGTTTGTGCTCCACATCGACCTTGGAGCTTCGAAGAGCTGAGAAAAGGACGTTACTACCTGAGAGATGAAGTGCCTTTACGAGAGCGCCTCCAACCATCAGAGCGATCCAGACCATTAGTTCATGATATCTGCAAGAATAATTTCTTGTTTATTAAGCATGTCCTTCGTGGCCATACTTCGACTTCTGCGATAACCAGGCCCACATGGGGGGGGGGGGTGAAATCAAGTTTTGGTGCGTCACCCCCAGTGACCATATTGCCTAGGCGGCTGTAGCCAATGACAAGACCAGAGACAACAGCACTCTGATAAATCACATTGACAAACATCTTTCCATCAGGGATACTCATGTTTGACACTCACGGCATTTGGAGGTAGCCTTGGCATGTATCCAATTGGTTAACAACATTTTGCACTCGTGGCTATCCAGGTGTTGTTTCTATTGCCTTTGGTGAAACGAGGTGCTGTTGCCACCAAATAACTCCTGCCAGCCTAAGAGCCCCAGCAATACAAAGAGTAGAGTTGGGTCGCACTTTGATGCCGCGTGGAGTAGGTGAGGGCACTTTCTGAACGTCCTGCTGTCTCTCATTATTATCGAATTTGGCCTCTCTGAGTTCGACCAACAATTTGTCCCGTTTGGTTTTCTGCCCGCAGGCCCTGCGCGCCCTGCGACTACCTTTTGGGGGTTCTTTTGACGCTCCGCCGAAGGCGTCTCATTCGATGGATTCTCTGTCACTAGCGGGCTGTTTGTCCCCATCATCATCATCTTTTGTTCTTGGGCATGCATGTCCACCTTGAAAATGCTTCTTGGAAGTCAAAGCTGTAGTAAGGGGGGCTAAATGCACACCGAACCAAGGATACAGCTCGCATGTAATACTGATAAGCGCGTGTTCCACAAATGGATCAGATTCAAAATTGTCAATTAGTTTTGGTAAATTTTCTGGAGGAACTGGTAGGAACAATCACGCCAACCCCGAGTACATGGACAGAGCAGTCCGACCAAGAGTCTTCGTAACAGCCGCACTAAGCTGTACCTCATAACAGTTATAGTCTTTCAATTTCTTTGTAGTCCAGACGGTCTTTATTTTCGGGAATAAAGGCTTTTCCCAGGTACTGTACTGTGCACACGCTGAAAGCGCGGCTAGCCTCTCTTCTTTTTATAGACGTGCGGCACGATCCGTGTCTTCTGTTCCCAGCCCTTGGGATGAGGATCTGGCTCCCCCTCCATAGGGCCCTGGGAGGTGGTCATCATCGCTGTGCCGATAATTTCATTACAGTGAATGGTTACTATCATCATCGAAGTTTACTAGAGAACCGACATTCGATCATCAGTGCTTAACATCTGCTCGTCAATGCTGCAGCACGATGTACTGAGTCAGCTGAACAGTCTTCAATATTAGCTTAGAATTTTTTGTCTCTGCAAGGCGCGTTCTTCTCTTGTTGGGATCACATCATTTTATCGGAGGCATTCTTCAAACGAGTCCCTATCTTTGCAATGGAAGATGGAGGCCCAGCGCGTCTGGTCGCGTAGATCCTTCAAGGTCGAGTTATATTTCTGGGTTTTTCTTCACCCAGACGCTTTGCTGCACGTGTCCACCTGAGAAGGCCAGCTCAGAGGGCATGTCTTTCTTGGTTAGCGCCTTTGAGGTCGAGCAGTCGTCAATTCTGTATAAGGTAGGCAGGCCCTGGAAAACCGAGTAGAGGGCTCTAAGGTAGTCATGCAGCCTCTCACGAAGATTGAGAACGTAGACCCCAGGATCGGCCCAGATACAGAGGTACGTTTGGTAAGACTGGTTGTGCTGCACAATAGGGCACAAAACCACGATTTGCAGAAACACACCGCGGTAGGGCCCCCCTACAGGTCGAAAATGGTCACCGTTTTCCCACACAATGTGTTTCCGCGGTTGATAGCCGAATGTGGGTCCATAGGGAAGTCAGTAGATTGCGATGACAAACCTGCCATCTTCAACATTAACCTGCGCATCCATGATTGGATACATATGGACGTCTAAAGCACCGGCATCATGTACCTTTTTCGTGATCTGAATGGTCAGGCCTCCACTGGGTTTTTCTATATGCCTGCCACCGCAATGGAACTGATCATTATCATTTGTCCTCAAGTCCAGCTACAGGGCGTATTTATTCCTAAAGAACTGTGACAAGGTGACGTCTGCGAGATCCGCATCCTTTGCAACCACACCCGTCCGTGGGTGCCGCCTTCCGCCGGCTGCAAAGAACTTTTTTCCCTCATGCCAGTTCTGGTAGGGGGGCATGTCCTGATTATATCGTGCCGTTCACCTTTGTGATATTCGGGTTGTAGTGGGCTTCAGAGTCCCTAGTGAAAGGGTCTTCGACCTTTCAGAAGAGCATCGAGATTCCCTGCATAGACCTTGCTGCGTAGTTAATGTTGAAGTTCCACACACTGTTGCTTTGTCACAGCGAATTTTTTGCTGGCGCAAGACGCGGTCGTACAGTATTGCAAGGCGGCTGTGTCTGTTGCGGATTAAACGAGCCAGCTCTGGACTGGTGACCATGTCATATTCCGGACTGAAGTCACTGATTTCGTAGCTACTTGTTGCTGCTCCTGCGCCTGCGGCTACAATCATCTGGCTATAGTCACTGAATGTTAGCTAATATGCGAGTCGGCTCTCGAAGGTGTTCTGGTAGACCAGAATATGGCTAGAGAGCAGTTCGGAATCTAGTGGTATGTAGAACCGGTTCCCGAAGGTTTGGTAACAGGCCTGTCTGATGCGTCCCTAGCGGCAATTTTTGCGCCGCTGTGCATCTTTATTACGTTTCTATCGTCGGGTGTACCAATACCTTGATACTGTGCGTTGATTCTCTCATGGGTCGTCTTCAAGAGGTCGATCATAGTGAAAGGCGTCGGAATCATCTATGGACATGACCTCATTTCCAGTGATCTTGATCGTGGTTTCCTTTACAATGGCTCGCCCTATGCTCAGGAATAATGTCCTGTTTTCATCGGGAGAGTTTAGCGTGATGGTGATGGCCAAGCGCGTGATCCCCCGGAACGATAACATCATCACCACCGAGATTGGGGAACTGAACCAAAAGTTGATGGTTCTGCATTACCCTACTCGGGTTATGTGAGATGGCCACGGAATGCCGCACGCCTTTGGCCCCCAATTCTTCACGAAGATTGCGGTGCGGATTGAGCTTGCGTTCGTATTGACTCATGCTTATTAAAGTGATGTACCACTGACTACATTATGAAGTGATGTACCGCTACATCTTCAACATGATAAATAAATGGCAGATTTTGGTTTTGACCCTACAGATGATCTTGATATTGATGAACCAGATGATGAGGGGACGCAAGAGACCTCTTACCCATCAAGAGTGGAGCAGCCGTATTACAGCCAATACGAGGGAAACGCAAAATCACTTGCACGTGAGCTCATATGGGCAGCCGTAGATGATTCTTACAAGGCCATGGAGAGAGACGGGGTCACCTTTACGGGGAGAAATTGTTGTGATTTCCAGCTGGTCGATGGTTCACTATGTCTCGTGGCTTATCCCAACATTGAGGTTGTCAACAAACGTACAAGCGGCCTAATCAAGTTGTCGACAATAGCGAGTCGTGCTGATGGGATGAGTGTCATCCGGGAGGGACTTTGATTTGTGGACTGGAAGCGGGAAAAGCTGCCATCAAAAGCCGTAGCAGTTCTACAGAAAGCTAAGGAGGACCTAGGTAGAGCCGCGGCTGTAGTAGAGAATGCGGAACTACAAGATCTATAGCAAGTGGTACAGGGATCATCTGAAGCGGTCGCAACAATTGAAAGCAATTTTACTGATTCTCAGACTGAGAGGGCTCTCAGCACACTTGGTGATACCCCGCTGAACCTCAGTGAGCTGTGGCTTGATAATACACTGCAGACCATCAGACGGGGCTCATAAACAACCTTGCTAAACTGACTGCACTGGATGACCACATTGCTTTGGAAAAAATGAAAACTTGATGGGGTTGACACCGATGAGTTCTCCAGGCGCCGCATTGCAGAAGGATTGTGAGACCCTTCAGGATGAAAGCGAGGCCCGCCTCGAGGCTGCTGCTTCGGGCCGTGAAACTCTGTGCTCGCAAATCAATTGGATTAGGGAAAGGATCAGCCGCGTTCTTCATGAACTCCTTCGGGCTTTGTTCCGCTAACAGGGGGTCACCATAGCTAGCGTCCTAACTGCGTTCGGATATATCGCCTCGACCTTGGTGCTTCCGCTAACCAGTGGCGCAACACCAACCCCACCAACCCTACCAACGGATGTCGTTAAGGAGTGGGTGAAAAACCACCTCCGGGCCCTGGGCAGGCTTTCAGCTAAGCTCGCCGGTAAAGCCGCAGCGGCTCTTCCAGGTATTATAGGGAGCATTGTCTCCCTATAATACCTGTGCATTAGACAAGGCCGTGAACTGAGGGGCCGAAAATACTTGGGCTCTGGTTGTCGCCACAGGCGGATTCATTTACGTGGCCGTTCGGGCATATCTAGCGTAACGAGATTGGTGCAAGCCAGAGTGCGGCGCGAAGTATTACTAACTTTTTCTTCATTGTGCTCTCTGGGTGAATTCTTCACTACTGGAGTCGGCGCTGCGTTTGGAGTCGACACGTGTGCTGCAGCTGATTGCGACTTTATAATGTTTGTCTTCCCAATCATGAACTATCGAGTTTGCATCTGCATTGACCTCGAGTTACTGGTCTACTGTGGCTATGACGATGTCGTTGTTATAGCCACTGATTTTACCGATTCGTCGGTCCATATCACATGGCGCCATGTGATAAAATAAATGAAGGAGGCAAACTACCCAAATTGACCCAATCACAAAAAAACACTTGTCCACCTAGATGAGGTGAGCACGTACGAAAACATCACCACCGTGTCTACCATTAACACAAATGGCTCTACGCGTCCGAGGGTAGTCCCGGTATTCCACGAAGGCATGAACCTCGCAAGGACATTGGCATTTGCCCATCCACAGTACAAAAGATTTTTGGCTGGTTGCGTGTCGCAGCTTACTGTAACACTGTTAAACAATTGTAACCAACCTATAGATACAGAATAGTTAAGCGTAACTTTACACATTTGCCAGAGTGATATGCTCGGTGGGCCCTATTTGCAGTGACGTAGCTTTATGGAATGTGGCAGATGTCGATGGTTTTGAGCAGCAAGGGGTTTAGTGACGGATTTATGCTTTCCAATTCCAACAAGGTGTTTATTCACGAAAGAACGTGCTGTTGGGGAGACCCAAAGGACCACCGAATTTTAATGAGCTCGCCAATGTGGATGTTGAAGCCTCGAATGCGCACCAAAAGCTCAACTTGGTTCTATCTGAGAAGGGGACATTAAATGGTCCAATCGGATGATCCCACATGGGACATTGATCAAGCTGTGACCCTCCTCCTGTTACAAACAGCAATGCCAAATTGTTGCTGTTGTTCGAAAGGGTTTTCACGGCGGTATGGCTTTCCTCGTACACTCTCCAGGGAGATAAAGTTCATGTGATGAAATCGCCGGAAGGAGACTATACTACCGGAGGAGGTTCAGAGACAACATCTTACCTCCATATCAACACACAATTTCCCACTGACAGGTCACCACCGAATTCCATAATCATTCTGGATAATGTATTGGGTTCTAATTCAGTTCCCAAGCCCTTCGACATCTTTTATGGCTTGAAGACCGGATGGCCGGAAGAGCATGTCGGTTAAGACGTAACTATCTTTGTAAAAATGCTTCCGAGATCTAATATATGGCGACAACGTTAACGTCAATTTCAAGGCCGCTGTTGCACAAACGGTGCAGATGAACAGAACATCTACGGCACGGCATCCAGTTGAAACGGTTAAGAATAAAGGTTAAACAACTATCAGATTTAGAACTGAATACTATAGCGGCGTCTACATAAATATTGCGCAACTGTATCAAGCATTAAAAGCCATCTTCCCAGACCTATCCGCACGAGCATAGATTACAACATGCTAGCAATCTGAAAAAGAGTAAGAAAATGAGAGAGATGAAAGAGCTGCTTTATACAAAAAATACCACCGGACAGTCAACGCAGTTGATGGTATTGATACCGCGCTACTAACGGTAAGTATGGGCCTGGTCGTCGCGGGAATCGTGGTGTTGTCCACGATAATTGCCAAACCTATAGCTATAGGCATGGAAGGACCGGCTTTAGTCTGCGGCCTTCTCAGTGGTGTGAGTATGTTTGTAAGCCCGTGCCTGTCAGCTAAAGGTAAGAAACACAATGAAGTTCGATTAGTCGCAGAGACTAAGCTTAATACCATAACAGACCACTTTTCTACAGTGCTGATTGACGGTAAGATTTCGGACACCGAGTTTCGGTTAATGCTCGATAAAGTCGAGAAATACCGAGAAATGAAGCAACAGATTCGAGTGGGCACAACTCACAACTAGATTTCATTAGATAGGAAAACGAGAGAAGAGGTAAGGCAGCAGGGACGGGACGAAGCCCGAACCTCCTACATGAAAAAACTCGCCACGAATGGAACTGCTCGACAGACAGGTGGGATACTGGAGTTCGATTTAGTTGTAGTATTATTCGGAAGTCGACTATAAGATGTGTGCATCGACCTTATCCAATGTACTCATTGCAGCCTCAGTTAGGGTTAGGTGGGGTGTAGTTGTATATATTATACAGAAACTTTACATCGCTGTACAGAACATGACATGAAATAACTAGATTCAACGATAACATAGATGTTACCGTCACCGGCGTGACAAGTGTTTTACCTTTCAAACCGCTGTGTAATACACATGCAGGATATAGCTCGTTGCAGATCGGTAAGCTTTATTTATAGTGGTCGTTCCCGAATCTAGCGATCTAAGTATTTCAATAATAAGCCGGCTCTCACGTGGGAGTCTCGCCAACTATGTAAATATAAGCAGCTCTCTAAGTATGGCAAGTCGCTCTTAGGGGGGGGGACTCGCTAACTATGTTCACGCCGGTAATACCTGCTTGACCTTAATCTTCGCCCGAAGGCGGTACGCCATCCTGTTCCAGATATAATGCATGGGGTATATGGCGGCGCACCTGGCCTTATCTGGTAATTATGTTGCGCACAATGTTACATACATCCCTCGAATTAACCAGGGGCATTCCTTTCACGCCATTGCAGTCTTTATCTGTTAGTTATTTCTTAGTGTTTTAGGGTAGTAGTCCTCTAACAGAGGTTTGGTCCTGCTCCACAATTACCAATTATCTATGCACACGAATGGACGTCCGCGTACATCCGCAATTTCCACTTATCTATGTAGCTGGACACTCTATGGCTTGGGTTGTGTCATTTGCACAGGAATGGGTCGGCACAGCTCGTCCTCCCTGCTGCTGTAGTCTTTCTAAGGGTTGAAAACTATATAGACACCACATGTTCATTATCAATAAAACTATAAATAAAGGTTTCAAGGTGATTTAAACTATATCGATCATGACGAAAACCACACTGCATGTAAGTTAAAAGCTTGTTGGTTTCAAGAAACATAACAAGTCTATCATTTATCATCCGTTCCATAGTCTTACAGACGCATTACTTGAATGAGTATGTCCCTTACCCTGTTTGGGGAACGGAATAATATATGGCTCCATCACTGACGGTGAGAAACTAGCAGTTATTTAAATATCATAAAGTAAGCCCAAGAGAGTCTCAAATGGTTCAGATCGTAAATAGTTCAGAAATTTATAAGCATTATCCTGACCACAGGTAATTTCGTGCGTGTTTCTAATGAATGTTTTCTAATGTTCTTCAACTGAAAAGGCGAATATAATCTTCTAAATTCAATGAAGTGAAGGGCAATATAATTTTGTCTTCCTGGTTTTTAATATGTTGATTTGGTTTCTGCCATCTTCTTTACTACATCGGATGGAGAAGTTATAACAGTATCACCAGTATTTACATGCTGGGCTTCTGCTTCGAAAAGTTCCAAACTTTACGCATGGGTGTGTTTGACATTATTCCTTAAGCAAAGTTAGACCAACAATATCGTCTCTTAAATTTGATTCATCGACGAACCGCAACTTTATATAAAAAGAACCTGGTATAAATTGTTATTATCAGGGCAAGGATTAAAATTCGTCAAATATAAAGTGAATTTAAGTAAGAGTATTATCGTTATTAGAGATTACACTTTCTAAGTATAGCACAGGTTCTTGTGCTGAAAGTGTAAAGAAAGTGTAATCTCTAATAACGATAATACTGTTACTTAAATTCACTTTTTAAATGACATCTAACAATCTGATATGTTCAGCTAAGACAGCTGTGTGATTTCTGATCATCAGTGGGGCAATGCACGTTCGCTTTAAAGTCTAGGGGTCAGCTACCTTCTACTTTTTTGTAGAAGACTGGTTCGTCGAGTGGTCTACATGGTTGACATGTATTGCTGGCGATTTGGTGCCTGACTCTGAGGTTGTTGGTTCGAAATTCAGATAGGTCTCAGCTAATTCTTAACACAAGAACCTATGCTATGTCCAGAAAGTGTAATCTCTAATAACGACAATGCTGTTACTTAAATCCACTTTCTTAATGACATCTACCAATCTGAAATGGTAAGGCTGTTGGGCGCAGTATTTCATCACGGTATGTTATGGCATTCAAGTTACCGTCGATGAAATTAAGTGAAGTGTGATGACCATAACTTCCACATGTCCACACAGATAACCAACCACAATCCCATTGCACCATGACGGCGGCGTCGGCATAGCGCTCTCCGTCCCGCCGATAAACCCGATGCCTCCCATCATCTCTGTTTATCTGAAACCGGCATAGGTCTGAAAACATAACACGCCGCCATCGTGCCAACGAAAATAAATATTAGTAGAGTTGACAGGATTATAAGGGAGGCGTTGCCATAGTCCTTAAATATGAACTTTCATACTCTGAAATCAAAACTCATCAACTAAAGATTATCGAAGCCCAGTGTTATAACATATCTAGGTCTTCTGGTCATGCTGTCAATATGGTAAATATGTACAACCCCTCCAAACATATCAAACGGGACGATCTTAACGTCATCATGTCTGTTCTTAGCTCATCGTTTATTCTATACCGCGATTTTATTGCCTGAAACAAAGTTCCGCCAACAAGATCGTCTCTTGGACTTAAGTAATCGACGAGCCTTAGCTGCCAGAATACGAGCTTGGTTTAAATTTTTATCAGTAGGGCAATGGTTGAACTTGTGTTCAGCCCTTTTACGGTCCTTTATGGCTTTACGACAGTCATTGTGGTACCAGGGTTTACTTTTGGATTTTGGACTGGTCGAGGTCTTAGGGATAGTTCTATCTGCAGCTCGTAACATAAGGTGATTAAATTTAAATATTGGGTCATCTGCTGGATTGAGAGTCTGTGGAGTGATATCAGCCTCACAGAACATCTCAAATGCCATCCAATCTGCTTTATCGAATTTCCACCTAGCTACACGTTCTAAAGAATTAGAAGTGACATGCTCTAGGATAATAGGAAAATGGTCACTACCACAAAGATCCTCGTGCACTCTCCAAGAAAAATCCAGGAGAAGTGATGGATCGGTGATAGTGAGATCGATAGCAGAATAAATGCCATTACCCGCATGCAAATGAGAATTAGAACCATCATTGAAATAACACAGTTCCTCCTTAGTTAAAAAATCTACCACCTTGCTCTTATTATTTATGCTCTTACTTCCCCATAAGGGGTTATGGGAATTAAAATCGCTCTTCTTCGTGACAAAATGTACTATAAAGTGAATAATTTTGGAGAGTTATTTTATCTTTGTCAGATGTCTTCAGGTGAGTTTCCTGAAGACAAAGGGCAATGGGATTTAATGATTGGACCAGCTGTGTTATTTCAATAAAATTAACCTTAAGACCTCGGCAATTCCACTGTATAATTTTGTCGTATGTAGACATTACGGAGGGAGGCGTAAAGGAGATTTCTCTTTATGTTTGGATCTAGGACGACCCGTCCTTGGAGATCGGCTGGAAGATCTCCCTGGTGCGGGTGATGTATCCATCACACCCGCATCTGATGTTGAAGGGACAACGGCCTCCAACGATCCAAACCTGTTAAATGTTTGGACAGGATCTCGAGTGGCCTTAGACAGACGTCCTGTAGGGCCACTCAGTTTACTGGCTTTAATATTACTACTTGGAGTTGTACTTTTGGACTTGTTTTTGTCATTATGATTTTTAGAGGGCTGAGGTTCAGGTTTATCAGTTTGTTTTACATTGTTTACTGGTTTGGTTTCTTGTACTGTGATGGTCTGAGTTGAACAAGAGTTCCGTTCAGGTTGGGCTGAAGGTTCCACAGTGATCGAACTAGGTTTGTCGTTTCCAATGGGCCAAGTCAAGGAAGTTTGAGTTGCAACAGATGTTGCAGCTCGCTTGACCACATTGGCAAACGAAGTCTGTGGTGGTGTACTCGAAAGTGACGCCAATTTGGGGCCTCCTGATAGGAAATGTTGTTTTTAGTTTTTAAAGTGATTATTTGTTTTTCTTTAATGAAAAGAGGACAGTCCTTAGAGGAGTAAATTGCAGTACTTAATTGTGCTCCTGCAGTCAAAACTATCATGACCTTCACTGCCGCATCTGAAACAAACCAGTTTAGTTTTACATTAGCCTTTACCATGACCAAATTTTTGGCAATTAAAACATCGTGTCGGGTTAGGTATGTATAAATCCACATTAACCCTATACGGGCCAATGTAGATATATGATGGTAGAGAGGTGCTATTAAATGTCAGCAGGTATGTGTTTAGTTTGAGGATGTTGCCAGCTCTTTTTGTTGTGAAATGTTTCACTCTGACAACACCCTGTGGTTTTAATTTTGTACATATTTCCTCTTCAGTTAGGTCGAAAATATCCCCATCCCTGTCACGTTTTATTCCCTGACAGCTATTCAGGGTATTGTGAGGGGATGTAAAAACGGATATATCGGAAATTTTATTCAGTGATATCAAATTTTTAGATTGTTGTTTCCGGAAACATTCTATCAGAATGTCTTCGGATCGCATTTTTTTAAACATATTTTAAAGTGCCTGTTGCACCCTCCAAGGCCCTCTTCAAAAGAAAGGGATGTATTTTCGAGGCCGGCTTTTGTTCACTCTTTGTTGAGAGAACAATAAAAGCCGGCCAACTTTCCAGTCCAATGTCTAGAGGGTCTGATAGAACCTCTAGCTTCCTCTTTTTATCAGCCCCTGAATTTGGCTGAGACGACGATCGCATGTTAGAAACATTTTTGGAAAGATTTAGGGTATTCATAATAAATAATCAGGGATTCACCCCACGTATTCCTCACCCGCCACGGAGTGCCAACAAGAGCGATGCCTGAACCTGGGGATACCCAGCAGGAAAGACACCAAGGATTCCACATGGGGTATAGATGGCCTTAATATGCACACCCCATTCCCCACCCGATCTCCTCCACCACCCACCCTATGAAGGAGGTTGCACATTAGACACGGACTACTTGAGTGACCCTACAGCCACCGCCTCAAACGCAATCCCACGAACGAAATTTGAGGAGAAATCATTTGATCTCTAAAGAGTGTTTTTATAGAGAAGTTTTGGGACCACGCAGAGGCAAGGCGTGACCAGGCGATTGATCGGATCGGGCCATCCGACCGCCCGTCTTTGGAGAAGTAAGGGCCGAAGTGGAGTGTTGGGCGTGAGGATCTCGCAAGTTCAACCCGCCCTCAGCCACCAGGATCCCGTCCTCCCTCATCACGGGTCGCAACCCACGACAAACAGGTTGCCCCTTTTAATCGCCTTGTACAATCAAGCCCGGGGAAGCTGTGGAACTATTCTATTCACCGGAACCACACGGGAGAGCCCTAGGTTAGTCGCCTCGTACGACAAGCTTGCCTAGAGAACTGGGGCCCTATTCTTTTCACTCCCGGGAATCCCACGGGGGTATTCTCATCAGACATAATCATATCATTTGACATGTCACTCGATGTGACTTCTCCAAGTGCCAGCGACCACCTCCCTATATTAGGCTCATGTCAGTTTACTCCTCATGTTAATGAAGTTGGTCAACCTTCAAGATGGAGTGCTAAACGTGCCAAGTGTCCTGTTTACCAGAAAGAATGTGTAACACCCTTCTCCGACGTTTCCATGATAATGATATAAATATGTTTTATGGTTTTATTGTCAGTTTTAGTACACCAGCCGCTAAGGCTATCCCCAGATCAGTAGAAGGAACTTTCCAAAGCCTTGGTGGAACGATGGTTGCTCTAGAGCAATCAAGGCACGAAAGCCGTCCGGAACAAGGCCTTAAAAAAACATCATTTTATACAAGCGCGCAAAGGCCGAAGCGCAGCGTACAATTAAGCGCAGTCACAAAGATCACTGGCGTCAGTTCTCTTCTAATTTGAAAGACTACACACCTTTGAAATCCGTGCGGGCCCAAATTAGACCCACAAGTAAGAAATTTAGATTGATTTCTGCTCCAACTATTGTCCACAATCATATTAGTTATGTCACTAATGCTAGTAAAAGCAATGTATTAGCTGTTAGTTTTTCATTTGTCTCCATCTTCCCCAACTACTTACCAGCCTTCACTCCCCAAAGAGAAGACATTCAAGAATTACATCCCTTTATTAACATTATGCCCGAAGATACACCGATCAATGATAATCTCTCTCTTCTGGAATTAAAGCAGGCCATTTCACCATCTTCGGATTCTTGCCCAGGAGAGGATGCCTTCACGTATTCCATGTTATGTAATCTACCGGAGCAATGTGTCCTATTTGTGCCTCTCCTATACAATACCATACGGGCTAATATGAAACTTCCTTTTCAGTGGAAGCAGGCTGTTGTAGTCCCTATACCTAAGCCTGGTAAAGATCTCACTGTTCCCTCGTCGTATACACCTACTGTCCTCAATGCTACTGTGCGAAAAGTGATGGAAAAGATGATAAATAGCCGACTGATGTGGTATTTGAATAAGCATAACATTTTTAGTCCCGTTCAGAGCAATTTCAGAAACAGGCGTTGCACTGCTGATTACGTCACCACCCTGGAGAACAATATTCGAAATTCTCTGTGTAACAAAAAGTATTCTGGGCGAGAAAGGGGCTCTGATAGGCACTGCCTGCTCTTATTGTACCCTTCCCTCATACGTTCAAGGCTGAATTACTGCTGTGAGGCCTACGACTGTGCAAGTCTTAAGTCTAAGCTTGATGCCATTCAGTGTGCCGCGATGCAGATCTGCACAGCAAAGCAGACGACGCCACTTAATGCCATGCACATATTTTGCCAACAATTGGCCCTGCACACCTGCAGACAACTGCGCACTATGGGCATCTCTTTTAGACTTAAGGCGGATAGGAACAACTCTGCCTCTGCTGTCCTTGCTCCATCCTACTTTGACGCGTTATCATTCAAACAGAGATCCAGTCATATGACCGCTCTCATTCAATGTGCGGATTTAAACATACAGATTTCCTCTGTACCAGACTTTCCACCATGGAACTTGGTTTCCCCACATATCTCCACTGACCTTTACATGCATGCTTATTGTTCAACGCCCTGCTCAAGAATAATGCACTTATACGAGGGCGGTGTCTCCTTGGGGCAGGACGGATTTCCACCGTATCTGATATCTGGTGCTGCCTCACCCAGACGACTTGCCGAAGACATCCAACAAGCCCCCTCACCCAGTCACATTATACTGACACCGGGCCGACCAGTCCACACTCTATCCGGAACTCCCTGCGAGGAAGCAGGATGTACCATTTTTTATAAAGTCTTTGGTATGACCCGACCCAGGTTTGACCCCACAGACGCTCTACCAACTGTGCTATCCGGGTGGGTCCCACTGACCTTTATTCAAGACTAATAAATCTGATAACTCACCTGTCTCCTTATTATGAGCTAAAGATCATATCCAGTCTAAGTGGTCAGAGTACCTGCAGGTTTAAACTGACGCGTCTGAATGTCTTGACACCAATGTGATGGGAGAGTCATTTTGTGTGACAGAAATTAAACACAATAAATCCTGTAGGCTCTCTGACTCTCTAGCTCTGTTCACTGCGGAACTCCCCGCAATTGTCTGCGCACTCCAGTTTTGATGGCGTCAAGGCGAGTACTGGCTGTTATTTTTACTCCCTCGCTTTCATCTTTACAGGGGCTCTGTTTACAGTCCTCTACATCTATATTTGAAATACTCCACCTATCAGTACACTTGTTTAACGTGGCTTCTCTGTATCGTTTGACTGGGTGCCGGCCCATATCGGTATTCCTGGTAATGAGCAGGCTGACATGTTGGCTAAACAAGATCTAATGTTGCCTGACAACACTCATTGTTCACCTATCGCTAAGGGAAGCAATTAGCTCAGCAGAGCAAAAGTTCATAGATATGTGACAGGACGCATGGGATAACTCCGAAAAAGGTAAATTTTTCAGTGAACACAACTCACTAGTTACCTTACGCTATGACCTGTCGCTTAGTTGTCGTCAGGACGAAGTATTAGTATTTCGACTCCTATCCGGTCACCTGCCAACCAATCTATACTTGTCCAGATTTGGTTTCCCCGATACAGGTCTCTGCGAGGAATGACAGCAGCCCCTACATATTCCCGGCATATTATGTACGCATAACTCTGCGAACACATATACATTTTTTTAAGTGATATGTATCATTTACAGAGTGCAGACAACCTCAATTTCTGTCGGCGTGCATCGCCCCGATGGGACGGAAAAGGCCATTACAAACCAATCCTCCCCCCCCCCTCTCACTCGGCCTGAAACGGTCCCGGAGGTGGAGGAGGAGTCTCGGTCGGGAGTCGATACAAGCGGTCGACTGGCGCACTGGTGATTAGCTGTCGTGCCGATTTCTTCATGACGTCCCCTGAGATGACTAATCGTTGACACATTAACGTTAAGGCCATGGCCACAGCTCTATGGGTCATGCCAGCGTCGAGGATGCCGACTCTTTGGTTTCGTGGTGTCTCTGGCATCTTGTCTTTGGAGAGAACTTGTACTGTACAGGTAGCCTTTTTTACACCTGAGGGTAAGGAGTGCCAGGGCTTACAGATCACTGAATACTACACAGGGCCACACCTGTCTGAGGGGTAAAAATGGTGAATAGGACTGACAAAGACAACAGTTTTGGAGACTGGA
Organism: Acanthopleura granulata; assembly: GCA_016165875.1. Lineage (NCBI taxonomy): Eukaryota > Metazoa > Mollusca > Polyplacophora > Chitonida > Chitonidae > Acanthopleura > Acanthopleura granulata. The sequence goes on from JABBOT010000047.1 coordinate 920,507, forward strand.
ATGCACAGAGGTGTTGGGGTTTGGCTCACGGCCATCCCTCGGGACTATATTGACAAACAACACAGCATTATCTTGTGAAAACGAAAGTGTTGCGTTTTCATTTTGCTTTAGTATATTTCGAGATTGGTTGTCCGTTTTTCTTTTGTCCGATTTTAATGAAAGTTGGATCGAGTGTAGACTACTCTAAGACATATAATTCGTAGAATAGATTTTTTATTTCGATGATCGGTTGTCGGTCTGCCTGTCCGTTCATCCTACATGTTACTATTTCTCTACTACACAACTACTCCCATTGATTTTGCCTACTTCCAATGAAGACTGGCCTAAGTGTAGACTACATCGAGATATTCAGACCGTAGTATCGACTTTCCATTTAGAAAATCGGTCGTCGATCTGTCTTGTTCATCCCTTAAAATCCCTTAACATTTCTTTCCAAATTCTGCTGGTTACTGGTATAGTGTTTGTCCAAGTGAATTAAGATACATATTTCCTAGTACTAATTTTCAATTTTAATTATCCATTTTAGTTATTAATTCCATAATTTTATCCGGAGAGCTATTAAGCATAATATAGTACCACAGTAGTACTTAAGAATACAAGAAAACCTCAGGTGTAATATTTGGTCATTTTTTGAAATTATCTTTTATTCCACATATTAAAATGCGTAAAGCTAAATGTGCAAAGGCTGTCGATATAATTAAGGCCGTGTCTAGCACCAATTGGGGCACTCATAGATCAGTTTTACTTCATTTATATCGTTCTCTGGTTCGATCTAAATTGGACTATGTATCCATCATTTAGGGTTCTACAAGGAAATCATACTTTAAAATACTGGATCCGGTCCATGACTAAGGTTTTAGTCGCAGCCTTGGCACTTTTAGAACATCACCAGTGGAAAGTTTATAGTGGTCGAATAAAACTGAACTTTAGGTATGCTGCAAAGCTTAAAGCTCATCGAACAAAACCTACCTAGAACTGTGTTTCAATCCAATATATGTAGACAAATATACTAAATGTCCTAACAAGGAAAGTTTCGCTTAAATTAAGGCTCACTGTCCGGATTATAAATTTATACATCATGAGTAGTCAAAGGATGGGAACAAGGTTGTGGCTTCTGTATTAGAACAAAGGGTGAATTGTCTTCCTCTTCCATCTTCATCTTCTATCTTTTCTGGCCAGACCAGGGCTATACTTCCGGCCTTATGAGATTTTTCCTCTGAGCATGCCTTCTCCTCTCTCCTGCCATTTGGAAATTTAAAACTCAGTTAGTACTAGAAATATTTGCCATTCAAGTTGGGCATTCTTTGTTTAGCACAGTTTTATCCTGAATGGGGCCAGTTTGTTGGATGTGATGCCCAATACGGCATCAAACATGACCTAGTTGACTGTGTAGACCTCGCTCATTTTGGGTAATGATTCTGCACAGTCAACTCTATATTTGAATTATTTGACAGCTTCGCTTGCGATGCTGTAATTCATCTTTTAAAGACTGATGGCCTTTATCTTAGGTTATAGTCTACACATAGTACAATTTATAAAACATAAAACAATTGTGGTTTTCGACTTTTAATTGACATTTAGTTTTTTGTACTGCTTCTAAAAATGTTCGTTTGTTTTATTTTGATTTTTGAGTCTTTATCACATGTCGAAAACTATCCATGGCTTCCTGGTATCAACATGTTCTCGCTGCGATATAGCTGAAAAATTGTCGATGTGGGATGAATGAGTGAATGATTTTAGCTTGCCACATTGGCAATATCTCAACCATATCGTGGCGAGAACATGTTCAAATCAGGAAGCCTTGAATAGTATTCGACATGATGATGAACATTCATCGATGTGGGATGAAGCCATAATCATTCATTTACTAATTCAGTCGAAGACCAGCAGAACTTATGTACTGGAAAGTTGCCCGTCGTCCGTTTGTCTGCCCGGCGTCTGTTAACATTTCCTCCAAAACGCTCTACTCCTACCTTTTCCGTCCGATCTCAACGAACCTTGGTTCAAGTGTACAATACATCAATATACACCTGTGCGTGGGAAGGTAGGCTAAAAACCTGCGTATGGTCGTGGGTTTCACGCGGGTTCTGCACGGTTTCCTCCCACTATAATGCTTGTACAGTTTTTTTATGGTTCAAGGAAAACTGACTTAAATGTACACTACATCAACATACATAAATCGTGGCATCGATTTTCCATTTAGATAATCTGCTTGTCTGTTCATTCAGTCTATATTAACGTTTCTTTCAAAATGACTGCAACTGTTACATTTGTGTCTATTTTCAACACAACTTGCTATAAGTGAATCAAAATACACATTTCGTAGTATACATTTTAAATTTTGAGTGGACGTTGTCCATTATACATACATAATTTGTCAATCTATTCGGTGATAAGTTTGTGCTAACCCGCCGACCTACTGTGGTATCATAGACTCTGCTAGACTTTAAATACTTTCTCCGTTCTTTGATACTTTATGTTAAAAATTCTGTTGGAAACTGATCTTTGGATTATTCACTCGTAACGCCCATGTTCGTCGACGGTTTATATGTGAATATCTGTATCGACACTTAGATATGAAAATTATTGTATATATTGTCTTCACATGGATAAGTAATGGCGTTTGACAGAGTGTCTTTATTTCCTTGTAATGTTACAGGATGTTTGGCCCAGTCTGTTTCTTATGCACTTGCCTAACCATCATACTAAGCACCCATGCTTTGCTAACTCCAACTGAATGTGATGGAATATACACAGGCTGCGGACAATTTGTTGGTGGAGGTGGTCAAAACGAGTGTTGCAGTTGTATAGAGTTTTTCCGGGAATCCTCTTCATTGTCGGCGCTCTCTTTCTGTGTGTGAGTAGCTAATAGTTACTTCAATATACAATCAGTATACGTTGATGCTGGTAAAACAGGTGGATTTTAATCCCTCATGGCATAAAGGATTCTATCCACCCATCAGTGCCAGAGGAACATCTACGTTATTGCTGATGGGAAATTCAAACATGATGCAGATGTTGCCCACGATGACCTACATTCATATCGGATAACTGCATTTAAATTAAACCCCCGGTTCTTGCAACGATGACATTAATATGGAACAACGGCGTAATAAAGCCATCATTTTATACCGTTTAAAACGAGGTCCCCTGGCATACAAATTTTGCATTTTTGTCTTTGGTATGTTACATGTTGCAGAATGGGACGTCGCGATTTGTCGACTGTAAACAGTTTTGAGGAGGCCGTCGTGGCTCAGTAGGTTAGCGCGCTATCTCAGAACAATGACCCGAAGCCTCCCACAAATCCTGTCGCTGTGAGTTCAATTCCAGCTCATGCTGGCTTCTTCTCCGGCCGCAAGGTCTGCCAGCAACCTGCGGATTGTCGTGGGTTTCCCCGTGGTTGTACCCTGTTTCCTGCCACCATAATGCTGGTCGCCGTAGTATAAGTGGATTGTTCTTGAGTACGACGTAAAACACCAATCACATAAATAAATAAACCGTTTTGTACAAACCGCTCTGTAACATGTAACAATTATTTTGACACAAATGACACATAATGAAATGAAATGTGACAGCTGGTTGATTTCCACTCTGCATGACACACCCGACAGAATGTACATATGAAACTGACAGTAATAGACGACAAGCGAAATGGATTACAGAGGGACCAAAAATAAATGGAACCATCAGCATGGTACATTGCATTTGTCACGCAGACGACGTCACAAACTCCCGAACCGCAAGTGATTTGGTTTTACCCAATAAAGAGAATGCAAACGTACATAACATACAATATTCTTTATTGAGTCGGTATTGTGAAATCAGGGATTTAATGCGGAAAGCGAATATGCATGACCCTAACGTAAAAAAATATGTTATTGTTCACACAAGAAAACTTTCGTTGATATTTTCAGGCATCTGATCAATAGTAGGAAATGTCACGATATAAAACTTCTGCTGCAAAGCAAGAAAAAGCAGAGAGGCTACAACGGTGTGACACAAATGGGCACACAAAAACTGTACTATCTTGCCTCCAGTTTGTTCACCCCAGAATTTTATTTTAACTCTTAAGTATAAGGTTGCTTAAACAAGTACATCTCTGGAAAATAAAGCGGGGTTTTATTCTTGTCTTTCACATTAGCCATTATTGCATTCCCTGGGAAAAGATGTAACGGCATTACACAATAGTGTACCAAAACACAAGTGGTAGCCATTCACGCATGTTAGCGCATTCTGGACGAAGGAAGCTAAAACAAATCGAGGCAAAGAGTTTTCAAGATTATTATGAAACTTTTTATGGAGATTATGACAACCATTTATAATCTGATTCATGTCTATTTGTCTGGTGGTTGGCTGCAAAGAGTCTGACATGTTTGATTTGGATGCAGTGCAATGTGTCTCGAACATGTGTAGGTTACATGAACCTGTGCTAGGCAATACAGGATTCATCAGGCAAGATAGGCCAATAGCTTGTCAAGGCGGGTAAGAAGGTAACATATTTATATGCGGTCAAAAGCCTTTAAATTTTACAACTTTTAATTTTGACAGTTGGAATCCATGTCGGTGTTTCACCACAGTGCTGTTGTCATCAATGTTCTCATAAAATTCTGGGGATTTTGGCGAGGATTAAACGATGTATTCTGCCAAGCAAGCCCAGTGCCATCTGGATTATTTATCATACACATGTTCAAAACGCAGAACATCTATGTGACGAAACATACATGCTCGAATTGATCGTTACGAAGTGAGGGTATTGTGAGTAAAGTCAGTCGAATGTGCCGACAGGCATGAATTACAAGTTCTAGTTTCTTGACCTAATATATTCCATCATCCCACTCAAACGAACACTCCTCCAGAAATCCAACCCTCCAACAAAGACTAAGCCTAAGAAGAGCCAAATCCATGTGAAATTTCTCTTTTCCAAGACTGTCATCAACCATCTCCATGGTTATCCGCCCTACGTTGCCACACCGAATTATGGCTGCCAGCATCCCAAAACCGAAAACACCGACAGCACCCAAACAAGATTTTTTTATTGAAAATCCCCAGCTTCAGCCGCCACGTTATGATTCATAAGGCCGAACACTGGAATTGAGCCCATTTTTCAGAGCAAGATAAAGCGAAAAGGCATTTTACACGCCAACACGAGGAAAAGACAAAACCAGCACTGTCTGGGTTACAGCTACGAACGTGAATGCAGCCACAAGGAATTAAGCATTACCTTGAAAGATTAGACGTCACTACCTCAGTTAACCGTTTCATTCATTAACTTTGTCCGTCATATTAGACGCTGCCTTATTAGGTTAAGCATTCATTAAAAGATAACACAGGTTTCCTCCCACCATAATGGTGGCCGCCGTCGTATAAGTGAAATATTATTGAGTACGACGTAAGAGACCAAGCCAATAAGTAAGGAACTACAGTGTGATTTATAGCCTTGTGGTAATGGAGGGAACGACGCTGATAACCCAAAACGCGCGCAACTCTGATATCTGAAATGTCACAGTTGCTACTGGTTAGTATTCAGCGATAGAATGGTTGGTTAGCTTTTTCCTCTCGAGTACGAATATCAGTTATATACCATTAAGATGATTTCTGATTTTCCTTTTCACCAGCGCATTCGATGTGGGGATCGCTGATATAAGCTGTTGCCCGTGTACAATGTCACCCTCGATGTCCGATGATTGTAGCTGTGTGCCAGAGAACAAAGCGGTGGCATTGACAAGACTGTTTAAGAGATCAAGGACAATTGCTTTGAGAGCAATTATGGACTGTGGAGGACATGTGGTAAGCGCTGAATATGAGTTGTTGTGTTCTGTAGCGTTTTAACATATATGTAACAAGGTACGCTGGAATTTTTACTCCGATAAAAGAAGCTTCATATAACAATAGTCTACAAAATCATTACCTGACTTCACTTTTGCCATTTCGATGAGACGAAGCTATCGGAAAAATGCAAATATTACTTCCTAACCATGTGCATATTTATCCGATCGAGACGTTAACAGAACAAGCAGAAATATCTGGACCTTAGTTATTTCGGAAAATTGGTGGAATCAACTAAACGGTGGAATGTTTTCTTTCCCGACGTATTCGGTAACTATAAATCAGCTTTTAACATGGAATTTGTAGTCTATATACCCATATATGAGAAACCGTAAATTTTGGTGTTTAGCATGGCTAGTTGGTGTGTGATAGTCCACGGATTTTCGTTTCCGTGAATCGCTGTGGTTCAGGGTTACGCCCCGCAGCAAGTTTCTACCATGCCATACCCATTTGTGACGTGGATTCCGCTATCCCTTTCATGCTATTATGCATATGTTGCATCATGTTAATCATCGCCGTCGACGAGGCGTCGTGACTGTCTGATCTAACCTGGGTCAGGTTAGACTTTGACGCAAGGCACTCATCATCCGAATCTAATATTTTGTCATCCTCGGAATCAGACTGGCGGCCATTGTAGCTGCACATATCGACGTCGGTATGACGATTCGCCTGTGCTATAATTTCAAACATTTCTGTGACAAAATTTACGACTTAATTGCTGTATAGGCCTATGTTGACAGCAGGGTGTGCTGCCAAATGCAAACAGCATACAAAAACGATACGAGAAGGGTCTTCTCGTTGACAACAGTTCAGAGCGGCTGAAGGTTACAGCCACCGATGCTGAGGCTGTTTGGGGTTCTGATGCTCGGCTAGCACGCGCGATCTCACATGGCTGCAGAGTGACGCAACCATGACGTAGTAGAACTTGCCGCTAACTGCGACATTTAGGTTATGCAACATAACAAAAATGAAAAGGTGTGATTTTCTTTAGTTTTGCTGGGGTGTTTTGTCGATACCTATGAACATTTGGCACAGTATTGTTTCTGTCAAACATAGTGTTCCTTAAGTATACAGGTCAAATCGTCTTGAGCAACACCGTCATAGACAAATCTCCTAAGTTACAGATCTAAGCGCCAAATCTGACACTCGTTAGCGATTCAAAACCGTACAGGTATAACACCCCTCCATGAAAATGGCGTTCTAAGTCCATAATGACAAACCCATTCCTATACTTTTATATCAAGCCAGACACTGTCTGTATATCTGTATGAATCTGTTTTCTGCCTTGATCAGTCGACTGCGCGAATCCACTCCAGTAGGAGCTTGTAAAGCCGTCATCGTTTCCCATTCTGATGCTTGCCTGCTCACGTAATAAATTTCAAGTGCGTCAGTCAAATGTACTGTCAGCCGAAAGAAGGTGGAAAAATATGATCTACTCTGCTGAAGCCCTAAAAACTGGACTCTACGCCGTTGCTGGTTGGCAATCGTTCAACTGTTTACTTTATAAAAAAGGTGTACGTAAGTCAGCGGAAAAACGGATATAACCGTTTAGAATAAATGCACGAGATTGTTGGCTATTTGCGTGTGATTCTTGGACATTGCCTCGAGATTGTTGAATATCATGCCTTTCGGAATATCATGTGACAGTTATTGACCAGAAGAAACCAAAAATCAACCTTTTAGGTGTAATAACACCGGCTAACCCAGCAATGAAGATCGGACCGACCACGCTATATCCGGTCTGGGTATTGTTATCCAGCACGGTATCGTATCAAGTAGACTAAAGTCTGTATGACAAAGAGAGGTTTATTTCAGGGCACTAATGCACAGGTAGGTGTGGCCGTCTGGCTCTGGTCTTACGTGTTCGATCACGTGCTGGATTGTTGAATTATCAAGAGATTTCATCCTATTCTATCTCCATGGTCGAATGCCCCAAGAAGTATTTTATGAACGTTTTTTCCCCATCCTTAGAGGTGTTGAACGTTCTTATGTTTTGTAAGATTTTACCTGCCATCGATCATGTTCTTTCGTCTTTGCTGTCCATCAAGTAGGGGAACTAATATTTGTTGGGATTTATAATAATATTCATCAATTATCGAGTCAGGCACATCGTTTATTTCGGCCTGCTGGATGACGTCAGAAAAGGTAGCCGTAGACAGAGTGTGTGATAAAATGAAGAAGTGTGCCTAAAACATAATCGTATCTCCCAAGACTAGACATCGTACAGTCTACATCTCCCTGGTGAGAATTTTATCACATTTCTGTTTGACCGAAAAAATTAAAACCTATGGTTTAATGTTCTTGCTCAAAGTAAAATCATTATGGCAGGTATAGTGAACTGCCCCTTCTCCCTATTGTCATACATGTTCTCCTGATTGTTCTGGTGTTACTCTTTTTGCTGTAATCTTTAAACTGTGTCTATTCTTTGGCATTCAGAATACAGAAATGGTTCAGTATTAGTCCAGATTTACAATACAAAATAACGCTATATGCTAGAATACAGTAGATATCCTATGGACGAAACATGTAAGGCTTTAAAATGGAAGATGTGGTCAGCAGATAGGGAAGTTTTTCGATGTCATGCACAAGTTTTTTTTTTAACTGGAGCCCGTGGCCAAGAATACTAACCAGGAAACACTTTAAGATCGCGTGGTGAAAATTCACTCTGGAAAGTTAATGACCAAGTTAAGTGTGTCGACAAGCTCTCCTTTCAGATGTCCTGAGCTCAAGGCGTGGACGGGCAACCAAGTGTGTGACTGATAAACTAACATATTATGACAAATAGCTATTGACCAAATCAAAGGAGTGGATCCATGGGATATTTTAAATCACTGATAGCGTCACAGATAACATGAAATCTTGTGGCTTACATCACATCACTAATCATGGACATGTACTTAAATTGCAAAAGCTGCAGACAAAAGTATCTGTGTATTTTGTTTAAAGAGTGTGTGTGTTTGTGTGGAGGGGGCTCCGTGGCTCAGTCGGTTATTGCAGCGCAATGACTCGAAGCCCCCCACCATGCGGTCGCTGTGAGTTCAAGAGTTCAAAGGCTTTATCTATCAGTACTTTTACAGGGTATACCAATGGTCTCATAGATAACAAATTGTCCTATCACATGGTGTTTTTTAATCTTCAAACTCTACTCCTGTCACTGCAATTCACGTTACACTCCCCCCTCCTTTTGAAGGACATTATTACTCATCTTGAACTCGACCGGCGGAGTTGTGAAAAGAATAGGCAAGCTTCCTGGCAAGCTTGTCCTACAACGCGACTAACCTAGGGCTCTCCCTTGTGTTTCCGGTGAATGGAATAGTTCCACAACCTCCTCGGGCTTGTCGTACAAGGTGACCAAAAGGGGCAAACTATTTGCCGTGGGTTTCGTCCCGTGATGGGGAGGACGGGATCCAGGTGGCTGAGACAGGGTTCTTCTTGCGAGATCCTCACGTCTAACATTCCACTTCGGCCATTCTACAAAGACGGTCGATCAGAGGGCCCGCTGCGACCAGTCGGCTGGTCAAGCCAGTCCGGATATCCGGATATCAACCTTCATATATCTAGCTATGGTGTAAATTGACTACTTTCCGTGTTGGACGTTTTCAGTGAGATGTTCGGATGTGTGGGCGCTGGCTGTAGGCTCAATGGAGTGGGCCGTTTCTAATTTATTAGTTTCCACCTACTCAAGTATGAGTGAAAAATTCATCTTATCGAGGATGGCGTGGAATTCTCGTCTCTTTTTCTGCTGGTTACTCGAAGAATTGGTTTCGTCATACATGTAATGGCACTCCGGGGCTGGCGAGAAACACGGCGATGTGAATCAGGAAAGCTTTTTGTTATGTCGTCCTCTAATTCCTTATCACAGCCCCCACAGCTTGTGAGGTAAAAAGGAAAACGAGATACCACTAGATATGGAATGGGGAAATAATTATTTCCCATCCTTTCTGGTGATATGTAGTAAAAGTAAAAATCAAGCTAAAATGAAAACAAATCCCTTTATATTGAAAAAAAGAAACGCTAGAAAGCTATGCAGGAACCCTGAAACAGCTGAAAAAATTAAGGACGGGATACATTCTATTAAAATGCCGTAAAAGACAGCAGTATATTAATCTGTTATAACTTCAGAAAACTGGATAACAGAAAGTTACTGTCACTAAGCATAATACCTTAAACTCCTGGCACGGCATAATGGGTGACAGAACAAAAAAAACAGAGGGGCTAAAAGACCAGGGGATAGTAAATGTTAAACGTTTCATTATTAAGAGAATATCTACCTCTTAACATTTAACAAACCGTCACTCCCAACATCTATATTTATTGGGCCCTAAATGTGTGCGGGAGGAATTCTTTATTCCGACCGGTTGTTTCTCCTGTCCGAGGTTTCCCCACGGCAGGGGCTAATGTCCCAATAAATTGGTTTGCTTTAAGTGTGGGGAACAAGGTCACGAGAGTTTCCACTGCACAAACACAATAAAATGTTCCAATTGCAGCGCAGCCCACATGCCCTCTTCCAAGGACTGTCCTGTCTTCAAGAAAAAGAAATCATAACTCTGAAATGTAAAAATAATATGTCATATCAAGAAGCCAAGGGCATGGTCTCTGACACGGATGGCTTCACTAAACCTATACATGCCAATGTTGTCCAAAAAACCCTCTGTTTCATTAGTGGTTCAAACATCGTTTCATCTTGGCCCATTACCACAGAAAATGGTAACAAAACCCTTAAATAACACCGCCAGCTCATCTTCACAAACCGTACTAAACCTTATTGAAACACCTGTTACTCTACCTGAATCTGATAAATCTGTTCATCATCCGAACAGGAATCTGGCCAAAATGTCTCAAAACCCTTTAAACCCGTTAATTCCGATTCAGCGGGTGATAAACATTAATCTAGTAAGAATCCTAAAAGAAGTAAACCTAGTGGCCCAACTGAAAATCGCCTCTGAGGTCACCAGGGACCCTGTACAAATTTTTAGTAGGCTTGGATCGCTAGAGGACGTTGATCTCTCAACACCGTATGCATACGTGATGGATGCATTTTCTGCACCCGGGAGATCGACTAGTAGATCTCCGAAAAAGAATTGTCACAGACAAAAATCTCCTATAGGCCTTCCTCCATAAGGTTTTCCTTAGACAAAAATTATACAGTGGAATCGTCGAGGTCCTGAGGTTAATTTTACTGAAATAACACAGCTAGTTCAATCTTCCAGTTCAACTGCGTCTTCATGAAAGTCACTTGAAGACATTTGACAAAGGTAAATTGTCTCTTTAAAAACTTACACTGTATAGGAGCTATTCTAAAGAGGAAATGCGAGCTTTTGGCGGCTGTTCTATTTTCGTGAATAATAATGTAATTCACAGCCCTGTTGCTGTCGTTACTGACCTTCAGGCCACACGTGTTTCTTTCTCGAAAACAGTTACTTTGTGGTCTGGTTATATTCCTCCACATTCTTCTTGTCAGTCTCTGAATTACATATTTTGAAAGAACACCTGCCATAATTACGGGCGCTTTTAATGCGCATAATATGGCAGTAATAATATACATAATAAGGCAAAACAGTGGTATATTTTTCAGCGAAAGATGAGCTGATGGTTCTAATACGTATTTACATCCAGGTAATGGTTCATATTCTGCTATCGATCTCACTATCACGGATCCAATACTTCTCCCGGATTTTTCTTGGAAGGTGCATGATGATCTTTGTGGTAGTGACCATTTTCCTGTTACCTTCGAGCATCTCACTTCTAATTCTTTAGAATATGTAGCTAGGCAAAAGTTCGATAAAGCAGCATGGATCACATTACAGATGTTCTGTGAGGCTGACATCACTCCAGAGAATCTCAATGCTGCAGACCGTACTTTGTTCAAACTTAATGAACTTATATTAACAGCAGCAATCATCCCTAAAACCTCGACAAATCCCAAATCCAGAAGTAATCCCTGATAATGACTGTCGCAAAGCCATAAAGGGCCGCAAAGAAGGCCGAGCGCACAAACCTTTTTTTCTGAGAATTATTCTCCTTAATTTTAGGACATTACAAACCAGAAGGAGAAAATTAAATTGTCCTTTTCTTCTAAAAATTAGGAGACTGTCATGGTTTTTTTTTGTTTTTCGATTGAAGAGTTTAAAACTTCTTTCAAAAAGGCACACGATACTGGGTGTGGCCCGGATAATATATATTATAAGCCTCTGAATCATTTACCATCTGAGCCACATGAGACTCTCTTGGACTGACTTAGTGATATTTGGATAACTGGTAATTTTCCTTCGTCATGGAGATAGGCGTGTATTATCAAGATTCCTAAACCTGGTAAAATCATACAGATCCAAATAATTACCGCCCCATCACTCTTACCAGCTGCGTCTGTAAGACTATGGAACGTATGATAAATGATTGCCTTGTTTGGTTCCCTGAGATCAACAACCTGCTGTCGAATATAAAGTGTGGTTTTCGTCAAGATCGATCTACTTTAGATCACCTTGTTCGATTAGAAACCTTGATTCCTGATAGTTTTATAAGTAATGAGCTTATAGTGTCAATATTTTATCGACCTTGAAAAGCATATGACACAACATGGGAATATTGTATTTTAAAAGATTTTTTGACATGGATTTAAAAGGTCGCTTAAATCTTTTTATAACTTAATTTTTATCTGATCACCTGTATAAGATACGGGTGGGTTCCACTCTTTCTGACTCTTATGAGCAGGAGAAGGGTGTGCCTCAGGACAGTATACTTTCACCAACACTGTTCAGCATACAAACTAATAGCTTGGCTAAAACATTAACATCTGGCAGTGAGTGTTCTTTATATGTAGATGATTTAATTACATGCTACCGTGCTAAAAATATGAATAACTTCGGCAACTTCAGCTTTGTCTTAATAAGATAGATGAATGGGCAGTTGTCTATAGTTTTAGGCTTTCTACGTCTAAAACCTTTGGTATGCATTTCTGTAGTAAATGAAAACTTCATCTAGACCCCAAGCTTAAATTTTGTGGTGAACCAGTGAAGATTGTTGGGGAAAGTAATTTTGTAGGGATTGTATTTGACAAGCAATTAACTTTTATACCCCATATAAAACTGCTTAAAGCTAAAAAAAAGGGTCTCTATATAATTAAGGTCTAGCACCGATTGGGGTGCTGACGATCAGTTTTACTTAATTTATATCGTTCTCTGATGAGATTTAAACTGGACTAAGGGTCCACATTTATGGCTCCGCTAGGAAACCATACCTTAAAATGTTGGACTGGTCCTTCACCAAGTTTTGAGACTCAGCCTTGGTGCGTTTTGAACTTCACGAGTAGAGAGTTTATGCGCGGAGGCTAATGAGCCTTGTTAATATCACAGGCCTTTCAAACTCAGCATTCGATACATTACAAAACTTAAAGTTCACACAACAACCCTACCTACGACTGTGTTTTTAAGCCATCATAGGTAGATAAATATTATAAATGTCCCAAGAAGATTCCTTCGTTTTTTCGGGACCATATTGTTCAAGCTGACATCAAGCTGGAAGATTTTGCTCCTGTTTCTTTTCAGGAGTCTCCTCTCTGGCTTCTACCACATCGTACATTAATATTTGATCTACGTCAACATAAGACATCAGATACAAATCCTCTTATAATTCAGCAAAGTTTCGCTGAAGTTTAGGTTAACTAACCGGATTATAAATGGTTATTTACCGACGGGTTAAAGGATGGGGACAGGGTTGCGGCTGGGGCTGTATGTTTCCTAGAGTCCAAGTCGTTTTAACAAGGTGCAGTGTTGGGCATTCTCGTCTAACACAATTTCATCCTGGATGGGAGGAGTGTTCCTGAGTATGTTGGATGTGATACGCAATACGGCATCAAAATATCATGTTTGACTGTGTAGACTTCGCTCATATTCGGCAAAGATTCTCCAGAGTCGACTCTGTGTTTAACTTGTTTAACAGCGTGGCTGGTGATGCTGTTATTAATATTTGTTGGTGTGTAAAATAGAATATATTTTATATATATTTAAGTATAAAATAAAAAAACAATTGGGGTTTTCGGCTTTTAACTTACATTTATTTTTTTAACTGCTTTAAAAAAATGCTCGTCTGTTTTTCTTTAAATTTTGAATGTTCATCAGATCATGTCGAAAACTATTCAAGACTTCCTAGTTTGTACATGTTCTCTCTACGATATGGCTGAGATATTGCCAATGTGGCGTCAAGCCATGACCATTCATTCATTCATTCATTCATTCATTCCTCCACATTTGTAACAGGCTAGTCCAGATCTGGGTTCTTGTGTCAAATTTCGGTCATCCTGTGGAGGCTCTTGTTGGTTGTGAGGGACGCTAACGCATGAGCATGGCGAAGTCATAACAGGAACAAAGATCGTCACTGAGAATAGATTCATGATCAGATCGCTAATATTGAGGGAAAGTGAACAGCCTCGATAGACGAGAAAGACACGGCACCTCGTGAAAACTACTTGGTCTCTACGAGACAATCCAGAAGTATAAGAATTATAGCCAATGATATGATGAATACCATGCAGTTTCTTGTTGAAAGGGCCAAGGAATACATTTAAGAGTATTAGACTTAAAGTCAGTATAAAGAATTTTTATAATTTTTTTGGAATGCCCATTTTGGTTGGCAGCTGATTTACGATTGTCGGTCTTAACGCCTAGATAGACTATGTAGGGCAGCTTTAGCTTTCCTGGCTATGTTTCCTCAGGTATCCATAAGACTACGCATCCGAAAGATTGTAATATCTTCCCCTCTTTTATTTAGGTTTCAATGCACGGCTAATATTTCAAGAAAAAACGGATTCTTAAATTTATTATTCTCAATTGTCAAAAGGCAATATGAGTCACTGCATATCACTGTTTTCTTGGCATACCCAGAAGAAATATTTAATACCAGCAGTATAACTCTGATCTAAGCAGAAAGTATTTAAGAGGAGGACGGGAAAATGCGTTTGGAAGCAGAAAAATTTGTGTCCTGTAACAAAGCTTACAAAAATATATTATTACAAGCAGTTACCGGCTGTTTATGTGTCGACGGCAACATTAAAACTGTCTGAGGGTCTATGCATCTACGTTTCGTAGGTTACGGGAAATTTATACCGTAAATCCATGTGTTTTCACTACCACAGCCTCGATCTGCCGGGTACGAAAGTCTTGTTTGTATTCGACATAACTGGGCAATTTCATGTAATGTCACGTGTCATGTCCTAGTATGACTTCATCACAGGTCTTCCCCTACCCCGACGTTTGACACACAATGGAAGCCTATTTTTGCACACTGAACTCAATCCGACGATGTTCGAACATAACCGAGGTTGTACTACTAATTTAGAACGGAATCGCTTTATCTGCAAGCGACAACCTACAAGTCCAAATCTACGGTCAAGTCTAGAAGTGTACGAACTGTGGCAAAGAATTTGTCCAGTTAGGGGGACATTGGTGGACATACCAGGTGAGATTTTGACTCCTGTTTCAAAGTCGAATTAAAGATCGAAGCCTTTGTCAGGTGTGCTTTAGCATTGTGGAAGAAACTGAAAAATGCTGCAATGACGAATCCCTCAACTAGTTCTTACCGATGACTGCTGTTTTCGGTGGACTGGAATATGTATGAATCACTATGTAAGTGACGCTTATTTATAGCCGGAAAACTGATGATAGCTGACGACCTGTCTCACGGGAATACGCAAGACACGAGACGGACAGAACTTCTGTCAGCCCTGTACTCTTTACTGGTACGTTAGGACATCTTCAGATCAGTTGAGCCACACACATGTGGCTAGACGTACACAATTGTGAAATTCGGGTAAGGATTCGGTTTTTCCTAAGAAAGTTTACTTTTATATTAAACTGGTCTTTAATTAGTTTAGCACTGGATCATCACACAGTACGATTAGTATGCAACACAGTTAATTAGAGGCTGTACAAAAAATTGCATCGCGTCTTTACCAGGCAAAGCAAACTAGACCAGCAAATACAATATACAAGAGACCGTTTTTAAAACAGACACCCTAGGCTATCTCGCTCAACAAATCCATCCTTTTTTCTCAAAGCTTGGAAGCTGCAGTGTATAAGATAGTACAACTATTTATTCATTTCCACTTCGTTACTCAACAATTCACTGTAATCAGTATCTGACATCATGTTTAAATATTGAACGATGATGACAGTAAAAATCAGTCACGATTTGTCTCTCCTGGCTGGTTCGGCCCAAATGCATGGCCTAACACGAATTATTCCCCAGTGTATGTGAACGATTGTACCTTTTACTTCTGTACTCATTATCCACAAAATCTGAACGGAATTTGTTACGGCCTCCAGACCGTTTTCCGTGCCTGGTGTGATGTCTTGGAAGTCACATGGGAGAATGAAATGTTCTATCTTTTCATGAGGTTTAAAAATCCACCTTTCAAACGAAATTTGTTGTAATGGTTGATGGAAAATGTCTTTCTTCAGACCCCTGGTTGCATCTCCCGGGAAACAAACCATACATTGATGAGGATAGCAGACAGGATTCACAGAATTTCTGAAGACATAGACGAGGCTTGTGGAATTGGTGGTAAGCTCTTATCTATAAACTGGCTGTCCAAAATTGATTTAATTTGAACGCCCGAGTTAAGTGGCCTCTCGTAACGGTTGCGAACTAGGAACTATGACGACAGTGTAATTTTTTCGATAAATGTTCGTTCTGGTTATTCTCCATTCACCAAGTCCGTTGCATGTGTCTTAAATCGTGAATGTTTTTAATGGCATTTCTTGCAGGTCTTGCCGCAAGTGGACTACATATACAATGTATCACGTTCTGAAGTTAAAACAATTAATATGCCGAAGTAGTAAAGCCTATGATATGAGTACGGCACGAGTACATATTGAACAAGCCTAAGAAGTGTGTAGAACAGTCTTAAAAAGATAGACACGCAGGGTCCTTGACATTAGAGTTAGAATTGAAAAGATGCTTTATGGCTCTAATGGAAATACATGTCATTCCTGTACTATGTTACATATATTAGAGTGTAGATTTTATCGCTTCTCCCACCGTGAGGTTCCCGAGAGTGAAAAGAGCCTCAGTTTTCCAGGCAAGCTTGTCCTACAACGCCACTAACGTAGGGCTCTGCGGTGTGGTTACGGTGAATAGAATAGTTCCACAGCCTCCCACGGCGTCGCCTCCTAGAAGGCTACTAAAAGGGGCAATCTGTTTGTCGTTGGCTGCGACCCATGATGGTGGAGGACGGGATCCTTGTGATTGAGGGCGGGTTGGTCTTGCAAGATCCTCACGCCCAACACTCCAGTTAGGCCCTTACTTCTCCAAAGACGGGCGGTCGGAGGCCCCCCTCCGATCAATCGGCTGGTCACGCCAGTACAGATGTCAGGATACCAACCTTCATATGTCTCCATATGATATAAACTGACTACTTTCTGTGTTGGACGTTTTTAGTGACATGTTCAGATGTCTGGACGGTGTCTGCAGCGTCAATCGAGGGGACCGTTTCTAATTTATTAGATTCGACCTGCTCCAGTATACTCGAAATATCCATCTTATCGAGGATGGCCTGGAACTCTCGTCTCTCTTTCTGCTTGTTACTCGCAGGAGGGGTTGCGTCACACATGTAATACCACTTAGAGGCGGGTGAGAGACACGGCTCTATGGATAAAAAAAACCGATTCGTTATGTCTTCTTCTAATACCCTGTCTCCAAATGTTTCTATGTCCTTATCGCAACCTTCAACGGTTGTGGGTTAAAAAAGGAAATGCGAGATACCAATAGATATAGAATCGGGAAATAATTATTTCCCATCCTTTCCAGTAATATCTAATAAAAATAAACATAAAACTGAAGGTTGGATGAAACTAAATCCTTTCGTCTTGAAAACGACGTAGGGGCCAGATACACCGGAACACTCAAACAGGTAAAGAAAGTGAACTCTGGAAATATTTTGATTGAATGTTGTGGAAAACAGCAATATATAAATTGATTAAAAGTGCAAACAATTGGAAGGCAGGCTGTTTCTCTTACTTCACATAAGACTTTAAAACTGCTCTCGAGATATAATCCCTGACAGAGATCAAGACTTCATTGAGATTAAAAAATAACCTAAGACCTGAAAGATAAGGGCGCAATAAATATCAAACGTTTCTTGATTTTAAAAGAGATTGTATTTTATAAAAACTAATACCTATCTCTTTCACATTTAATAAACTGTCACTCCACACCTCTATATTTATTGGGCCCTGTTGTGCGCGGGTTCAGTTATTTATACCTACATATGTATACCAGTGTCGCTCCTCCCAGAGGTTTGCAGGGGCAGGGGTCAATACCATGGCAGGGGGTTATAATAATATGGCAGGGGTTAATACCATAATAAAATTAGATGTGTGGAAGCGGGTTTCGAGGGCTTCCACTGCACGAACCCGACAAAATGTTTGAATTTCACCGGAGCCTACATGGCGTCTTCCAAGGACAGTAGGGGTTCAAACACCAACCACCTGGGCCATTGGTATAGAGCAGCCACAGAAACTGGTCACGAAACCCTTGGGTGACACAGCCAGTTCATCATTACTAAGCGACATAAATCTTATTGAAAAACCTGCTACTTTACCTGGTTCTGCTGCAATGTTTTTTATGTCACCACAAACCATGTGCAAATAAATCGAAATCCTATAAACCCATTGAATCTTCACCGAATGCAGCAGGGGATAAATATAAATCTGGCAAAAATAATAAAAGGGATAAACCAAGTCGCCCCTTGGAGCGTCCCTCTAAAGGCACTAGGAACTCTAACCAAACTTTTAATGAAATTGGATAGCTGGAGGACTTTGATCCTTCAACACCGCTGGCAGACGTGATGGATACATGGTGTGCACCTGGGAGAATCTCAATGCTGCTGCTGATCCTTTGTTAAAATTTAATGAACTTATATTAACAACAGCTGATAGAACCATCCCTAAGACCTCGACAAATCCAAAATTCAAAACAAAACACTGGTATGGTAATGACTGTCACAAAGCCCTCAAAGGACGGTAAAAAGACCGAGCGCAGATTTAATCATTGTTCTAATAATAATAACTTAAGCCAGATTCGTCCATTTAGAGCTAAGTCTCGTCGATTAATTCATTCCAAGAGACGATCGTGTTGACGAAACTTTGTTTCAGGCGCTCCGTCAAAAGCACCCATGCCTAAGATCTGGAACATGGTTCAGAAACAGAAGTGCACAAAAAATAATGCCAAAGTTCAGCCCTTAAAAGATGGTGATAATTTATTAACTTTTCCACGTGATATTTTCAATAAAATAGCTGAAATAATGTCTCACAAATCTTTCTCCGAGAATTATTCTTC
This sequence comes from Acanthopleura granulata, assembly GCA_016165875.1. Lineage (NCBI taxonomy): Eukaryota > Metazoa > Mollusca > Polyplacophora > Chitonida > Chitonidae > Acanthopleura > Acanthopleura granulata. Next base: position 939,665 of record JABBOT010000047.1, read on the forward strand.
TGAATTTCAGCATATTAAAAACCAGAAGGAGAAAATTAAATTTCCCTTTTCTTCTAATAATTTCGAAGACTTTTTCCATTGAAGAGCTTCAACTTCATCTAAGAAAGGCACACGATACTGCGTGTGGCCCAGATAATATATATCATAAGCTTCTGAATCATTTACCATCTAATCGACTTAATACTCTGCTGGACTTACTTAATGATATTTGGATAACTGGTAATTTTCCTTCGTCATTATTATTATCCCGGTTTCTTTACCGGACAAGGATCACAGTTATACAAATAATTACCGTCCCATAGCTCTTACAAGCTGTGACTGTAAGAGTATTGAACGGATGATTAACGATAGGCTTGAGACAAACAACTTATCATCTCATACACAGTGTGGTATTTTTCGACAAGGTCGATCTACTTTAGATCACCTTGTTCGATTTCAAACCTTCTTCCTGATGGTGTTATGAATAATGAACATGTGGTGTCGATATCTTTCAACCTTGAAAAGGCTTTCGACACCACCTGGAAATACAGTATTTAAAAGACCTTTCTGATATGGGATTAAAGGCTCGCTTATCCCTGTTTATATCTCAATTTTTATCTGATCGTCAATTTAAGGTACGACCGGGGTCCAATCTTTCTGACTCTCAGGAGCAGAAGATGGATGTGCCCAAGGGCAGTATTCTTTCACCCATACTGTTCAGAATAAAAATTTATAACAACTGACACACAGGTTTCTTTATATGTAGATGATTTCCTTATATGCTATTGTGTTAAAATATGAACAACATCGAGCGACAACGGCAGCTTTGTCTGAATAAGATCGAGAAATCGGTAGTTGCCAATTGCCGGTAGTTTTAGATCTTCTACGTCTAAAACGTTCGGTATGCATTTCTGTAATAAACTGAAACACGACCTAGACCCCGAGCTAAACTTTTTGTCTTAAACCAGTGAAGATTGTTGGGGAAAATAAATTTTTAGGGGTTATATTTGATAAGACATTATCTTTTATACCCCATATAAAAATGCTTAAAGCTAAATGTACAATGGCTCCCTATGTAATTAAGGGTATGTCTTGCACCGATTACTTAATTTATATCGCTTTCTAGAAATGTCTAACTTGGACTATTTCATTTACGTTTGTGCGTGTTAATAATCCCTCCAAAGTTGGATTGGTCCATTACCAAAGTTTGAGGCTCAGCTTTCTTGCTGCACACTTTGAGCCTAACAAGCCTTCATTGTATGATAGACATATAAAATTAAGCCTTGAATATACTACAAAGCTTACACAACCGACTACGACTGTGTTTTCAATCCATTATATGTAGATAAACATAGTAAATGTCCTAATAACATCCCCTTCGTTTGGCGTTCGTTTTCGGGACCATGTTGTCGAAGCGCGCATCAAGGTAGGGGATTTAGCGCCAGCATCATTTACAGAGTCCCCTCCCTGGCTTCTTCCACAACCTAAATAGATATTTTATCTATGTAAACATAATAAATCCAATACAAACTCTCTGATAATTCAGCAAAGTTTTGCTGAAATTAAGATTAATTATCTGGATGAAAATTTACATGCACTGATGGGTGAGGTTTAAATTTTATTATGGGTCCATCATTTAGGAAATCGTACCTTAAAATGTTGGATCCGTTCCATCACCAAAGTATGAGGCTCACCTTTGGTGCATTTAGAACCTCACCAGTAGAAAGTTTATACGTAAAGGGTAATGAGCCTTCCTTATGAAACTGAGCCTTCAGAATGCTACACAGCTTAAAGCCCATCCAACCAACCTTCCCTATGACAGTGTTTTCTGTCCATTATATTAGATAAATATAATAAATTTACCAACAAGATTCCTTTGTTCGGTCTTCGTATTCGGCATAAGTTGTGGAAGCTAACATCAAGGAGGAGGACACAGCTCCTGTCTCTATTCCGGGCTCTCCTGGTTTCTTCCACAACTCAAATTACTATTCGATCTACGTAAACATAACAAAGGAAATACAACTCCTCTTATTATTCAGTAAAGTTCTGCTGAAATTAAGGGTAATTATATTGCCTTTTTGCAATTGACAATAATAAATTTAAAAATCCAATGATTCTTGAAATTTTAACCCGACATAGAACACTAGTTAAAAGAGGTAAAGACCTTTGTCAGAAGTTAAAATTGTGTATAATGATTTTAAATCTGATGTTCTTAAATATATTCGTTGCCCTTGGCAGGGTAGGTGGGACTTGGAGATATATCATTAACTGCATGCTATTCATCCTGTCATTGACTGTAATTCTTATGCTCAGGGCATCTCTGGTAGAGACCAAGTTTAAACTAGCTGCCGTGTTGGGCATCCTTCTCTAACACACAAATTTATCCTGGATGGGAACAGTGTGATGCGCAGTGCGACATCAAACATATCCTTGACTGTGTAGCCTTTACTCATATTCGGCAAGGGTTCTACAGAGTCGACTCAATATTTGAATTATTTGGCAGCGACAGTGCTTTTTCATTTGTTTTGCATGTTCGCATTGAAACCCATATACTGTTTCGTGTTTTAAACATGTTTTTCTTTCCACTTCCTCCCTGCAAGATGGTATGTCTTGTGCTCCCTGTGCTGTAATCTTGTCTGTTGAACCGTTTTATTACACATCGTGTCCCAAAATCCCAAAATAATTGCATATAGGATAGATCATTTACGTTAATTATGGCCTGGTTCACTTAAAGGTGCGGCCAGAAAACACACTGTGGGGCCTTTCCGCTCGTTAATGAGCTTAAAAAATCACCGTCAGGTGATATAAAATGTCAGGTCTACTTGAACACCGTTATGTGAAGTCACAGCGTAGATGAAAACACAGGGGTTAACAAGTATTCGGGTTTTGTGATAGCAATGTAGAAAAAAGGTAAAGTATTTTATATGTCAGTCTAATTCTTTATGCGATAGCCCATCGCAATGTAGGCCTTATTTTTATTGTAATTACTACTATCACATAATCTTGGATAGATTGACCAACAGAAATACCACATTTCAACATTATATGTTGATCTTGTCAAGATATTTTTAAAGACAAACGACTTACCTTCTTAATTTTCTCTTTTTTTAAGATTCCAGATCAGAAAGTTCGGAAAGTTCGGAAAGTTCGGAAAGTGATAAATAAAAACAGACTGTTTGATGCCTGGGAGACAGAAATATTCTTTCCATTTGTTTGTAAGCCGAACACAGAATTAAGCAATAAAAATAATCCACTAATGTTCTGATCGTGTGGTTTAATCTACTATTTCAATTATTTATCTATTGCCGTTCTGTTTGACACTACCGCGGTTTTTAATTCTCGCTTCCTTCCAAAATATACTGAAAAAATATCAACATAACACTTAATATTTTGATAAAATTATCTCCGTTATCAAATTCTTTTCAATATGGTTTTTCACGGAGACCTAGAATTGACTCTTAGCAATACATTTCCGTAACTGATGGAAACGGACAACCGACGGTAACGCTGAGGCAGAGTAGGAAACATGGGTGGGGTCAGTTCGGAAAAGTCCACACTTCAGTATCCGCCGTTTGCCTGTTGCATTACTACACACTGTCGGTGCATAGATGGGATGAGATGGTCCATTGTGACTTGCGGAATGATTTCCCATGCCTGTGTGAGGGCCACACCGCGATGTTACAACGAATTGGATGTCGCCGACGAACACGCCCCGAGAACATCCCACAGGTGTACAGTTGGGGGCAGTTTAGGTGAATAGGTTGGCCAGTTGGGCACTTCAACGTTACACGCTGTCGGCGGGCGATTGACTGTCGGGCCGAATTCTTCATGACCTCTTCTGCAACGACTAATCGCTGACACAATAACGTTAAGGCCTCTTTTGAGAGCTCTAAGGGTCATGCCAACGTCGAGCATGCCGATGACGTGCTCTCCTGGTTTTTGTGGTTTCTGTGGCATCGTGCGTTTTGGCACACCTTGAACTGCACGGGTGCCCTTTTGTACACCTGGGATTAAGGAGTGCCTGAGAAGATCTTACATATCACTAAATACTACAGATAGGGCCACACATGTGTGACGGGTCAAAATGGTGAACAGGCTTGAAATCAACAACAGTTTGGATTTGAAGACTGGAATGTACACGGGTGTAGAAGGTTTGTTCTTAGCCATCCCTCATTATTATATTGACAAAAGTCACAGTATTATGTTGTCAAATTTTGCAAACACATAAGTGCTGCCTGTGTATCTTTGTTCAGTACATCTTTTGTGAAAAGTGAGAGAGAACTGTACTTTCTTGATATACATTTGTTATTTTTCTGGAAGCTTCCGCAGGGCAATCATTATAAATCCGGACGGGCATTTATTAGTCTACAGTTACTACATTCTACACGCACAACGTGTGTATTTCTGAAAGTCTTATTTTGCGTTCTGCTATGGCGAACGTTTGCCAAGGAAAGCTGTGTTACACCAAACTTAAATAAACACGTTGCTAGCCCAGCTGATAATCAGGCCACACACGGCTGTTCTTCGGTTTATGGCATCAGGTCAATCCAAAAATAATATTTTCTGCACTTTTTGTTTCTACATTTTTAAAACCTATAGTTTCGACATCATCAAAAAGTGATTCATATTCATCATTTGCTTGGGAAGTGAAACCGTGATAAACACGTTCTAAGTTGACTACACCCACAGTAGACGATACTTTTTCTCGGGCAATGACCTAGAATTGAAATGCTGCAAGTCAAAGTACTAACATAAAGCGCCAGTTTTTATTCCATTACCTGACACAATGGCATGTACATGTTTTGAATAGATAGAGTATCATTGAGACTATGACAACCTATAGGTTTAAAAAGGATTTGGTTATTGCGTAATGCAATTGCAGGATCATGCGACGTACGGAGGCCTCCGGAGGGTGTTGGATCGGTTTAAAATTCTGTTTTACAAATTGTATGTGTATGTTTTGGAAGCATTGTGGAAGCATTACATGTTTTCTATTGCTTTGAACTGCTCGAAGTAATATCTGGGTCAAAATCTACACCGGAACAGAAACAGACATAATTTTGGTGAAAATGGACGAAACATACCAAAACTTAGGTACAAAGAACTGGACATAATCGGCCACATTTTGTCGCATCCCACAGCAAAAACACGAGAGTTGGACCTCTAGAAGGTTGACGGCATTTGTTGAGTTTGCCCATGTGGCCAGTGGTAGATGGACAAACAAGGCTCGTGGCACGTAGCATAGTCGAAGATTCTTGCGTCCTCACGGCGGTGAAAATAAACCATGGACGTTGTGCATGCCACAGGTCGACACAGAGAAAGGTAAGGAAAAGCTATGATTGAATCTTTTTTGCTGTGGATTAGTTTAAAAGGGCTAATTTTTGGTTCAAATTCCGAGTAAATATTGCAAAGAGTTTGCGCAATATTTTTAAATAAGGCCGTTTCTGACGTTCATTTGGAGCCATACTACGGTCGATTAAGATTCTGCCAAACTTAACGTCGGAGCAAACTCGAACTATATTTATACCTTATATATATTTAACAAGGTCTGTAGCTTCAATGCCAGGGACTTAAGTCCTAGTAATACATGAATGGACATAAAACACGGAAAAAATTCCAATCTCAACCAAACGATGTCCGTTCAAAATCTCACCCACTATGCTTTTTGCAAATGTATGAATCGACATTCAGGCTTTTTCTTGTCTACACGAGGCCCGAAACCCATAAATTTGTACCGTTTTGTTTAGTCGTAACAGGAAAATCAGGTCACAGGAAAAATTCGTTGCACACTGCTCTACATCTATAGAGTGAAGAGAAGAACAAGTCGTATCATTTCCATGGAGTGTAACCTATAAAAATATTTAGAAGTGTTTTACAGAAAGAGAAATTTAGTTGGTATATAGTAGAAAGATGGCAGCTCCAGCGGTTATCATCACTGAGAAAACAAACCAGAACTACCGCTTGAGTATATTTCTCCCTTAATGGATTTTGTCCGGTTCAACAAAAACACCTAATAACTTTTGAGATTCAAGCGTCATGTAGCCAAGAGAAAGTATGTTTGCGTGTCCATGCATAAAACATAAAGGTGAGTATATCCCATTTCGAACGAACGTCGCTTTGTTGACATTGAAATAGTTGCCTGTGTTCTGCGTCCAGAGATGCAAAATTAAGGTTCATGTCCCAGGCATTGATGTTATATACCTTGTTATACATTTTAGGTATAAATAGACGATTTGGACGATTCCGCCATAATGTACTCCATTGCTTGAACAATAATTTTTTGAACTATTGGGCGACTATAACCTGTTAGGTTTGAAAGGGGCGTGGTTATTGGTTATTTGGTTGAGCACTTCACCTCAACAATAATGCCACGCTGACAGTTCTACTTCAATAGTCACCTGAACCCACAACACCACCTAGCTCCCTCAAATTCATCCTGCAAACAGAGACTGACCAACAGATCCGTTCCTTTATGTACTTGTCAAGAAAACTAAAGTTTACTGCATATCTACCTGTTCCGAGCAGTTGAGTATAACAACTCACAGCCAAATCAACAACTCAGAGTGAAGGCTGGCATATGAAAGACGTGCCAATTGCACTACTATTAAAAATATTGGGAAAATTAATACACAAAATAAGATGCACTACCTTAGAACTATATTCACTCAGTTGAATGGATAACCAAGAGCCATTGTTAATACACTTTTTCACACCAGAATTACCTAAAATCCAAGCAACACCTACCACCCATTAGATACTAGAATTAAAGAGCATTTGTCCAAACATGGACGCTAAATCAGTGCAATATACATGATATATTACCATGTTTAAATGAAAACTCAATGCATTCCATCTGACAAATGGGAAGCAGTTACAATGCTGAATTTCAGTTGCCACAAGTGGAAGATTAGAAAACTGCAGGAGGCCATCCAGATGAAAAGCTTTACACCTGCCATTAACTGGGAACAAGGCCTGTAAGCCTACTTCCCACATCGTATAACTTTAATTACTTATTATCCAAAAGGACCAGGAACAATATCCAGATTATGAAGCTGTTAATCTCATTACTTACTTGTAATCTCCTTTCGTATTAATCCAATTTTGTGCTGTCTCTTTCACGCTCACCCGAGAAAAATTCTGTGCTTTGTTTCCAGGAGGCAGCATACTTCACTATTGGTGCAACCACCTAAAAATATTCTCTGCATAAAGTTTTCCCTACAGATATAGTCAAGGTAAAACTGTGACAAAGAGAATCCTGCTAGTTGATAGAAAAGACAACAACATATAACCAAAGTTATTTCAGAAGAGAGGTCCACACAGACCTAAGCTGGCATAAACATTTTTTGTGACTTGTTTGGTAACTCTAGAAATCATCTTTTAATGTGGAATTCTTAAGAGGTCATGAGATACGCCATTTTAAAGAAACCAGAAACACGGTATGGCGTCATCCGTATCCTACGCTCTTCAATATTAAGGGCGAGACACTCATTTCTGTGCAAAGTAGGGTCCTCTTTATTATTACACTCGAAGGCCAGACACTGCCGCCTCTTGGTTGAGATCTTAGGGACAAAAGACGTATTCCACTACCACTATCTCGTTGAAAGTAGCTTTAAAGTATATCAGAATTGTCTCGCAATCACAAGGAAAACGGCTGATTTAGCACTACCTCCATATGACAATGAGGTGAACTAGGTAGTGGTGACGTCACAGCGGAAACAGATGTCTTCTCGGGGATTAGAAATATCTTGCCCTTGATTGGTTAAAATGGAGAGCGTGGCTGCCCGCTAGATTTTCGCTATGTGGGCGTTTTTCCTTACTTGGAACTGCGATATCTAGGTTATCACAAATAACAAAAATAAAAGGTGACATTTTTTAACTATCAATAGGATTGTTTATCGATGCATATATACATTTTGGTCTAGTGTTTCTTTTCTTTTAAGGGTTTAAGAAAACTGTAAATGGTAAAATCCATTGAACATTCTGTGACTAAAGCTATTACCATTGTACATAGTTAAATTTCCTTGAGAAAAACATCTCTCTGCATTAAATGTGTTAAACCTTAAGCTGCAAAGGTCTAAGAAGCAAAAACTGAAACTTACAAGATCCCTTTGTTGTGTCTATGTTTTACGTGTACATGTTCTAGACACCAGAGCAAAAGGATAAGTGGCTGTGCAACACTACTTGTAATTAAGGAGGTGTAGTGCTCATCACTGTTACGGAGCATGACACCTGTCACCCGAACTCTGAACTGAAATATACCAGACAGCACTCAAGCACATGTATGCGCACAGAGACCTACTTGAAGTCAAGAAATAATATAGAGATATACGACTGATTCGCTTGATCTCAATTCATCTTTGCCAAAAACAACGGGAACGTGTAAAACGATGGGTGTTGCTTACATATCACATGACGTATACTCATCTGCTCTTCTGGATAGTGTTCTCAATTAAATAAATGTGTTACTTTAATAGATGTCCTCTTAGTCGTTTTCCTACTTCAGCACGCTGGTTGTCTTCCTTCCTCACTTAAAGCCTATACCTACTAATGGCTCCATAGCAGAACTCGAAAAAACGACAACATTTGCCTCAGTTGCACGTAATGTACGGTAGTCATCGGCACTACAAGTTCAGTATAAGCTAAGAAGGGAGGCATGTTGGTGCAGAGGCAATTCTACTGAATGTCGGACATTTGTCAAATCATGAAGAATCGATAAACAAGAAAATGAATGGAATAATCCTAGAATAACCATCACTTACATTTTGCAGAACATTGTGCCAAGACGCCAAAATGATGTACATGTAGGCTGAGCACCTGCAGACAACACGAACAGACCGGAAATTCTTGAAGAGATAAACCGGAAGGCGAAAACGCCAACTTAACTTCGCTCTTTTGCGTTTTCGACCTTTCAAAAAACCCGAAAATGCGAAGCTGTGCCAACTTCGTTCTTTCGTGTTTTCGCCTCGCGTTTTCGAGTTTCTTCTCTCAATTTCGGGTTTTCGTCCTTCGCCTTTTCGCCATTCGCGTTTTCGCGTCTTCGACCTTTTATTTGAACGGTCGAAACTCGAAAACGCGAGTCAAAAAATTGGACTATGGATCCATCATTTATGGTTTCGCTAGGAAACCATATCCTTCCCCCTAGGAAATTTTGGGTCCATCATCAAGGTCTGAGGCTCAGCCTTGGTGCATTTGGTGCATCACCAGTAGAGAATGTATACGTACAGGCAAATAAGCCTTCCTTACATCACAGACGTATAAAACTCAATCTTCAATATACTACAAAGCTTAAAGCTCATCCAACAAAACCTGTCTACGACTGTGTTTCCAAACCATTATATGTAACCAAATATACTAAATTTCCTAACAAGATTCCTTCCTTCGGTCTTCGTGTACACGACCATGTTGTGGAAGCCAACGTCAAACTTCAGGACATAGCTCTCGTTTCTTTTCCGGACTCTCCTCCCTGGCTTCTTGCACAACCTAAATTGATATTTGATCTACATTAACATAACAAAGCAAATACGAATCCTCTGATAATTCAGTCAAGTTTTACCGAAATTAAGGCTAATTATTCGGATTCTAAATTTATTTATACTGGAGGGTCAGAGGATGGGAACAGGGTTGCGGCTCTGGCTTTCTTAGAACAGAGAGTCATTTCCCTTCGTCTTTCATCCTCGCCTTCAGTATTCTCTGCCCAGGCCAGAGCTATACTCTTGGCCTTCTCATAACTTTTTTCTGAGTATGTCCAAAGAGCTGTTATGTGCACTGACTCGTTATCCTGTCTTTTGGCAATAGAGAATAATCAATCTAAAAACCCATTGATTCTTAAAATATTAGCTATACATAGAAAACAAAATGAAAGAGGTAAAGATTTTATATTCTGTTGGATGCCAAGTCATATTGGTATTCAAGGAAACATAGCCGTAGACAGGGACGCGAAAACTGCCCTGAACAACCCATATCTAAAATTAAAATTCCTTATACTGATCTTAAATCTAATATTCTTCAATATATTCGTCGCCTTTGGCAGGGTGAATGGGACATGCAGGTTCATAAAAAACTACATGCTGTTCATCCGGCTGTAATTCTTACACTCTTGGTGTGTCTCGTAGAGACCAAGTAGTTTTAACAAGGTGCCGTTTTGCCCATTCTCGTCTAACACACAATTTTTTTCTGAATGGGAGCAATGCTCTTGAGTGTGTTGCATGTGATGCGCAACACGGCATCAAACATATTCTTGTTGACTGTGTGGACTTTGCGCATGTTCGGCAAAGATTCTACATAGTCGACTCTATATTTGACTTACTTGACAGTGTCGCTGGCGATGTTGTCATTGATTGCTTAAAGTGTATAGGATTATGCCATGAGATATAATTTCTTTTACATTATACATACATATTTCTAATTTATATATACATATTAGCATTTTAAACCTTATTGTGGTTTTCGCGATTTAACCTAGCTTTAGTTGTTTTACACGTTTTTAAACACGTCTGTCTTTTTCATTTGTTTTTTTTGGCATGTTCACATTTTCTTTTCGAAAACCACAAACGGATTCGTGCTTTAGAACATGTTCTCGCCACGATATGGCTGAAAAATTGGGGATGTGGCGTAAAGCCATAATCATTCATTCACTCATTCTATCGCATCGCTGCCCCCTTATACTACGGCTTCTCTCCCGTCGCACAGCTGCTCCCCTATCGCACCATTGCTCCCCTATCAGACGGCTGCTCCCTATTGCACGGCTGCTCCTCTATCCCACGGTTACTCCCCTGTCCCACGACCGTTCCCCTATCCCAGAGCTGTTCGCTAACTCAAGATTGTTCCCTCTCCCAGGGCTACTCGCCTATTTCACGGCGGCTCCCCTCTCTCGTGAGGCTGTTCGCTTTCTCATGGCTGCTCCCCTACACCACGGCTGCTCCCCTATCCCACGGCAGCCACACCCTCGGGCTCGTCGGCTTCCAGTTCACAGCTGTTTAATCCTGGGGCTATTTTCTGCAACTCAGCACACTCAACTGCAGTTGCAGCCTTCCCCTCCTGTACACTAGAGCCGGTCACCCCACACACTGCGTGCATTTGAAGATGGCGACCTGCAGGTGAAGACGTGCTATTTGTTTGTGTGCTTTGTGTTCGTACACGTGTTTCTTTTTTGCTGTCCTTAGGTATGTAGTTTCCCTGGCGTTATTAGTTGGTGATCCGTAGTTGGCAGCTAACAGTTTGTCGATGTCGCGGTTTAGGGCGGGCAACTGGTAGCATTATTTATAATTTCGGTTGAATGAAATCAAAGAAAGAAGTCGAATCACTCATTCTGGCTTATGCAAACAATAATAAGGCCAAATGACACAATAAACACTTATTTAACGAGGTTTCTTCAGACACCAAAGTCGACACTAACGCACTCCAGGTTACGCAACTGGCCTACTCGTTGATAGTAAATTCCAAAATATCTGGATCAACCAAACTTACTCGGTGTGCACTTTCTGCCATCGTCTTTCGCCTGACACTAGTTAACACCATCTATCACAAGCGGCCCTACAGCAGAATCGCCGTCGAATTGGCTACTGGTAAATACAAGGAATACTAAACAAATTCGCAGGACATCAATGACAACACCGTCTGACTCAAAGGGGCGTTGCAAGCGTTGCTATGGAGTCGTCTATACAAGTAGGCCCTTCGCTGGTCGAGGGATTAGTGCACACTCCTTATAATTCTTGTACAGTGAAAAGGGAAAAGTATATCATTGTCAGAATTGCAGCTTCAAATACCCATCATCACCCTAGTATTTTTCCCCAAGTTTAATTTGCATTGTCAACATCTGAACATTTTATGTAGGTTAACACGAAATTTCACAGAATCGCGCCACGACGTGTGATAATTTTTTTCCAGTGTAGTTGGCCATATTGTAACATTCCAGAAGCATTGAAAAACATAATCATCCATGGTAATTATGCTCAAGAAAAGATATTTTTTTATTATTCAACACCCTCTTGTGACATTTTAATTTCTGCGTTTCTTCTTTGACAGAGTATAAATTGATTTCAGGTCAAGTATTCCGGTATTTGGCAGAAACTGTCTAACGCTAAGCAAAATTACACATATAATGGACAATGTGCAGATAAAACTATCTATCGTGCATGCACGAAATCGCTATGATAGCCATTCGTGCATTGTTATTTTTAAAATTATAACATAATTAGAGATATTTTTACAAAACTATGTAAACCTCGTTTTGGTGAATCTCTATCGGGTTTCTGTTATACAATGTAGCACAGCAGTCCTAGTAGACGTAGAAGTCTTACACAATCATCGAAATGATACATTCGGTTACAACCCTATTCAGAGGGTTATCACAGACGTATAAATCAGAAGAACTGTGGAAAATCATACACATATGAAAAATCAATTACAGAAATCGGTATAACAAACAGCAAACAATTGTGTAATGCGGTCAAAATTTCATAATTAAAAACCTGAGTATTTCCTTAATAGGTTCCAACTATTATCGTATTTATATAATTACATTTAAATTAAAAGACAAAAATTTAACCTGAGAAGAATGCTAGATTGCTTCATATGACATTAACCCATATATGTGGGATACGAGTTGTATCACCCCCCGCTCCGGCGCCATCCCACCCAGAAGGAGCCGTCAAACTTTGTATTCTCCATCCCCACCCCAGCTTGCATGAAGAGTTAGTGCGAAGTTGTACATATTAATACAAGTACGTTACAAGTCTCGATAGCCTGCAGGTTAACTTTTCACCCAATTCAACATGAAAATTGAATTGAAATGGCTCCATGGTAGCTGAAATAAGTAGGAATCTTTCTCACCTCACCTGTTATTGCCTCTTACATACACGTGACCCGCCCTCTGTGGTTGGCTCTTTTACATACTGACCATTCCCGTGATTATTCAACAGTTTTGGGAGAGATGAAGATTTCAGTACGTTCTCGTTAAAGTCACCGATAACGAGACATCCTCGCCCAATCTCATCTAGATTTGTCAGTGAAGAAATGAATTGTCTTGTAAATGTTTCCATGCTGTACGAAGGCGGCCTGTATATAACTACCACTACGATGTTGCGATCGGCCGTGTAGAACGCGATAAGTTCCATGTTCGTTACTTCTAGGTTCCATGTGTATTCACATTGTGATACAATCCAACCCACCACGGTCCTGTTGCTGTAAATCAACACAGCTGTCTTCCGTATCAACATAACACTCGCACCTGGATTTGTGGTAAAACATAAATCCGTTTAAATGTGTTCCTGAATGCTGGTCATATTTGGTCAACCATGTTTAGGTCAAGCAAATGGAATCAGAATCTGTAAAGCGTGTGTCACACGTCATCTCCTCAAGATGCGGCTTTAGGCTCTGAATGTTCTGTAAAACTAATTTTCAGGCATCGTGGTTCTTTGTTTTTGAGTTCATGGTGGAAGAAATAGTCAGGAATATCTGCCATGAATGTAGCCACCTATTCGCTGCAGTAAATGGAAGATTGGTTGAAAATTTGTATCACCAACCTCTCCAGAGACGTTACCCGACTAAGAGCAACATACGCTTGCCCGGCTGCAAAGAACTTTTCCAGTGAAATATTCGCCCTGTACTTCCTTGTATTATGTGAAATGTGCAGGGAAAGGCAAGCTTCATGCCTTCAAATTAGACTGTTGTCCCCGCCATTTGTTGCTCAAATATGAAGTGCATCAGTTTTTTTCTCCTGCCTCACACTTAGGCAAAGTTGCTAGATCTTCGGTTTCCAGAATCTCTGATTTTCTGTGTTTTCTGAACAATTCAACATCTCTGTACACATCTCTTTGACACATTATCTCTGTCAGTTCTGCAATATGGAACAAATCTGTCCGCAGGTTTACTCCACCGTTATCGAAATACAGTGGTTTCCCTTTCACAGGGGGAAGCTGACACGTTGCCAAATGGAGAGAAGTCCCTACATTGTTCAATCTGTCGCAGTCTGTCGTGTATGTGCGTAAGAAGTTTGTGGTCTACCATGGAAATCTCATCCATTTTAAGAATTTTCAGTACCCCAAATTTGGATCGTGGTGTATTTATTTCGTCATCCCCGAGAGGCTGATAACGCAATTTTACGTCTACATTAATGCAAAATGATATCGTATAAGACAAAGCTCGAAAGAAACAGTTACCATCCATCATGACTGATTTCGTTTTGCATGGATCACCAAGTTCAACAACAGAATTAAATTCTGATTTACACGCGTAACTACTTCACAATGGCATTCTCCGCAATGCTTGAAGTATACAGCAGACGTAGAAAGAAGACAGTGCGGAATAACCTGTTTCCTAGAATACCTTAACGACCTAGTGGAAAAGGTGAATATGCCCGCTTCAAGCAAATCACAAGGGGCAATTATCTCTAGTTAGGTTGCCCATGTGTTAACATATCGCAATCTTGAAATCTACATAGATTCATCAATAGATTGATACTCTACCCATAGCTTTCTATGGTTATTTTCTGTGGTTGATATCGTATAAGACAAAGCTCGAAAGAAACGGTTACCATCCATCATGACTGATTTCGTTTCGCATGGATCACCAAGTTCAGCAACAGAATTACATTCTCATATGTGTATCTCAGAGTCAGATCAACGGTTATTTCTTAACCCAAGTTTCTCACACAGATTTGAACGCAGGGTTGACGAAAGCGGTTTGTAGGTAAACTTTGTCTTTCCACATCATACGATAATATCTTCGTTGTTTTCATCCTCACTTCGGTTTTCCCTGGTAAACTTTAGGTTAATATCGTTAAAGTAGGTAGGGAATGTCGTGGATTTCCGCTCTTCTCATTTTCAACTGTGACCTTTATTCCACTCACTTCGAACTGTATGTGTGGAACGTGCAAGTCTTATACAAGGGCCATGTACATCTTTTATGTCTGTGTATTTAACGACTATTCATCTTCCATTGCAAATCTCTGATCCAGTGCTGCTTCTAGAATGAAAGTTGGTCAAAGCAGGTAAGAGGCATTACAGAAGTGTATAACTATAACTGGAATAACTAGTGAATTAAAAACACATCTAGTGAGGCTTTCTCCACACTTTGTTGAAACTGAGTACCACATACGTGTATGATTTCTGACAACTTAGATGTTAGAAGATACTCTTTTTCGTAATTGCACGTGAGCTTTTTAAAGGAGTGTAAAGCTCACTATAATTATCAAGAACGATATCAAGATCAGGAGATTGCCAATGAGAAATATCTTTTATTCTGTTAAACAGAATCGATACACAGCTGTTTGCAACACTTGTTTTCCACTATTTTACATATATTTCTGATGGGCCTGATTATAAATCCCTCGTACAAACGTTTTGCTTTCATCCATTGTGGTACCACGTAGATTTGGCAAGGATTCAACTGGTGCTTTTAGGTTAGATTGCTATTCAGACTGACTTTGAGAGTGGCTTTCAGGATGACTTTCAAATGACATCATAAAAGCTGGCTGGCTGGGATCTGCTGGAAACCCTTCTTCCAGCACTTTCTGCACGCCATCTGATAGAAAAGATATACATGCATCACCTTTGAGTATTTAAGCAGTTTTACTGAAAGCAAAAAGCCTTTCGTTATACATACAACGGCCTACACAAGCAGTATGTCACATGTATCTGCCATCATACAACAAAAGTATACAAACTTGGTTGCTATAAAATAAACTACATGTACACATCACCTGGGCAAATAATGCAGTCATACACTGGTCAGAACAACAAACAATACACATGAATAAAAAACATTTAACATTAACACCACTTCATTATCCCTTAAGTCCACACGTATCCAATTTCCATGTTGGTTAGAATTGCAGAACATGGGTATATTTGGAGAAAGAGCAGCCAACATTAGCCTTCAGCAACACTCGACATGGTATGTTCTAGTCATCTGTTTAGTAATCAGCCTGCATGGATGCTATGGTATGTAATTCATATTTCATTGGTGTTTTACACCATACTCCAAAATATTTCCCTTATATGAAGCGGTCAGCGTTAAGGTGGTTGACATATTTTGTTATCTAGTATAATAATTCATGAAATTTTGTGCTTTTTATTTTCTAAGAAAGGTTTTCTACTGTTTAACAGTATTCATATGACTGCACTTTAATCTTTTAATAATAATGGAATTTTATTATCTCCCACTTTCTGAGTGACTGATGTTACACCACCACCTGAAACAGCATTTATTTGGCCAGAACTGTTTTAGGATGTATATAGATAGACTTAGTTATTTTATCGCAACATCTATATATGAGACTAACTATAGCATCGCGCAAATATATATTGCCATTTTGTTACATGCAAAGTGACTTTATATATGCTACTGGTTCGTTTTAAAATAGCTCTGAAAGTTGATCTGCGTCTTATGTTTGATGAAATTTGGTTAAATGTTCTGTCTGTGTGCAACAAAAATCAACAAACTGTTTGGAACAGGTCATCTCTACAGGTACTAATGGGGGAGGGTTGGCAATTCTTGCATAACTTCCATGCAGCTGAGGAGAGGTGGTCAAATTCCAACTTATATCCTACACATGCGCAATTCGAATTGAAGAGTAAAGGAGCACTGATTGAATAATGCTGCCATAAAAACATTTTAGGTTTTATATGCACTATAAATTTTTGCATCGTTAATTTGCACCTAGACAAAACAGGAGAATTATGTCTGTTTTGGATAGAACTGAAAACTCTTTTACCTACCCCGTCCCCTGAAGGCTACCAAGGCAACAAAATGCTATGACTTCACTTCCAGCAATCACAACTGAAAAAAAAAATGTTGGTCATACTAGGTTGACATTTTTTGATATGTTGTAGAGAAACGTTCGAACTGCATTTGGTAATATAGCATTATACCGCGCGAAAGTTAGGGCATATATATTTTCGAGGTTGAAGTTGACAAATTTACTACATAAATAGTAAGGAAAATCAATGCGCTTGTGTGATCTGAAAGTGTTAGTCAGTCCATGATGTTAGTGTGTCAAATTACCTCACTTCGAAGAGACTGTCTTAATAAGTTATGTACTCTGACACACAGCCTTAGTAGCAAACTTTCTGTGATATAAAAAAAACATTGTCATTCAGTGCACTAGTATCAGTTCTAGAAGGGATGCAAAGAGGATGCCACAGTACAGGCAGGTCTGTGTGTGCAATTCTAGCAATCAGGCGTGAGGGTGTGGTCAAGATACAGAATATGTGTAACCTGAAAGTGTCAGTCAGTCCATAATATTTGTGTGGCAAATTACCTTCATTTGAAGAGAAAACAATGTACCGAATTTAACCCCAAAATTAGGATCATGTGTAATGATATCAAAAAATAATCTCAAAATATTAATAGAAAAATTTAACACTAATATGGTAATAACGTCCTTTAAATACGTTTAAATCCACTCTCTGTTGCTCTGTGAACTACAACTACATTCATCTGGCTTTAGAAAATCACTGTATCGAGATTAACGTTAGAACATTATCAGGTATGTCTTGGATGAAGCTTGCACCACACTCATCCCATATGCCTTGGAATTGGAATCAATTACATTGTTCTCCATTTATTATCCAAACCACTGATCTCTCACAGATTTCCGTGTATATGTATAATACTGAAATATCTCTTACTTTAAGGGATTGTCATACATCCCCTGTATTTACATAACAGTGCACAGCCTACCGTGAAAACATGTGTTGCACAGAAACATCAGTTTCCTTCAGATTCTAACAATGTACTGCTAACTCAGGGGCGAGAGATATGTACATACAAATCAAGATCACAGTTAATGAGTGGTGTGTCAGTACTTTGAATAGAAAGTAAATGTGAATCCAGTAAAAAAAATCTACTCCTATACAGAATTTCTGAAATACAAATGTCCAATATATTTATAAAGAACTTCATATTTAGTTCAGTGTCATAGGCAATACTTGAATACACAAAATGCACGTTCTGCACAATAGAGGACGTGAATACTCACATCACCATGTACAGCGATTAACATGGTATGGGGACTGCGATCACCCTAACATTCTTCCACCTATAAGCTTCTGGAAATAAATTATACCCCTGTTTATTATGATCCTGTACATGTTCACATAACTGTAGACTATTTTGTGTTACTTGTTACCCTGATACATTGTCTTTTAACTGAAAAATGTTATCTACACTGAAAAATGGTATTCAGCAGTCCAACAGGCTGTTTCATGGTAATCCTACAGAATCACAGTTCAGATGCATGCGCTTCAAAGTATTTTAGTCAAGGAGAATGCATGGTCTGTTACCTATATTTTCTTTTACCAAAACAAAGTACATGGTACATTTCTTGATTGCATATATTGAAGTGCTTAGTTGTTGAGCGTAAAGCGAAAGCCTTTAAAGGCAAGCTGATTGTTCAGTAAATAGTCTGCATATGTGAACATATCATTATGCAAGGAGACCCTTTGTTATTTGCAGTCACAAAAAACTGTTTACCTACATATAATTCATTATGCCAACATACACTGAGACAGAAATATTGGAGACATGTTACGATCTTGACAAAACAATGAGATTACTTTGCTTCATTATGCTTATGTATACATGGGCCCTACCGTGAATACCATGAGTTCTAACTAAAATATAGTTGCTACGTCAACGGTACTAAAAATGAATTTTAGTTATAATTTATCTTCCAGTCATTTGGCTTAAATATTATACTCTCTAGATATGACATGACAAAAGACATATGAATACTACCGTAGGCCTACCAGGTACTGCTACTTATGTTGACAGGCCTATATATAATCTTAAAATATATATGTATATAGCTCCAGGTCACTGCTATCTGACTCGTCATTTTATATCGGTTCGTATATATGGCACTAACAGCACTCACAGTACACCATGCAGAAACACACTCGAGATAACTTGGCTCTATCGACATATGAAAAAATAAATCTCCATGGCATGTCAAGTATACTGACCTAATGATTTGTCATATGGCAAGAACTAAGAGTGTTTTTTTTTCCACTGACAGCACCCCTTCCCTTTCGAAACTTTTCAGCCTACCATAAAACATCAGTCTCAGTCTGTCAATAATCTTAATCCCAAAGCCAAAACAAACAGGAACAGTTATCTTCCCATATATCTTCATGATTTCTAGGCTGCACATAGCTGTTGGAATAGAGGTTCTCTCGTAACGCCCGTACATTTCAAATATTAACCTTCATGTCTGATGGCAGGTAGAACAGTTTCGACAAAGGAGGGTCTGCTTTAAAATCATCTTGTTATGGATTCACTGTTGCTGTCAATGGAATAAAATCATTTGTGAGTCTGTTTGAATTATTCGGAATGTGTTATCGCCTAGTGTGGCCAGGCATGGTCTACTGTGACAGCTTTTCATTCCACAGAAAAGAAACAGAACAAAAATAAAATTACAGCACGCATAGCAGTCACCTGGAGCTAATATGTGTAATCCGGCAGTTGTGTAGAGCGTGTTGCTGTTTACCTTTTAGTTAAAGTACTCCCTTGAAATCAACTTAAAATAACTGGTATAAACAACATCTGAAATGCACGTACAATCTCAAGGGAACTTTATTATGTGATATACGCATTTCAGTTGTTATTTTCAACACGTTTATAAAGGGTATAAGCGACAGTATTATCGTTAATGGGAATTACACTTTATAACACTATGACTTAGTCCACTTCCTAAATGACATCTATAACTGTCAGGTATGAGTGCATTTACTGATAGGTACTACTGTAAACAGCAACACGTTTTACACAACTGTCTACAGTTATGCACACAGATTATATATACGGGTGTACGTATGTATATATGTGTATATATATGAAATATATTGGTTGGCTACACGTGACTGGCATGACTAACAGCGTGTCCTGCATGCACTGAACTGGCCGCTCTGCTCATGGACAACGGCTATTACGTCCCGTGCAAACCCTCTGATATCTTTTGAAACAATAACCGATCAATGCACGTTTTACCTCTAATCTTGTCATTTCACAAACAATTCTGCTTAGCCCAATATAAACATCATAGAAGGTCAAAATTTGACCTTCAGGTTTAACAAATTTCGACTATGAACAACAGAGCAATCCGATTCACAAAAACGATTCTATAAAAAGTATCTCATTAGCGCAAGACAGATGAAAATCAGGTAAGTCTGAAACACATAGCTGTCCCTTCATATTCTCCCTAGAGAGCGTGCTTTGCATTTCAGACCGCGTGGGTCATAATGATAACAGGTGTCAAAAGTCTACAACGTATGACTATGATTCCAAACAAAGAAAACTGCTGTTCTGATTACAGATGAGTGACAGGAGAGTGATCTTATTGTGACTCTGGGGTGAAATCTTTTTACATATTCAACAATTTTGCTTCCATTTTTACTATTTTATTTCTTTCTAGATTTGCAATATACAGACACCACAACCACCTATATGTTATGAATATAAATATTATGCATTTGAGGCTGATATACTAACAATGATGCAATTATACCTTTTAGCCTATTAGAGTCATGTTACAATTGGTGACCTTGCATTTTAGAACACAATGCAGCTCAGAAGAGATGACTGGCAGTAATCAGCTCAACGCAACATTTTCGGATGCATCGATCAAAGATTTATATCCCGTATATGCCTATATAAGTCTTTCATTTGAAGTTCGTTCTCAAAACGTCAAGCTTGTCTACTTGCTGGCAGTGAGGTGAAGCGAAAGCTAGAGAGCAGCGCATGCGTTGCTGAGGAGTATGACGTATTCTGCGTACCTTCAATGTGAAGAAGCGATTGGCGCCATCTGACGTTAGTTTTTGGGAACAAGCCAACAGCTTTCCCGCGCTTTCGTGTATTCGGAGCGTCCATTTTTGCGAACACGGGGTGGGGAGGTGTTTACATAAATACGTATTGTTCACTTTATATTATTTTTTTAAAACCCAGTATACCGCCTTTGACATTATCGTCTTATGTCTTACGCTGAAGTACCTGTCACTAAAACTCCCTATGTACCTACTACACCTTAAAAGTAGCACACACCATCAAAGAGTCTGATATATTTAGATCATGTCTGAACCAAAGCGCAGCGGCGATGACGGTTCCCAGAAATCGATCCTTACTGGATTTCTTCACAATGTATCTCCTCTAAAACGTTCGAGGAACTGCAACATGTATTTTGAAGGTCAAATTCGAACAGCATCAGAGGAAGTTCATCGTCTTGTGTTTCTGAACGCCCAAGCCTCCAAAAAGCCTGTCAAGCTTGGCAATGTCAATTTGTCACCATCTGTTGAAGGAGAAGTAGACGTGCTAGTAACAACACTACCTTCATCGAAATCGCCACCCAACCCGTGCATTTCGAATAAAAAGTCAGAACACTCGACAGTCCTTCGCAAATTGCAAGTATTAGCAACTGTACTGGTAATCGGTTTACTCGTTCATTGTTGGAAGTAGTTTAATATGCAACCTGCTATCATGTCCTCTGTTGCCTATATTTTTAAACCAGTGAAATATTTTCCACTATTTTCTTGAAAAGGTCCAGTATTTCCTATAGTTTAATTATTTACCATGTCAATTTTTTTGCTTTTTTTCATGCGAGTTTGTCTCCTGTTTTTCTGCTTGGATTATGCTGTTGCGCTCAGTGCGGTGATAAAGTTACTATCCATGAATACAACTTCCAGTTCCAGTTGATCAGACCTGCACTGGTTGTAAGTGCATATAATACAATTTGAATAATTGTATATCCGTAAGTAGATGTATCAAGCGTATAAGCTACGGACAGTGTTTTTTAGATAAACCAGTGCAAATTCCTCATCAAGAGTAGGCGCAAAGATTAGTAGGGTTGACATATTTTCCATAAAACATGCTACCTTTACAAGTTCTGGGATTCATAAAAGTCGAAATTCAAAAATTCAGTTTCTGGCGTGGACTAAATTAAAAATGTTTTAACGACCAGTGTGGTATGTGAATAAATTTTTTTTTCATAAACCAAGGCAAATTTTATGTTGTATTGTGGGCTACTTAGGAATTTACCCAAGCCAAGGGCATATTTGCCGTTTCTGCCTTCAAAACTTGGCAAAGGTATGACTGCGTATTTTTATTGTAACAACAACGTGAAGAGTGTCTTACGGGCTGTCTTACGAATGAATTGACTTTGTGTAAGGGAAACAGAGAAAATAATGTCCCACACTCTTTAAACATTCTATTTTTGGCACCAAAATTGGGTATATTTTATCTCTGTTGTTGAAAATTACAACATACAGTTTCCAACCACAAAACTGAGTTTGAAACTCAGTTTGCAAGCCAAATATCAGTTCGTAAACATGACGTATGAATCCCTGAAATTATAGGCATAGGTTACATGTATGTCATACGCCAATCATCAGCCCCCATGAACATGGAAATGTTGAAGTAAATATTAGGGGTGAAAAATTGCTGTCTATATTGACTTCCAGTTTTACATACATAAAGAGCACAGCAATATGCGGAGGATGCTCTATTGTTGATGCACTGCGTTCATATTAATTACCGTAAACTACAAACTTCACAACTCAGCCGAGATCCTTTCACAATTACAATAAATGTTACAGGGATCCCGAAATATTTCTAATTCGCTGGTATGATAGATAAGCAAGCCTAGGATATGCTTAGCCTGGGCTAAGTTTTAGGTATAACAGATTTATTCAAGCCTGATCAAGACTGCAGGATTTAATTCCTTCTCCACTGTCTGCTAATCAGCTTCGATTCTGTATCGAAATGTTAGACATGGTGTCTCAAAATCTAAGACTTGTTTTTGCTTTACTGATTACAATACCTTACTGAAAACATTTTTATTTTAAGACATGCCTGTCCAAATAAGTTAAGTTTTCAACAACCTCTATTTATAAATTTCACACATCACTAATATTGTAATTAACTAAATTCATGTTTCCATTCACAGGTGACAGTTACAGCAAAAGTAATCATCGTTGAAGAAAACCTGTGGCTTTATGTTACGGCAAACCTATTACTAAGAAGGAAATTCGCATTGCAGATGTCTCAAAACAACTCCCATTAACATTGTGGGCGCAATTCACGGACACAGTGGAAGAAAACAAAACATATGACTTCAACAACGTCAGCACCCGAATCTACAATGGACAGTTGAGGTTAGCAACAACACTGAGATCCACCGTCGAACCAGCTGAGGAGCTTCTTGGTGTGACAAAAGAAACTGAAAATCAAGATCAAGACGTTCTACCAAATTTAGAGTTTCTATCTGCTAACATTGTTACCAAATGTGGGTCCTGCTTAAACCCAATACACATGGTGAGACAATCGGTGCGGGAGTAACTGAGTGCCCAAACTGTAACATGTACATGCTAAATTCGAGTTTGAAATCTGTCACGACTTTAAAAGTCAACATCTGCCAAAGTCGCCTGACAGCATTCCATCGTACACTTCGTCCATTCCTACAGAGTCGGGGAAAACTTCATCTCCTTTCTTCATTCAGAGATCTGTGTAGATACTTAATACACTTGCCCCAGGTAAAACTTGTGTATGATAACAACATCATAAAAAGCATATCCTTGCTCTCAGTTCCCGAAGCTTGCACTGGTGATATCCCACTATCACCATAATAGATTATCCAACTGTATCCATTGATTGAACTACCTGTACCTTCCAGTTTCTGCTCCTATCAAACTTTCTATCAGCAGATGTTATTGTTCAGCACACACTGAATATGGCTAGGAAAATATTATATTTAACTGCCAGATTTCCACCAGATTACATGCACCCCAGGCCACCCCAGGTCACCTGTGTATATCACACATGGCGCATATGGCCATATTTCTTTTGTGTTCAAAATGTTTTTGACCAGTTGTTTGGAACTTAAACACTGGTATGATCCGAGTGAAAGGAGGGTTGGGATTGGATCAGATTTTTCATCTATTTGTGACAAACAGTGTACATTCAGGACACCTCTTCATTTTCTGCTATTAAAACTTCTCTTTTAATGGATGTGATTGGTTTTCACCTGTCTGTCTGAGAGAATGTTTCTGCCATATGTACGGCAAACTTTATTTTCTGGTAATAACTTGAGAACTTGAACAGTAGTATAAATCATTGACAGAACACAAAGGATTGGTTTTCTCCTGTGTCAGTGTGGCCCCACTGACCACCTTTATTTTCTGATACTAGTGGTAGACATGGATCTTAGTGGTGTGTTTCTCTTATAATTAATGTATTTTCTTAGCATGCTTTTAAAAACCAAGCTTTTGTTCTTTTGGCCAGTGGTCAGTTATTTTGTTTGCTACAATGTAAGGAAGTCTCAGCTTTTGATGCTGAAGGTCACTGCTTATGATGCTGAAGGTCACTGCTTATGAAGTAATGTATTTTTGTGGTTTCTTTTGTTTGGAATACAGTCCTTTAGATGTATTTTATTGTCTTTAGGAATTACATGTAATTTATTTACTTCAGTTTGTATATTGATTTCGGTCAGTTTTTTCACGTGCATTAATATTTTGCCGAAACAAACTTGTTTAAGGGATGTTATTACTGGCAGCTATGTTGTATACGCTACAGCTTATGAAGAGTTAGCTGCTTACACAAAGGAATGTATATCTATGTATTTAATTTTGTGTAATGTGTAGAATACAATTATTAACGTGTATTCAGTTTTCTTGAGAAATTACATGTAATTTCCTTACTTAACTTTGTAGTTTCGTTTTCATGAATGTTTTCCCAAAACAACTCTTTATAGTTATACTCCAGGCAACTTTGTAAGAGTAAAGTATCGGCTGCACTGAAAACTAACATAAAAATATCCTGCAGTTATGATTGTTTTTTTACACATGAAGATGTGTATTTAGGGCAGAGGTCATGTCAGGATGTGCATCTGCTATATGGGTTGTGTCGCATAAATTATTTCCAAAGCTATTTTCCTTAGAATGAGACCTGGTACGTAGTGAATCCTTGTTACAATTTTATACTGATATATAGCATGTCTGGTTTCCACTTCTCCGATGTGTATCAATCTTTCTTGGATTTGATGTCAAGTCATCTCATGTCATGCAGTTTGGCCATCTTCTGAAAACCCCTTTATTGGGGTTGTCATGCTAACTAAAATGCCATTAATATCCCTCTTATCTACAGTACTATGTAGACACATATGAATTTCATGTAACAAATCATCGACAGAACACAAGGGATTGATTTCACCTGTGTCAGTGTGACCCAACTGACCGCCTTTATTTACTGATACTAGTGATAGACATGAACCTTGGTGGTCTGTTTCTCTTATAATTAATTTATTTTCTTAACATGCTTTTAAAAACAAAGCTTTAGTTCTTTTGACCAGTGGTCAGTTATTTTGTTTGTTACAGTGAAAGGAAATCTCAGCATTTGATACCTCCGTGGTCAGTCGGTTAGCGCGCTAGCGCGACGCAATGACCGAAGCCTCCCACCAGTGCGGTCGCTGTGAGTTCAAACCCAGTTCATGCTGGCTTCCTCTCCGGCCGCACGTGGGAAGGTCTGCCAGCTACCTACGGATGGTCGTGGGAGTCCCCCGGGCTCTGTCCGGCTTCCTCCCACAATACTTCCTCCCGCGGTCGTATAAGTGAAATATTCTTGAGTACGGCGTAAAACACCAATCAAATGAATAAATGAATTAATTGTAAGAGGAAAACTCGCCCGACGAATTCACAGTTTATTTACAAGTAAACAGTATGGTGTATCTTAAATTGTAAAGATGAAAACCGTTTTCCAAGAGAAATAGAATGAGGTTTATACAAGGCTCTGCGTAGTTGAGTCCATCCTAAGTGGGTTTTCCCTTCTTACGTACGTGCCTAATGTTCGAAAGATTTCTGCTATAAACCTATGCACACGTCTATAAGTTTCGGGCTTAAACAGGGGGCAGAACTCCGCAGACTGTCGTGTAGACTCGTTATCCAAAGTTGTTTCTCCTTAACCATGTCGCATGCTGCATGTGTAGTAACACGGGACAATAACTTACAGCAAACATTGTGTTTTGTGATATTTAGATAACTGTACCCCTATCACCGTATTGGGTGGCCTTAAATGTAACCGTGAATGTTCATGACAATAGCCCTGTGGTAAATATGTCACGGTGTCTACTACATGCAGGGATTCTTAAAGATCAAGCGTCACCTTTCCTACTCACGTGAAGGTGTACTGATGATTTGTTAGCTTTAAACAGCACATACACCCAATATTATGCATATCATGTAGCCTTCTAACGTGAGCGTCGCCTTCCGCAGGGTGAATGGAACTTGCAGCTCCATAACAAACTGCATGCTATTCATCCTGTCACTGGCTATAATTCTTATCTTTTGGTATGTCTCATAGAGACCAAGCAGACTTAGCGAAGTGAGGTGTTGGGTATTCCCGTTTAGCACACAGTTCTATCTTCGATGGTAGCAGTGTTCCCGAGTGTGTTTGATGTGATGCCTAAACATATCCTGGTTGGCTGTATAGACTTTCTTCATATTCAGCAAAGGTTCTGCAGTCAAATGGCCGTACGTGGCGAGGTCTGACAGCAACCCGCGGATCGTTGTGGATTTCCCCCGCTTTCCTCCCACCATGAAGCTGGCCGCCGTTGCATAAGTGAAATATTCTTGAATACGGCGTAAAGCTCAAATCAAATAAATTAATAAAAACAGAGGGTGTATTTCAATCCGCAAACAAAAACAGTTTTAAATTTTTAAAATTTAGTGGAGTTTGCCCATGTAAACACACAACGGTGCAATGGATCGGAAGTGAAGGTTATTTCGAGTTGTAGAACTGAATCAAGCTGTTCCATCTTGACAGTGATACATTAACGTTAAAATGAAAACGGATACCATGATTACATGGTCGAAAGGAGGGTTCAGCAATTTGTCACGACGAGCCGGTAACAAACTCAGTCATTGCCTCAGAACAAGATAACCTGTTAGGAACCATTTCTTGACCAGTAACGTCTTTTAGGTGCTCGTCGTCATATGACTGATAAAAGTTTTTCCCACTTAAAACATCTCATTCCTACACCTGTGCAATAATTGCATTCGCAGAATGAACCTTGTAAGTAATATCATATTTTAAGCAAAAAACTTGCATGTAACGTTTAAGTAAAAGCGCCCAACAAGCCATGGAAGGATCGCAGGTTTTAAATGAATTTACTTGGTTGATCACCGCGTATAAACCAAGGGGCAGAACTTCGCAGACTATCGAACATACCTGGCTTCCAGAGTCGTGTCCCCTTAACCATCTTTTGGTTTGTGTAGCAACTTGGAGCGAAACGCCGAAGGCGGTGAATCAATTAAAATAATTAATTGCGCTTAGTGATTTCCAGACGAAAGTATTACAATAGCCGCGTGGTCTCGAATATACATGGGAATGTTCATCACACCAGTAAACCAGAATATTATATATGTTAAGTAGCCTCTATCCAACAGACTGATGCTAAATTTATATAACAAAGAATATCGAGTCTAACAAAGCAAAGACTGTTAAGGAAAAACATTCGTCAACTTCGTCATCGGTTTCGGTCCCAGCTAGTTGGCCAGGCTATATCGACCGAGACTCGGAGGACGGCTGGTCGAGAATTCGGCTCTGGCCTGACTTTACCGATCTAAACTCGCCAATAAAAAAACAACACCAAAGCGGGACCCCAGAGCAATGACGTAGCCGTCAATATTGGCCAGTTCGGTGAATGACTTTCGAAATGGATCTATCGTCAAGGAGTTTTGAACCCGTGTGCATTTACTAGAGACTGTGCGACCGGACAGCAAGGGATAACGAACAGCTTAGACATGTTGGTCAACGGAAATAGAAGTTTTATGGATGCTAACATCAACCTGAGAGGGACAGCGCGGGCTCAGCCTCTATAAGTAATAGCCTATAGGTAAACCCGCCGTAGCTAGCTCCAATTATTAATGTATTTATATATGGGCCTTCGGGGGAACTGGGTTTTTGGCAGCTGGGAAAAAATGATAGCAACTGGGAGCATCCAATGGTTGCGAGCCTGGGTAGTTTGACTGGGAGGGGGGGGGGGCAAAACTGGTTTTCAGCGACTGGAGGGAGATCGGAGCAAGCGGAGGCAACTCGGAGCATCCGATCAGGCTGGTTTTGACAATGTAACTGACTCAGCAGTTGCTCGGACTTGCTTGTGTTCCACTTTTCTGCCACTCGAAGCAGATGTATCCAGTTCCATCAAAGTGAGTGTCCTTCCGCCCAGGTGACCAGAATTGATCACGATCGTCAGGTTTTGTCCAAATTTTATACATGCGCGTTACGATTTTCAGCCCGGACTCCCTACTTCAAAATTCAGCCCTATGCATTCTAATTTTGCAGATATTCAGATTATGTCAGATATCATTTTTCGGTGACCCAAAATTCCTGAGAACTCATCTAACTATCGAGTAAACTATCGAGTCGCGAAGCTTCCGGTGCCTAAATGGCCCCAACGTTTAATTTTACGAAAACGTTTATTCACCTTGTTGTTTAAAGGTTAAGTACTTTTTGTGCCCCAACACGACTGAGAACCCAGCTGCGGTATTCTGGGAACATTTACTAAAATCAACACGTATTGCAACAGAAAAAAACCCTGTGCAGTATAAATTGCTATAATGCCGCAAAATGGTGTGAAAATGTAATGGGTTTCAACGGTAGAAATTGTCGCACCACTGTCTGCTGAGACGATTTCCTGTCGGACTATGACAGGGGCCTTTAGGAACTTTGACGCGGCGAGCCTGCAACACACATGTAGGCCACACGGGCTGTCCATAAAACCACAATCATTCACTTATTCTTGGAGCGGAATGGCATGAATATTCACACCTTTATTGTGCCGCACATCAAGAACCGACCAACTAGTGCTAGGCCTTTACATGCTATTCTAGAAGGAACAGCATATTACACCTTTGGAATAAAAACCATCATGCTTCCGTGGATATAAAGTCCAAAAACATACATTTATACAGCTGGCAATTTTGTAACCAGCAGCTTTTGCTGTATATTTACGTTGCTGTAGAGACAAAGTTAATTGCATATTTATCGCATATGCGGCCGCTTAATAACACCTTCTTTATGGTCTATAACTGCATATCAGTTTATCCCCAGAATCCACAGCTATGCAACCTACACCATAATGTTACCTTTTAACTTTTCTGCGCGTCTGTGACTCTGCAGTTGAGAAAAATGTAGACATCACACCAGCAACGACAAAAGATTGTACCAGTCTGCCGGGTAAGTTTTCATTATACTTATTTCCATTTATGCTTATGTACTGTCATATTACATCCGAGTGAATGACACCAGCAGAGAGAAACCGTGATATTTGTGGTACATACTTATGGGCAATGCATTTTGAAATGTCATATAATTCCACAGGAAAAGAGTGTAAACTATCACCAAAAATTGCAACATTATTTTTACACTTGAATTCCCTGTTTCACTTTGTGCTGGAAAATTGCATTCTCTTTTTCGCAGTGTAAAACCATTCCTGCCCTTGCGCAGAACTGGTTCAATGTAACAATCTGCGCTTACGTGTTGGACTTGCGTCAATAAAGGCGAGCTTACCATAATCGAATTCATCAGGCGCTAGACTCGTGGCATCACATGATGAGCACTCGCGGTATCGTGTGATCAAGACTCGCCCTATCGCGTGATCGCCTTGAAGTGGAGGCGCATGTGTGGAAGAGGATGTTATTCTATGGGTTTTAAAAATAACTTTTGGGCGACGCAGAACTATATTTGCCTACAGGCTTTAATACAACCAATCACGCCGTTCATAAATCACCCTGTCAGTCGCATAGGCGAAATATTCTTGAATACCACGTAAAACACCTGTGAAATAAATAATGTAAAGATGTTATTAGAACGGAGCCCTGACACTTTATGTATCACAGACGTCCTGTGAAGGTTTCAGTTAAGCCTATCGACAGTACTGACAAGTTTGTGGGTGATATTCCGCACGTGTGCAAATGGTCTCACCACCAAGCCAGAACTAGATTCGCAAAATATTTTTACAGGTGTTGCTTGTATCAAAATGCACACCTGTCCTGCAAACACAATTCACAAATATAACTTCCTAATAAGCATCGGTCAGTAAAACAGATCTTGCATTACAGTTTTCACTTGGTAGCCGTTTGCATTTGGTAAATAATACCACTGACTAACTAATTGCTGTGAAACAACTTACTTTGTACGGAAGCGTCATAAAACAAGTGATATTGCTTTTGAAATTCTGACACATATTAACACGAATACAGAAAACAAGGCAAAGTCTTACAAACCGACCTGTGTAATTGATATTATTTAGATGTTTTTTATTGTTGTTAAGGAGTTAGGTTAGAGATATGCTCACCACTTAAATTACACCCAGCTGTTCCAGGTCGCTGTTCGTGCATTTAGTGTGACTGAAAGCCAAGCATCTCTAACTACCAGGCAACTTCTCTCTCTCAATTTAGCAACAGAAATGTTACCTACTCTTGTCTCAGACACTGCTGACAAAGCCGATAAGACTGTAACGTTAAACTCATGTAAAACATAAATTAGCAGTCATCGTGTTAATCATTCTATGTGTAGTGAATTCAACGGGGACAGCGGAGACAGTGTTTGCAAATGGTCACATGTAAACGGTGAAATCCGGTCTCAGCAATGTAAGTCAGGGTTTTTTTTCAAATGTCCATGCAAATGCTTCAATATATGCATCTTATATGTCTCAGTCTATAATTCCAGGGAAAATCATTCCCTACTTTTATGTTTATTGCGATGTTTCCGGCGGGTTAAGTGTGCTGTCAAGTGTGTTTAAGGTTGTGTTCGAATGTTTAAGGCTGTGTTCACACGAGGCACACAGCCGCGTGTTCTTATGTACACTGTTCTGTGAGACTGGGGTCAATCTTCAATTCACCCAAGCCCATAGCCTACAATGCCCAGTCATCTATTTAGCCCACATCGGGATTAAGTTCCTGCTGTGGCGGACAGATGGCTTGTGTGACGGACAGATGGCTTCATGCAGTCAGCTGGGGGACCGAAACCAATATACGTAGTCAAAGAAGCGTTGAGTGCATGCCAGATTGCAAGGTGCTGAAAGCAAGATCATTTATTAAGTTTCATTTTGTATGAACTTCCAAGATAAGAAACATAATATTTAAAACATAGACAAAAAGAAAAGAAAATCTGCCAACACTCAAGTTTTGAGTTTAAAAGACGTAAAGTTAGCAGAAACTATTCTGCATGTCATGAAACAGGCAAGGGAGTTAACTAAATAAATCATGACCAAATTTACTCGACTTAAACACCGCGTGTAACGAGTTTGCGTTAATGCCTTTAAAATTACTTTTATTCCACTAAATATGAGCAAATCTTTAAACAAGACAAATATCTGATTTAGGTTGTCCATTTTAAGTCTCGTTAATGTTTATTTGAGTATTAACAGTATCCTAAACCAAACTCCAAACAAATAAGTAAATAGAAGACGCCAGTGCCAACAGCCTTTTTGTTGGCCTATTCTACACCGAAATTCTGAATAAATTATCTCACATAATTTTAGAGCTCGAAACAAAAGAGTCTAAACGCATTGTAAACCCCTGCTTAGGAATTGATCACCCTTTCGTTTCGAGTGTTGGCACGCTTTTGTCCAGACAATCTTTTACCATTTTTCTGTTTTACGCTATATTTTGCCTGATCCAGGAGCCTTAAATGTGACATGCTGAAGAAATAGACCATAAAATTACAAGAGAAAATACGTTTCTGAAAAACTCGTTTTTAAAGCATCGAACCCGAGATAAAAAGTTGCACCCCGGAGTTTACAAGCCGGAACCCTCTTTTAAAATGGTCGAGTCAAGCTCAGGTTCCCTGGGTTTCGTTTTAGGGACCCGAATTTATTGTTCCATTACTGACTGTTTGTCAACTGATGGGTCATGTGGCAGTGACAGACGAGCGTCTTTGATGAATTGTAAGATGTACTTGTGACACAAAGGATCTTATGTGACTCTCTAAGAATAAAATTTAAATTATGCCCACGTAGGCCTACCGATCCGCCAGTTGCAACAAGTCAAAAAGTGCCTATCATTGCATTATTGTAAATTAAACCAGACCCCAGAGTTTAAATGTTAAGGCCCCCAACTCTGGGTGACCCGTTGGGAACCATATTTTAACCAGTGAGACCACATGGAGTTTTTGTCAAACATGTGCACACTGCGAGACTCCTGCAACGAATGCACTCGAAGAATGCAATTGGTAAATAACACACGATTATTTGTAACCAAAACAATTGCATGTGACCTTCTTCGCACAAATCGCGGAAGGATATGACTTTTTTAAAAGCCTTTACTGTGTTGAAAAATTCTAAGCTAAATATTTTAATTTTTACAAAGCAGTGCTAATCTGCGGAATACTTGTTTGTATTTTCGTGTTTTTTTCCTTTTCAGTCCCTGATAATTCCGAGTCGCTCTTTTTCTTTTCCAACGTTTTTTTTTAACATTTTTAATATTTGACAACTTTGCAGTTCATTTTGTGCTAAACTATAGGATTTATTGCGAGTCGATACGTTGGACAGGAATACGCTGGAATATGAATGTTTTACCATGATTCAGTGACCACCAAGGTAAAGCCTCGAACGTTAGCTTGTATAAGTTTAAGAAAAAACATAAATGCAACTGAAATAATTCGGAACTATTATTCGTGGAGCCTTCTCTCTTTCTGGTGGCTGCATTGATTGGTTCTAACCAATATTCTGTGTATTAGGTTGCATTCCATCCGGAGTGAAATGCCTTTTATTCTAATGATTCATGCCAAATTTACACAGCAAAGACTGAACCAAGGGACAGAACTCCGTACACTAACATATATGCTTACTATCCTGAGTCGTATCCCCATAACCATGTTCCAGACTGCATGTTTATAAACAGGAAGCAGAACATGGAACCATAAATTAAAACGAACATTAACTGTGTTTATTGATTCCCAGATAACTGTGCCACTATCGCCTAAATATAAGTGTGAATGTTCATGACGTTAGTCGGGTCATCAATGTATTAGAGTGTCTACTACATGCAGAAATTCTTAAAGATCAAGTGTCCTTCCCACTCATGTCAGGGTGTATTGATAACCTGCCAACTTTAAGCAGTCAATACCCCAATCCTATGTGTATCAAGTATCCTTCTAATGGGAGTGTAGGCGTTAAACCCCAAACACTCCTTGACTCACTCACTCATTCTAACGGGAGTGAAGTGCGTTTTACCCAACTGAATAATACTACATTTATACGACAAAGAATATCGGGTTTTAACAAACCAAAGACTGTTGAGGAAGTATATGAGGATCTAACTCAGGTTGCAGACTATCCAGATGGCACATCTGACCGGGACTTGTTTTCGTACAAATCCGACACCGAGTTCATCTTCCACAGGATTAAAAATTATTACTTGGACGTCAGTAAATGTGGAGTCGACCCTCTGTGGTGCATTTCAACCAACGTTGGAAGTTGTTACTTTGAAAGCTCCAGAGTATTCCATCATACCTTTTCACTCTTAAGTTTATTAACTTGGACAGAGTGTTCACAAGCTTTGCTGCTTAATTTCATCATTCTTTCCAAATTCTGGTAAGCCGTAAGTTTGGTGCATTAATCTATCGTATTAAATGAACTGCATCTTGAATATAATGAACAGTTAAGGTGAAAACGCTACTGAGATATATACTTTTCATTAAGAAAAAAATATAAAGTAGCACACTACACGATATAACACAGCCACACACCATCACTGAATCAACTACACAATCTCAACATACAAAGACACAATCACTGCATCGCTGAATCATTTACACCACTTCATCATCACTAAGTCAAACACAGCCACGCCATCGCAGTCAATCACACAGTTACACCACCCCAGTCAATTACACATAGCAGTCAATCGCACTGACACACCATCGCAGTCTATTACATTGACACATGATCGCAGCCAATTGTACTGCACACAATCGCTGTCAATCAGGCTGTCACACCATGGCAGTTAATCACACTGACACTCCATGGCAGTCATTCACACTGGCACACCATCAGAAAACAGACTATCACACTGACACACCATCGTAGGCATTCACAGTGTCACATCATCGCAGTCAGTCACACAAACACATTATCGCAGTCAATCACACTGACACACCATAGTATCCAGTCATAGCCACACAACCGCGGACAATCACCCTGCCCTACCATGACAGTCAGTCACATGCACATATTTGGAGTCATTAAGACTAACAAAGAGTCGTTACACTGACACACCATCGCAGTCAGTCAGTCACACTATCGCATGGCAATCACATTCACACACTGTCGCTGCCAATCACACTATCATGTCATCGCAGTCAATCACAGCCACACCATAACAGTCAATAATTGTTAAACCTTCGGAGTCAATCACCCCGCCACTTGGCAGTCAGTCACACTGTGACACCATGGCAGGCAATCACACACTTGCACCATCGCAGTCACCGCCACGTCATCGCATCGCAATGTCTCAATCAATAGCACAGTCTCAATG
Source organism: Acanthopleura granulata (assembly GCA_016165875.1). Lineage (NCBI taxonomy): Eukaryota > Metazoa > Mollusca > Polyplacophora > Chitonida > Chitonidae > Acanthopleura > Acanthopleura granulata. Next base: position 974,167 of record JABBOT010000047.1, read on the forward strand.
CCGCTGTCAATAACACAGCTACACCATCGGAGACAATCGCACTATCATAGTGAATTATCCCAGCACAGCCTTTGGTGGCTCAGCGGCCGAATGGCGAGCATATAGTGAATTACATGCCCCTCACTTGCCCTCTTAGTTGGTGCATGGGAAGGTCTGTCAGAAACTTGGTCATGGGTTTCCCCCACCCATAATGCTAACAATTGTCGTATCTTGTGAAATATGGCTCGGAAAACATAATAAATATGGAGGCATGACTCAGTGATCCACCATTCAGCGACTCGTTTACGTCGTGTTGCTTCGAAATTTGGTGGCCCTTGCACACAGTTTCTTTTAAATCGGACTGTAAATAACGGCTCTCTTCTTGTACTGTGGTATAATAGTTCTTCTTTTACTGTTGTCATTCCTAATGTTATAAAATGAAGTTATTGTTTGAGAGTTGTAATGTTTGTGTTTTGGCCATGAAAATGCGCGCTGGATTGAAGGATGTCCTATTTACCATTTCTCAGGATTGACCAGATGTGTATACCGATGAACTGTACTGATAAAAGTCTCAAAGACATCCTAACAGTGTGGGACAGATCAATAATTATGTACTTTCTGTTTCATTTTTAGTTCAGTTTTTTACCTTTATTTTTTTCCGGTGTGCTTGCAAATTTTCATATAGATATATGAAATTTGTATGAATAGGCTCTAACGTCTTCATATTGAGTGATTGCATTTCTTTGGGTTTGGTACATGTCTAGTTCGAGTTTATATTCAAGCATAACTTTGTGATCCATGTAAGTCCTCAGTTTTCTCATAAAACTGATGGTGTCACATAAGTGGTTTCTGCCTGTGGTGGTTTGCCCCAGGCACACTGGTTTCCGCCACCCATGAAGCTGATCACCATCTCATAAGTGAAAAACTTGTGACTATGGCATGGAACAATCTGTTTGGAGTAAAGTAACAAGACGTTCATTGACAGTTTTTCTCACGGCATTTACAGATTAACAGACACTGAGTTTGTTTACAGTTATACTTGCATGGCAGATATTGATCATAGCTGTTTAATGCATTGTGAATGTAAGATACTGTTTGATCAAATGTGTTTCAAGACGTTACAATAGTGTGGTAATATCTTTCTTAATCCACTGTCAGTCTTGATTCACAATGTTTAGGAAAGACTTATCTGACCAAAAGGAGATTCTGCAATTCTATCAGAACAGTTGTACATCAAGGCAGAGCATTGAAATCAGTGAGCCAAACACAAACAACTGAGGAGGATACACTTCCAATCTTTATATTAAGATTTAATATATGGGAAACTGGCATTAAAGAACTGACAGGGATGGAAAATTCCAATGACATACTCCCTTTAGTGCTAACCTTTATGGGGAATTACCTCAAGGCCTTGGGGGCCCTCGTAAGGATATCTGAAGATGAAAGAGGCTATCAAAGAGAAGACAAGGATTTTTTCACAGACCAGCACTGGTGCGTATATTATCCAGGAAACGGCGGTTATCTTGGGAGAGAAGTACTGTTATGCGACTGGACTTCTTGCAGGTTTATAATTATTAATAATCTATTTATGTTTGTTATCCAGCAGGCTCATATGACTTTTGAATGGGTGTTACCTAACTCATAAGCCCCTGACCATTGGTGTTGACATCCTATTCCACACAGATTCTTTCTGCTTGCCTTGAGTATAAGATGTTAAAAGAAATCTAGGAAATGTAAAAGCTGCATGTATCTGTAATGCGGACATATTGCTTTCTCGTACTTTTTTATTTATCTATTTGCACTTTAGAAAAACGTGCTTATTGTCTGGAAGTCACTGCATTTCAAAATTTTTTCTTCCCCGTATCATAAAATACAGGCATATGTGCTTGATACACCATTGTGCATTGACAGTGGGCCTTATATGTATGTGTGAATATGTATTTTCTATTCCTGCATTTAATCAGTTTAAATTTTTCCGCCCTGCGTCATGAATAACAAACAGCATCTGACATTTTTTGTAAACTGGTTGCCAGTGTAAATTAAATATGTAAATTAACTGAAAAGTTACAAATGTACGTATTGACAATTTCTGTATCATATGATTTTAATACTGTCTTATACATGTGCATCCATGCCCTAAGCATATGGTTATGGTTATGGGTGTTTTTTGTTGTTGTTTTTCAGGTCACAGTATGCTACAACAAGGTTCACTCTTGTGCTTCCTTGAGGCAAATCAACTCAATCGCGTTTACAGCAGTTTAGAGATGGCCCCAATTGTCTAGGTACTACTGATGTATGTAGTAACATAATCTTTCATGAGTATATGCATATTTATGTGAACATAGTTTATGTTTGTGCAAATTTCATATTTAATGGCCATTTTGGGTTTTGATCCAGACAAAAATGTTTACCGTGTGAATGACTTAGTTTAAGGTCTAAGATGTCTTTGATAATATTTCTTAGTCGGTTAGCGCACCAGCGCAGCGCAATGACCCAGGAACCTCCCACCAATGCTGTCGCTGTGAGTTTGGAAATGGATTTGTACATGGCCAGCAATAAATGTCCAAACGGAACGTTTTTTGATTTGCCTATTCTATCCGTTCATTTCGCAAGGGCGATGCTGTCATTGATCACCTAAAATATATAAGATTACATCATATGATATAATTCCGTTTAGATCTTACATATATGTTTCTAGTTTATATATACATATTAAAATTTTAAATATTAGTGTGGTTTTCAATTTTAAACAGAGGTTTAGTTGTTTTACCTGGTTTTAATCACGTCTCTCTTTTTCATTTGTTTTACATGTTCTTGTTGAAAACGATATAACGATTCGTGATTTAAAACATTGTCTATGGCTGAAAAATCTGCCAGCTCACTCCCCTTGTTGGACCAGATTTTGCTGATAAAAAGGAAGAGTAGTTTGTAACCTTTTACAAGGCATTTGCCAATGCCTTCTTTGGAGCTATGTAACTAGTCGGTTTTAAATAGTTATAACTAGGTGTTATAACTTTTAGTAGAAATGTTTTTTTTTAGCTGCACTGTCCATACACTTTATCTCAGAGTGAAAATTTAATCCTCTTTTAGCATGTTCAGGAATATTTTATATTAGCTGATAAATTCTTACGGAGCTGCATGGTTTACTATTTTGTTTTATTGGTCAAATAAATAATTGAGAGTTATGTTTTCGCAGTCTAATAACTGTGTAAAAAGTGATGCTAAGATAAGTTTCTTTTGTATAATCATGCAAAGATGTCTATTGTGAGCTTTTTATTAGGCTTTCCATGATAGGTTAGGTCATGGCAAAAAAATAATTTTAAGGATAATCTAATTGGTATAGGTCAGCTACTTCAAGTTTCGCCAACAAATGCATATTTACCCCTGCATTTGCTGTGTACGAAAGATATACACAATTCTGGAAAAGGAACGAAAAATGCTAGACAGTGAAGTTGTTACATAATGCTTTTTAATTCAGAAAAATGTTACAAATACTATATATATATATATGTATGTATGTATTCACGTAGAGCATGGTGCAAACATATAGCCATGGGAGGATGATTAGTAACTAAAACAATCTAGTACGCCACGGTGCTTCAGCCTGATCCCTATGGCGAAAAGCGTGTGTAATGATTAAAGAATGTCAATTATCCGTGTTAAGGATGTTTATTTGGAGCAATCTGACGAACACTTTGCACTACATAAAATTGGCGGGACTGCTCTCTCTGTAGTGGCGCTCTGGCGCGTATACATATAGGGTTGATATGAAAACATGTATCGCGTCAAACATACGTAAGATTATGGAAGTCTATCATTACAGCGTGCACTGTAGCACGTCAATCTTAAATTTCATTTTAATCACTAAAAATGCCCGAAAAAACAATGAAGACCATATTTGGAGTAATTAAGAAATGACCCTTTAGGTGATTAGTACTTTGTTTAAAACTGATGTGTTGTTTTAAATTCATGTATATAAATACATAAAAGACTCTGTATTACTATATTCGAGATCCGAGGATCCAGGTTCAGAGCCCGGGTAGGGTCAAACCAAAAACTTTAAAAGTGGTATTTCTTGCCGCCTCGCTTGACGCTGATCACAGAGAAACAGGAATGGTCGGCCCGATGTCAGTATGAAGTGACTGGGTAAAGTGTCATGTCTCGTGTCTTCAGCAAGATGGCGGCTGCACTTTGGCGGCATGAACTCCCTCTGCCACAAGAAGACGCACTACATGCAAACATCAGAAGAACTCCTCGTCGTGATATGACTGAAACATTGAAGTACGACGTCAAGCATACCTAATTTCATATTTATGAGGTTGGCTAGCTGTAGGCAACATTCTTCAATTCAAATGAAATGGTAACAATATTGTCCCCTACTGGTATTCTTCTACTATCCAAAGTAGAATTTCAACTGCTTAAAGTGTATTTCATACCTGTATTTCACAGAAAGTACGTCCACAAAACACGTCTGCCTCAAACGAGGATCATGGGTTTCTTCAGGCCTTGAAAGATTGGGTGTCACACAACGATTAACATAATTTACCGTAATTGCTGTAAGTCTGCTGCTTAACACAGAGTTTTATCCTCTCCACGAGGAATTCATAAGTCTTTTGCTAGATTCATATGTCTAAAACAAAGACTAAGTGGAAACGACAAAGTTTGAAAAATGCTTCTCACAACATATCGGTTAACACTTGTTCTATTCAGTATACCTCTACAGTCTGCCACTGAGGCTTCGTGACTTCAAACTTACTGGAGCTGAATACCTAAATAAATACAAACGATTTTCAAAAAATAAAAAAAATGATCTGCCCTAAATGGGTTTTATATACTTGTTCAGTCCTAGTAACATCGCATCTCACTGAAAGGTAAATATTACGAACATTATATGTATTACATATCATTTACCCGTTCGCTATGAAATTTTCACCGATTTAAGAGTACTGCAGCTTTCGTGTTTGTATAAAATACGTAAAGGAAATATTAAACATGGTAAACGCAACATAATGGTTATCCTAATGTGTGTAACGCTTCTGTTTACCACAGAGTTTTCGCTGCTTCAATAGTGCTGAAGCTGTCATCGTACACAGTACTTTCAGAAAACACTCAATTCATCCCTTTGAATGGAGAGTACTGCTTTGTTCAAACTTTTTAATTTGGCTATTCACACAACGTTTAATATTGTGTACTGTGGTTGCTATATCTCTACTGTCCCCAACAGAGATGTCGCAGCTTTAAGAGTACTTCAGCTGTATATTACACACACAATACGTCAGAAAATACTAATTTCATTTTTCTAGGTGATGAATACTTTCTGATTAAAAAAAAAAACATTTCAAAAATACTTCCCACAACACACCAGTTAACACCTGTCCTAATTTGAAAACATCTCCTGGCTTCCACAAACTCTTCAAAACGTCAAAACTACTAACACTGTCATCCTCATACAAATTAGTTTCTTAAAACACTATTTTTGTATGCTTAAAGGAGATAGTAGCCCTCTTCAAGCCTTGGAATATTGCACTGGACACAACGGTTAGCATTATGCACCGTCACTGCCATACCTCTACACCTCCCCATAGAGTTTTCACCATTCAAAGAGCCTTTTACCTGTCTTTTTCACACAAAATACGTCCAGAAAATACTAATTTCTTTTCTTTAAAGCTGGGGTCAGTTGATGAGGAAAGTGCTTGAAAAATGCTTCTTACAATTTAGCCCCTTGCCGGTTTCCCTAATTTGTATCCCCCTACTGCCTGCCAAGGAGTTTTCGCCGTTTCATTAATACTTTAACTCACGTCTTCACAACAATTACTTTCAGAAAACAGCAATTCCATTTGGCTTAAATGGGAATAACGAGCTTGCTCAGTCCTTCGAAAAGTAATTCAACCCTCTCCAGAAAGTGCTGATGCTATTTATCTAATGTTGGGACAAAGTGGTGAGAAAAACATTTGAAAAATGCTTCTCACAATATACTAGCTAAGATGTGCCCTGATTTGTAAACCTCAAATATAACTCACATGTGCTCTTATTTGTATTTGTAATTTGTAACTGCTATAAATTTACTGTTCCTCACAGAATTTTTCCCCTTTAAGAGCACTTTATCTGTCATGAAGCCACTTTAGACTTGATTAATGTGCATGATCTGTATTTGCATATAAATGGGGACCCGTTAAACAGCGGGCAGCAGAAACTTGACGTCATTTCATTGAAATCAAATGAGTGTTTCGTGACTCATCATATAGTCGTCACATCAAAAACAGAGCAAAAAATATCATACACTGTAGCATTATATACCTTGAGACACAATCCATTGTGACGTAACAATTGCTAAATGCCCTACTTAACACTAGCGCCACCTCACGAGATTCAAAAATCTGCCGCCTTCCCACTCCTTATGAACACGGAGATAATACAGATGTTACAATGAAAAACGCAAATATAAAACTAAAATTTGTTAACAAGAAATTTATGAAGTGCGAAAAAAAAACAAGACGGACAAAAGCGGTTTCCTATAGCAAGAAGTAATCAAATCACAGTGTGACCCACGTAACTACATGTTCATGAATGAATAAATGACTATGGCTTAACACCACATCGGAATTTGTTCAGCCATGTCGTGGCGAAAACATGTTTTAAATCACGAATCAGTATATGGTTTTCAAGAAGACAATGTGAAGTTGTGAAGTGTTTAAAACCATGTAAAACAACTAAACCTCGTATAAAACTGGAAAACCACAATAATTTTTAAAATTCTAATATGTATATATAAACTAGAAATATGTATATATAATGTGAAGGGAGTTATATTTTATTATATAACCCTATATACTTTAAGTAATCAATGACAGCATTGCCAATGACGCTGTTAAATAGGCCGAATATAGTATCGGCTGTGTGGAACCCTTGCCGAATATCAGCAGTCTACAGAGTCAAAAAGGATATGTTTGATGCCGTACTGGGCATCACATCCAACACACTCGGCAGCACTGCTAACATCCAGGATAAAATTGTGTCTAACACGAGAGAGCCGAATGCGGCACATTCTTAAAACGACCTGGTCTCTACGAAATAAGCCATAAGTTTAACAATCATAGCCAATGGCAGGATGAATACCAAGTGGTTTATTATATACCTTAAAATCATTATATTGGACCTTATGTAGGGCAGCTTTTTGCTTGGGGGGAATATATACCGAAGACAAAATCATTGTTTCTGACAAAGAAACACAGATGACCACAGCCAGAAGCTCAGGTCGCTCTTCCCCATTATGATAAATGCTATAAAGTGCATTATTTTTAAGAGATGTTTTATCTTTGCCAGATGTCTCCAGGTGAGTTTTCTGAGGACAAAGGGCAATTGGATTTAAAAATTGAACTGGCAGTCTTATTTCAATAAAATTAACCTTAAGATATCCACCATTCCACTGTATAATTTTGCCTAAAGAAGACATTATGGAGGAAGGCGTATCGGGTATTTATGTGTAGACCGGGGACGACCCTTTTTGGGAGATCGGCTAGAATATCTCCCGGGTGCAGATGGTGAATCCATCACGTCTGAACCGATGTTGAACGATCAACGTCCTTCAACGATCCAAACTTTTTAAAAGTTTGGATAGGGCCCCTAGTGGCCTTAGAGGGTCACATGGTTTGTGGTCAAATAAAGAAAAACAGGAGAATCAGGTAACGTAGCAGATTTATCAATTATAAATCATTTATCAAGAGAAATGTCGGTTTGTGATGGTGAATTGGCCGTGTCATCCAAGGGTTTTATCGCCAGTTTCTGTGGCTGCTCTATACCAGGTGGCTAGAAGTGAATGATGTTTGAACCCCCACCAAAACAGAGGGTTTCTTGACAACATAGGCATATATAGATTTAGCAAGGCCATCAGTGGCTGAGACAAGACGTTTCACTTCTTGATGCAATACATTTTTTTGCAGTTTAGTTTTATGATTTGTTTTTCTTTCCTGAAGACAGGAAAATATGGGCTGCAATTCAAACACTTCATCGGGGTTGTGTTGTCGAAGCCCTCGTGACCCGCTTTTATACACCTAAAACAGACTAGTTTGTTACGGCAGTGACCTTTGCCCCAGCCAGGCCTCTTCCAGGAGAAACACCGGGTCGGGTCAGGTACAGATAATTCCAAACTTACACTATAAATATCGATGTTGGGGAAAACGGCTAATTAAACGTTACGATATACGTATTTGTTTAAATAAGGTTACCGTCTCTCTTAATTACAAAAGGTTTGACGTTTAGTACTCCCTGGTCTTTCAGATACCCTGTTATTTCGTTCTGTCGTGTCACATAGATCCTGGACTCTTCCACTGATGATGACATGAGACAAGTGTAAGGTATTATGTGGGGTAACAAAAACAACCTGTTCCCTATTATTTTGAATTTTCAGTAAATTAATATACCTTTGTTTTCTGAAACATTCTGTTACAATTTATCAGGCTTCATTGTTTTAACTTGTTTTACAGTTCCTGTGTAGCTTGGTAATGTTTTTTTATAAATGAAGGGATTAATTTTCATCATCTAAGTTTATTTCTATTAAATATCACTAGCAAGGATGGGAAGTAATTATTTCCCCATTCTATATCCAGTGGTATCTCGTTTTCCCTTTTTTTCTTTCTATCTTTATTTATTTATTTGATTGGTGTTTTACGCCGTACTTTTTCACTTACACGACAGAGGCCAGCATTATGGTGGGAGGAAATCTGACAGAGTCCGCAGGTTGCTGGCAGACCTTACCACGTACGGCCGGAGAGGAAGCCAGCATGAGCTGGACTTGAACTCACAGCGGCCGCCATTGTGCTGCGATAGCGCGCTAACCGACTGAGCCACGGAGGCCGCCCCCACTCCTCCCCCCCCTTTTTTTATTCACACCTATCGAGGGCTGTGGTAATGACATAGAAACATCAGAAGAATTGAAATTGGAAGAAGACATAACGAACCGATTTCATGATTCATAGGGCCATGTCTCTCATCCGCCCCGAAATGCCTCTACATGTGTGACGACACCCCTCCTGCAACTAGCAGACAGAGAGACGAGAGTTCCACCCCATCCTCGATAAGATCGGTTTTTCACTCATACTGGAGCAGGCCGTATCTGGTAAAGTGAAAACGGTCCACTCGATTGACCTTACAGCCACCGCTCAGACATCCGAACATCTCACTAAAAACCTCCAACACGGAAGGTAGTAAATTTATACTATAGCGAGATATATGAATGTTGACATCCGGATATCTGGACTAGCATGAGCAGCCGATTGATCGGAGCGGGCCATCCGGCTTCCCGTCTTTGGAGAAGTAAGGGCCGAAGTGGAGTGTTGGACGTGAGGATCTCGCAAGATCAACCCGCCCTCAGCCACCAGGATACCGTCCTTCCCCATCACGGATCGAAACCCACGACAAACAGGTTGCCCCCTTCAGACGCCATGTAGGTCAAGACCGGGGAAGCTACGGAACTATTCTATTCACGGTAACCACGTGGGAGAGCCCTAGGTTAGTCGTTTCCCAGAGGACTGGGGTCCTATTCCATTCACTCTCGGGAACCCTATGGTGGCACTACATGTAAATCCTTCAGCCACTGTACATGTACATGCCAAGTGACCTTGATAAACGACTACTGAATAACCAAACAAACGAACACGCCAATAACAATGCTCCCTGTCCATTGGTCTACAGCTATGAATCAATAGATCATCATGAAGAAATATATCATATATGATATATGTTAGTAGGTATGGACTTAAAATTTTAAGATTTACAAACACTGAGATAATGGTTATACTCCTATACCACCGAAACGAATGGATTATTCTAGGGTAAAACTGGGCAGCCCACCACGAAGACTTTAAAGCCTTGCAATTCAGCTGGTCACCGAAAATTTCCTGAACGCCTTTCATAGAAGTTTCACATTAAATTATGTATTTGATTGTTGTTTAATGTGATGAAAGGAATTTTCATTCCTACAACGTTGGTTAGTTTATGGTTAGAGGAAATCAACGTGCCCGAGGGAAACTACCTGCTTTTGGCAAGTTAGTGACAATTTCTCCATGTGTGATGTAAAGTTATACAAACGATATTCACTGTTGAAGGAAATGTAGTCTTCAGTGAAGGTTACGTAACAGAAACAGACACAAGAGAATCGTCAACCAGTTATTGTTAAAAAGGCCCCATGAAGAGAGGAAGAATCCAAAAATTTCCTCTCCATAGCCTAGGTTGAATGCCTGACTTAAGCATTTACATGTGTGGAAAAGTGTGGCCACTAAGCTTTAGCCAAGCACGTTTCCCCACAGGGACAACGATAGCTGAAGAAAGTAATTCTCCATAGTTCCCCTTTCAATATAATTCCAAATCAGAGCTGGATAGGAACTCGGGAAATCCGGTACTAAACCTCACTAAAAAGACGAATGTTTTGTTATGTGTTACCTCGTGGTCACCTTTCCACACAGCGAAAGTTCTTTCTCTTCAACCAGTTTCTCGTCATTGTCATTAACATCGGGTACCTCTACCAAGAAAGAACAGAAAAATTCAGACAAATTATATCTTATACTAAATAGATGTAGGCAACAAATGTGATTGATTTGAGGGACCACAAAAATTTTACACATCACACAATAAATTGATATAAGCATACCGTCCACCAATCAGAATCATACAACTTGATAATGTAAAGGTTTGCATAGATCGTTCTGTTTTTGTAATTGATGTGAGGTTCTGCAAAATGAATCTGTACACAAGATTTCATATACATCGTACAATATTTGAAGCTGCTGATGTACTGAAAGAACAATTACACTCAAGGAGGTCATTAAAAGTGCACAACTTATTCAAGGTCTACATAAAGATTTCTTACTATATAGAGCTTTCGAACGGCTTGGTAGCACCGTCAACCAGTATTTAGAGCGTTAGGTTCTATAACAAAATAGGATTCACACACACACACACAAACACACACATACACACACACACACACACACACACACACACATATATATATATAGAAATTTGTCTAGGAGTCGTTCAAAAAGCAGTATAATGAATATTTTTACTGCCTTAAACAATTTGGACCCAAATATCAAGTTCACATTAGAAACTAGTCAAGGTAAAGTACCTTTCTTAGACGTTCTTCTTGCTCCCAAAGGGTATGAAATAATTACACATATTTTCTACAAATCGACCGGCACAAAACAATACCTGTTTGATAGATCCTCCCACCCACATCACACAAAAAATCTGGTCTCGTTCAATATTGCGAGGCGCATTTGCACAATTGTACGTAATAAAGAACTCCGACAAATCAGATTATCTGAATTAAAGACCTGTCTATTAATGAGGTATTTGGTATAAACAAAGCCAACAAAGCTGATATTTCAGTTTTAAAGACCAGCAGACAGACCTTTAACACCGATAAGCTTTCATTTATATGCACTCATACCCTTACAATTTCACCTTCTTTCCCGTTATCCACAACCGATCACTGCTAGAATCTAATGATCATCTCACTAAAACAAATATTATAAACGGTAAAAGATAGGCTCCCAGTCTCATGAAACTTCTAACAAAGGCTCGGTTTATTAAGCAGCTGGGAATGCGTGCATACTAAATATTGGGAGCCTCCCCCCACCAGGAATGCCCCCCAGCGCCTGTTCGAGTTAATTTTCTGCTGCACAGCAAGGTGTCTGATTACATAAATAATTGGCAAAAGTTAATGTACGCGAACGGATGTCTGTCTGCATAAATAATTGACAAAAGTTAATGTACAAGAACGGCCGTTCACATTCATAGAAATCACAACTGAGAGATCAAGACTTACCACAACAGCTCCGGAGAGGCCCTTGAGCTCTGACTTTGTGAAGATGCAATTTGCCCAGATGCGGCTTACCGTAAGCCAAAAGATGGTATACAATATAGGGTATACTGGGGATATACACTGTCAGACCTCCTTATGCAATGTAAGTAGCTCGATTGACAGCAACCTGCATAGCTGACCGTCTTATAGTTATCCAAGATGAATAAAGTTTACCGAATGTGTTATTGGATACCAGAGCTGTGTAGTAAAACACGGATACAATACATTCAGTCTACAACTAAATGGTGTAAATGCAGAAGCATGTAGAGGGTATAAGATAACGACTTTTCATGTGAGCTGAGATCTCAGTGTCTGTGGCCATGCCTACCGACAGATCTCAGTATCTGCGGCAAGTTTTTATCGGCGGAATAAAACGAAAATAGTGGTTCAGGATAAAAACTAACGCGATGTTCCTCATCAGCGTGTCTGTCTATATAGGATAGGTATCTTTTACAGACAATATATGTTTATGAGTATATGCAGAAAACATCCCCCAATTTTTGTGTGTACACAATGGCCAGGCCTGTTAGCTCAGCCCGTTAGACTTCACTGTAAACATATGGAGAGAGTATGCTAGCGAAAAATCCCGGGTTTATCTCTCCATGTATTTCCAGTAAGTCCTCTCGCCACACTTCTGAGAATCTCTGCAAATTTCGACGTTTCGCCGGCAGAGAGACCCGCCGAGGGTGCTGTCGAGATATCGCAGGTTCTAGCCGTTCTAGTTCTCTTTTCTTTCTCATCAGGATATTTTTTGGCACTTCACAAAAGTAGAAGACTCATGACTCAGTCTAGGCCTGGGTTACCAGACTCAGTTAGGTCATTTATTTTATCGCTCACTCTGGTGATTTCTTCTGTCTGGCCTTGTACAGCGTTGTAAAGTTTGTGTATAATATATATAGCTACCCGCCACTTGACCCCAATTGCGGTCAGAAAGGCCGCAGGCTAAGGCCGGGCCTTCCATGCCTATATCCATAGGTGCCGCAATTATCGTGGACAACACTCCTACATCTGCGACTCCCAGACCCACAGTTGCCGTGAGTAGTGAGGTACAAATACCATCAATATTGCCCTATGGTATTTTTTGCGTAGAGCAGTTCTGGCATCTCTTTCATATTCCAACTGTTTTTTCAGAGTGCTAATATGTTGTTATCTATCCCCGTGCGGATCTTCAGTCGGGGGGGGGGGGGCGTTGCCTAACGTCGTCTCGACCTTATTAGATCTCGGAATCGTGAATTTTTGTACCTATTTTTTTGTTTGTTTTTGTTTTTGTTTTTTTTCGCCATTTGATCCTCAAGACAGGAAGGATGTGGAAAGGATCGGGAACTGGTTTAGGACCTAATGCAATCCAGAGTGATTACGGAATGTGAGGGTAACATGTGAATTGGGAAATGGTGTGTTGATGTCGAGGTAAGATGCTGCATCCGGACCACCTCCGATAGTATAGCCACCTTCCGGCGATTTCATCACATGAACTCCATCTCCCTGGCCCGTGAACGAGAGGAAAGCCGTGCCGCTATTAAAAACCTTTCGAACCACCATTTGCTGTTTGCACCAGGACCTGGGTAACAGCCAGATCAATGTCCCATTTGGCATCATCCGAGTGAACAAGACCCCATCTACCCTGAGGAGATAGAACCAGGCTGAGATTTTGTTGCCGATTCGGGCGTTTTATATCCACATCGGCGAGCTCATGTAACTTTGGCGGTTCTCCGAACCACCCTAACGGTACCATCTTCCGTGAATAAACACCTTGCTGGAATTGGAAGGCGTAAATCCGTCCATCCACCCCTTACCACTCAAAACCATCAACATCGTACAGCTCATTCAAATTCGGTGGTTCTCCGGATCACCCTAACGGTACCATCTTCCCTGAATAAACACCTTGTTGGAATTGGAAGGCGTAAATCCGTCCATCAATCCCTTGCCGCTCAAAACCATGAACATCTGCCAGACCTGATAAGGATATGTCAGTGCAATTAGGGCCCACTGTGTCCATCACGCCGGCGAATGTGTAAGTTACGCTTAAGTATGATGATTTATACGTTGGCCGCGATTGTTTACAGCTTTACAGTAAGCCCCGACACGGCGCCAGTCGGCATCCTTTTTACTGATGATTGGGAAATGCCATCGTCCTTCCGGAATTTAGGCATTCGTGGTGTACCACGACTGCTCTCAGAAGAGTAGAGTCACTTGTCATACTAGTAGACACTGCGACGAAGTTTTCGGGTGTGCTCACCTCGTTTAGTTGGACAAATATTTGTGAGGCATTAGTTTGGGTAGTTTGTCCCCTTCATTTATTCAATTTATGGGTTTTTCTGCCTTCGAGAATCCCAGGATATCAGTTAGATCTAACAGACTGATAACATCATTCTTTTTGAGTTCCAGCCACACACGACCAGTAGCGTCACTCAGCTGTAGTTTAGCACCCAGCGCTTCGAACACTTAATAGCCGCGTAATAGCCGCTTGGCACGTCTTTCAACTTATTGTTCAACCTGAAACGTACATCGGGTCTAATATGGGTATCAGTTCATAATAACCTCATAACCATAACCTCATGAAGAACGAGGCTGATCGTTTCCCTGATCCGATTGATTTGTGTTCGCAGAGCTGCACCAGTCACAGAGACGGCCTCGAGGCGAGTTGCTCTTTCATCCCGAAGGGCTCGCAATTCTTCTGCAATACGGCGCCTGGGGAACTCATCGGTAGCCTCATCAATTTATTTTTCTTTCAAAGTAATGGGCTCGTTCAGTGTAGTCAGTCTAGCAAGGTTGTTTGTGTTCTCTGTTCTGACGGTCTACAGTAGCTCACGGAGGGTCAGTGGGGGAATCACCATATGTGCTGAGAACCTCCTCTATCTGGGATTCAGTCAACGTGATCGCGATTGACGCGACCGTTTGTCGATAGCACGAGTGGCTTTTGTTGATACTTTTGTTGATACTATCAAAGTTGGGATAATAGTGTAATAGTCATCTGCGGCTGTTCGTGCAACGTCAGGCGCAAGTAATCTCTTTGGCTGCCATACGGCTGCTCCAATCTTGAGGAGAACGAGGTCTCTTGCATCCCCTCATCATCTCATCAATATTAAGATCATCTAGAGGGTAGAACCTCAAATCTGCCATCTTCTATTAAAGATATAATATAGACGAATATTGATTCATAATACCTCTACGTGTTTGATAAGCATGAGTCAAAACGGAAGAAAGGCTAAACCTTACTGGAGCATGAAAACCCCCTTTGTGTGGCAGTCGGTCGTCATCGCGAATAACACGAGTAGGACAGACCAAAACCACCAACTTATGGTTCTGTTCCCCAATCTCGACGACCATGACGTCATTGACCGCGAAACTTGCTTTCACAATGTCCCTGGACTCTACCGATGTCAACCGAACAGTGGTCCAGAACCTTCGCCGTGCTATGGTAAGGACGACATAATAAGGATCAGCGGAAATGCTGCGCAGGGAAACGATGACAGCGACATCTTCCACTGCTACATGGGCCTTTGGAAGACAGCCCAGTAGAGACAGAATGCCCAGAACCAGGGCGTCGACACAAGCCAAAACAAGAATGTCACCCCAATCCGGGTCGGGGCTGAGAATAACGAAGAGACTGTAGACGAAGAAGCCGTTGCAGACGCCTGTGGTAACCGCGACGTTGATGCTGTTCGAGGACTCAAGACCGGCATTCCGGCGGAACTCCGAGGTTTTATACAACCCCAAAATAACCAAGGTGGTAGTGGTAATCTGCATGTTGCAGAGAAAAAACATTCTAAGCTAATATTGAATACCGAGCAACCGACTAAGTACATCGCACTGTAAGACTGCTATTAAATTTACAAACCATGGATTTCTCTGAACTTACCGACGAGTTTTTACTTGAAATGCACGAGACCACAGAGCCCGATATAGGGGATGCCAGTTCCTCATCCCAAGCGCAGGGAACAGAAGACACGGATCGTGCCGCATGTCTGCAAAAACGAGAGCGGAGAGGCTGATGGTCGACGATGCAGACAGCGAGTAAAGCGGTTGCAGCTTTGGTGGCAGCAGTGGCAGCTTTAAACGGAGAAGTGACTCGACATCACTGGCAGACGGCCTTCTGAGGCCATCAAGACAACAACGATGCCACAAAGGCACTCCTCCTCTGTGCCCAGGCCAGCCTGTTGGCCTGCATGAGCAAAAGCTCCCATCTGGGGTTGGCGTTCACTATCTGTACCAGCTCGGCTACCTGCAGGGTGGTCGCTGTCCAGCAACTGATCCAGTGTGGTCCTTAGATGTGTATCCACTCGGACGCTCGGTAACTAAACCTGACAACCCTGTGTTGTACTATCTGCTAGATGACTGCGCATCCCCTTTTTCGATTGCAATCGAGACAGTTATCATTACTGTGGCCCCCTGGAATTGTCCAAGCGGTCCACAATGAACTGCTGGGTATCCCTTCTTTGGTAAGTCCATAGGAGCTTAATATTGCACACGCCACAGGGGTTATTTTGCTGCTCCTTGAGGTGCAGGATGTGATCAACCTTCAGGTTAAACCTGAGCCCCTTGGCTTGGCCCTGGTTGGGTTTGCGGAGCTGCTGCTCTGTGAGTTTTTCCCCCTCGAACACCCCTCCGGGGGTAGACTACCCTTTCGAGCTGGCTGAGATACTTCACTCTTGTTACGGCAAGGGAGGCAAGGTTTGACCACTCGAGGTCAATGATCCAGACTTTTAGGGGGTCTTTCATTTTGAGACCCTGGCTGGAGTGAACTGTGAGGGCGTAACCAAGGCGCCAGTCATCAGTCTGAATAGCCGCCTATGATGCTTCTATGCTGGCATCGCCGATCTCGTTGAGACTTGTAAGTTTTGCTTCCGGCTGTTTTGGGTGGTACAGCAGCGGCAATAGGGCTGCTGGGAAGTATACCTTGTGGCGCAGAAATAGCAGCTCCTGTGCTCGGTGGGGGACTTTCTGTCTCGAGGTCAAGATGACGTCGGCTGTCTTCCAGGCTTCAACGAACTTACTCCAACCAAGGCAGCTGGGTACCGTTTTTCTCATCTGCTGGCACCGAATCTTGTCTGGTTGCAGGCGGCTAGCCTTTTTGAGGGTTTTGAGGGCGGGGCTTTTCGCCCTTCTCAGACCGTCGTAGTAGTTAGCCTTCTGACACAGCCAGTTACTTGGCATCTTGCCAGGAATCGGGGGTGCTTGACCCTGATCGCCGCAGCAGATAATAAGAGCACCCCTATGTTCGAGAAAATCGAGGATGGTCTCCAGAATAGGCTTTGGCCACGGTGCATATCTCGTCCCAGATGATCATGCAGGGGATGAACTTCTGACCCATCCCCCCCGTGGGGTTCCCGGGAGTGAAAAGAATAGGGCCCCAGTTCTCTTGGCAAGTTTGTCGTACAAGGCGACTAACCTAGGGCTCTCCCGTGTGGTTGCGGTGAATAGAATAGTTCCACAGCCTCCCCGGGCTGGTCGTACAAGGCGACTAAAAGGGGCAACCTGTTTCCCGTGGGTTGCGACCCGTGATGGGGGAGGACGGGATCCTGGTGGCTGAGGACGGGTTGATCTTGCGAGATTCTCACGCCCAACACTCCACTTCGGCCCTTACTTCTCCAAAGACGGGCGGTCGGATGGCCCGATTCGATCAATCGGCTGGTCACGCCTGCCTCTGCGTGGTTCCAAACCTTCTCTATATAAACATTCTTTAGAGAACAAATGATTTTTCTCAAATTTCGTTCGTGGAATTGCGTTTGAGGCGGTGGCTGTAGGGTCACTCAAGTAGTCCGTGTCTAATGTGCAACCTCCTTCATAGGGTGGGTGATGGAGGAGCTCGGGTGGGGAATGGGGTGTGCATATTAAGGCCATCTATTTGAGTATACCCCATGTGGAATCCTTGGTGTCTTTCCTGCTGGGTATCCCCAGGTTCAGGCATCGCCCTTGTTGGCACTCCGTGGTGGGTGAGGAACACGTGGGGTGAATCCCTAACTATTTATTATGAATCCCCTAAATCTTTCAAAAAATGTCTCCAATATTCGACCGTCTCAGCCAATCTCAGGTATTGATAAAAAGAGAAAGCTGGAGGCTTTATCAGATCCTCTAGACATTGGACAGGAAAGTTGGCCGGCTTTTATTGTTCTCTCAACAAAAAGCGAACAAAGGCCGGCCTCTAAAATACATCCTTTTCTTTTGAAGAGGGCTTTGGAGGGTGCAGCAGGCACTTTAAAAAATGTTAAAAAGCTGCGATCCGGAGATATTCTTATCGAATGTTTCCGGAAACAACAATCTAAAAATTTACTATCATTCAATAAAATTTCCGATATATCTGTTTTGACATCCCCTCACAATACCCTGAACAGTTGTCAGGGAATAATACGTGACAGGGATGGGGATATCTTCGACCTATCTGAAGAAGAAATCTGTACAGAATTAAAACCTCAGGGTGTTGTCAGAGTGAAGCGTTTCACAATAAAAAAAGCTGGCAACATCCTCAAACTAAACACATATCTGATAACCTTTAATACCACCTCTCTACCATCATATATCTACATTGGCCCGTATAGGGTTAATGTCGATTTATACATACCTAACCCGACACGATGTTTTACTTGCCAAAAATTTGGTCATGGTAAAGGCCAATGTAAAAATAAACTGGTTTGTTTCCGATGCGGCAGTGAAGGTCATGATGGTTTTGACTGCAGCAGCACAGTTAAGTGCTGCAATTGCGGCCGAGATCACATGGCCTCCTCTAAGGACTGTCCTCTTTTCATCAAAGAAAAACAGATAATCACGTTAAAAACTAAAAACAACATTTCCTATCTAGAAGCCCGCAAATTGGCCTCACTTTCGAGTACGCCACCGCAGGCTTCGTTTGCCAATGTGGTCAAGCGAGCTGCAACATCTGTTGCAACTCAAACTTCCTTGACTTGGCCCATTGGAAACGACAAACCTAACTCGATCTCCTTTGAACCTTTAGCTCAACCTGTCCAGAACTCTTCTTCAACCCAGACCACCTCAGTACAAGAAATAAAACCAGTAAACAATGCAAAACGAACTGATAAATCTGAACCTCAGCCCTCTAAAAATCATAATGACAAAAACAAGTCCAAAAGTACACCTCCAAGTAGTAATACTAAAACCAGTAAACCGAGTGGCCCTACACAACGTCTGTCTAAGGCCACTCGAGATCCTGCCCAAACATTTAACAGGTTTGGATCGTTGGAGGACGTTGTGCCTTCAACATCAGATGCGGATGTGATGGATACATCACCCGCACCAGGGAGATCTTCCAGCCGATCTCCAAAGAAGGGTCGTCCTCGGTCCAAATATAGAGACAAGTCTCCTATACGCCTCCCTCCGTAATGTCTACATACGACAAAATTATACAGTGGAATTGTCGAGGTCTTAAGGTTAATTTTATTGAAATAACACAGCTGGTCCAATCATTAAATCCTATTGCCCTTTGTCTTCAGGAAACTCACCTGAAGACATCTGACAAAGATAAAATAACCCTGAAAAATTATACACTTTATAGTACATTTTGTCACGAAGAAGAGCGAGCTGCAGGCGGCTCCTCTATCTTCATAAATAACAATATTATCCACAGTCCTGTTGCTCTGGATACAGAGCTTCAGGCTGTGGCCGTTCGTGTCTCATTGTCTAAGACAGTCACTTTGTGTTCGGTTTATATTCCGCCGAACACTTCTTTGTCAGCTTTACAGTTACATAATTTGAAAGAACAATTACCTACACCCTTCATAATAATGGGCGATTTTAATTCCCATAACCCCTTATGGGGAAGTAACAGCATAAATAATAAGGGCAAGGTAGTAGAAGATTTTTTAACCAAGGAGGAACTGTGTTATTTCAATGATGGTTCTAATACTCATTTGCATGCGGGTAACGGCATCTATTCTGCTATCGATCTCAGTATCACCGATCCATCACTTCTCCTGGATTTTTCTTGGAGAGTGCACGAGGATCTTTGTGGTAGTGACCATTTTCCTATTATCCTAGAGCATGTCACTTCTAATTCTTTAGAACGTGTAGCTAGGTGGAAGTTCGATAAAGCAGATTGGATGGCATTTGAGATGTTCTGTGAGGCTGATATCACGCCACAGACTCTCAATGCAGCACATGACCCAATATTTAAATTTAATCAGCTTATATTACGAGCTGCAGATAGAACTATCCCTAAGACCTCGACCAGTCCAAAATCCAAAAGTAAACCCTGGTACGACAATGACTGTCGTAAAGCCATAAAGGACCGTAAAAGGGCTGAGCGCAAGTTCAACCATTGTCCTACTCATAAAAATTTAAACCAGGTTCGTATTCTTGCAGCTAAGGCTCGTCGATTACTTAAGTCCAGGAGACGATCTTGTTGGCGGAACTTCGTTTCAGGCATTACGTCAAAAACACCTATACGTAAGGTCTGGAATATGGTTCAGAAACTTAAGGGTAAAAATAACAAAGCAAAAGTCCAGCACTTGAAAGATGGAGATAACATACTAACTTCTCCATCCGATATAGCTAATAAATTAGCGGAATCCGTTTCTAAAAAATCGTCTTCTGAGAATTATACTTCAGAATTTCAACATATCAAAAACCAGAAGGAGAAAATGAAATTGCCCTTTTCTTCTAAAACTTGGAAGATTATAATCGTCCTTTTAATATCGATGAACTAAAAACTGCACTCAGAAAGGCACATGATACAGCATGTGGTCCTGATAACGTATATTATAAATTTCTGGACCATTTATCAGCTGAACCACTTGAGACTCTCTTGGACTTATTGAACGATATTTGGATAACTGGTAATTTTCCACCCTCATGGAGGGAGGCATGTATTATCCCGGTTCCCAAACCGGGTAAGCATCATACTGATCCAAATAATTACCGTCCCATAGCTCTTACCAGTTGCGTCTGTAAAACTATGGAACGGATGATAAATGATAGACTTGTTTGGTTTCTCGAAACCAACAAGTTACTATCTAATATCCAATGTGGTTTTCGTCAAGGTAGATCCACAGTGGATCACCTTGTTCGACTTGAAAGTTTCATTCGCCATGGTTTTATTAATAATGAACATGTGGTATCAGTATTTTTTGACCTTGAAAAGGCCTACGACACCACATGGAAATATGGCATTTTAAAAGACCTCGCGGATATGGGCCTTAAAGGTCGATTACCTATATTTATATCCAAATTTTTATCAAATTGTCAGTTTAAGGTACGGGTGCGGTCCACTCTTTCGGACTCTTATGAGCAAGAGATGGGTGTACCCCGGGGCAGTATCCTATTACCTACGCTGTTCAGCATCAAAATTAATAGCTTGGCCCAAACATTAACATCTGGAACCGAGGGTTGTTTATATGTAGATGATTTTCTGATATGCTACCGCCCTGAAAATGTGAATAACATCGAGCGGCAACTGCAGCTTTGTCTCAATAAGATCGAGAAATGGGCAGTTGCCAATGGTTTTAGATTTTCTACGTCTAAAACCGTCGGTATGCATTTCTGCAATAAACGCAAAGTTCATCTAGACCCTGAGCTTAAGTTTTGTGGTGAACCAGTGAAGATTGTTGGGGAAAATAAATTTTTAGGAGTTATATTCGATAGTAAATTATCTTTTATACCTCACATAAAAACGCTTAAAGCTAAATGTATAAAGGCTCTCGATATAATTAAGGTCGTGTCTAGCACCGATTGGGGTGCTGACCGATCTGTTTTACTTAATTTATATCGTTCTCTGGTGAGGTCTAAATTGGACTATGGGTCCATCATTTATGGTTCTGCTAGGAAATCA